>CM047813.1:25247699-25662378 GCA_026214975.1 Gentiana macrophylla
TTATTTTGGAAGTAATGAAAATAGACTTTTTTATTCCATTAGAGCGAAAATTTCATTTTATTCACGTAATTAATAAAGTAGTATGAAACAAACTCGTGAATTAAACGAGCTCCATATCTCATCAAATTTATTCAACACAAATCCCAAGAATTCAAAAATAATTTCAACAAAAACTCATTCACTAAATAAAAATTAAATGAATAAATCTATGTGCAACGAATTCGACTAATATCTGATTTGTTTTTAGAGTAATCATACTGACACAACAATCATTGTGATCTGATAAAGCATCTGACGGTCTCATCTGTGTTAATCATGATAGATTTATATCATATCAATTTAGACTAATTAAATCAATGGTCATAGATGGCCAGATTACATAAGATGCAACCGTTGTCTTAAAATATTACATTCTTTATTTTTTATTTTATTTTAATGACTATTTTTTTATAAGGAGAATGACTATTAATTAAATGAAGGTTTTTTCTTATACAATTATTGAGATTCCTTATAGTACTAGCTGTCTAGCTGCCGAAAAAAGAAAAAAAAAACAAAATGATGGGTGACGTGGGTCACGTTTTTAGCGCTGAAAGCTTTAAATGGGAAAATCCAATACACGTTTTCACCGTTAAATCATTCTGGGAGTTTGATTATTTTGCTCAATAAAAAGACACCCCCCATGTGATGTAGATTCTCTTATCTTTTAATGAGTTGAGTTGGTGCAAGCTCATTCAAAAAGCATTCTAGTGAGAGAAGCAAAAGCAATCGCAAAGTTACTAATTAGTTACTCCATCGCAGAAGAAATCATTCTGAAATTGTTGATTCCATGGAAATAGTGGTGATAGATCGGTGGATTCTCGGAGCTTTTGCTGTTTCTCTATGGGGATTTATTTTGCTATACAGCATTCTCGTAAGAAAGACGGAGAAGAAATACAGAGCTTCGAAATTCGAGTTTGAAGATTATCGCAGTATAAGCTCCATCGACGACGCTCCCTTGGAATCTGGAGAAGAAGACGGCGACAACGTCACTGACGTCATCATCGTCGGTGCCGGTGTTGCAGGTTCTGCTTTGGCTTATACTCTTGGCAAGGTACCGCCAAAACCCGCCCTTTTATTTATTTTAAATTTTTTAGAATTTTCGTGGTACTTTTATTTTATCACTTAATTTTTTGATTAACTTGACTCAATTATATATATATTTTTTTGATTTACTTTTAGTTGTATTTGATTCAATTTTAGATATAATGTGGACTTATTTATCAGAGTATTAGTTGTATTTTCTGAACAATATTATGTTTACAAACTATCTGATTCAAATTCGATCTCGATAAAAGTTATTTTCGACTCAAACACAATAATAATAATAATAATAATATATAGGCATGAAAAGACTGTCCCGTCTTTTGTTTAGGAAACTTTATATATATATATATATATATTACTGTCAAACCTTAAGAATAATCCAACTAGTTTATCTTCGGAATAGTGGTCGGTTTTACAAAAAAAAAAAAAAAAACTAAAAATATAAAAATAAAAAAAAAATAAAAAAAAATTTGTGACAATGAATAAGTAATTATTTAATATGAATAGATAATTAAGAGAAAAATGACACTGACGGTAATATTAATTATCTTAATTGTCTTTATCGACGAATGCGTATACACGTGCATATAATAATTGAAATTTGCCACTATTAATTTTTTTTTTTTCATTTCATTGACTATATTTTTTTAACGGTTTTGGCAAGATTTGCTACTTGGTTTTGATATTTATTTATTTGTTATGTCATTTTGTAAATTCTTTTGGTGGGATATCGGTGATATCATTAAAGCCTGTAGTCCTTTTGTTGCTCATTCAAAGCCCAACATTGGGCTTTCAGTTGAAGGTTTCAGCTTGGGCTCAACCGACCACGTTCTGATCGCTCACAAAACTCAAGTTGTTCGAGTTAGATTTATGTCAGATCAGAGTATCAGACTCAACATATATTATTTCAGCTCGGTGAAAGCTATCCATAGTTCTAAATAGCCAATGTGATGATCGTCTCGTCTTGATCGTTCATGAACAGAACATGTCATCTTCGACCTCTGACGGCGGTCATAGCGGCATTAATGTGTAGGATCCCGATTGATTCCAATTAAGTGTTGTAATCCATGATTGATTATATCCACGATTAACATCACAATGGTCTTCAATCATAAGTCATAAAAACAAGGAATTCGTGCATTAATTCCCCCATGCGCGATGTCTATATAAATGACTCTTATCCTCTCTTTCAGTACTAGGTTAATTGACTTGAATATACTACACTGAGTACGTACATATAAAGTAGTTTATCCTATTAAAAAATTATTTTATTTAAAATAAAAAATGCAACATACCAAGTTGACTTTCAGAAGTAAATTTCAAAGTTCAATATCACATTCAATATTCTAAAAATCGTTTATTAACTAAAAATTCGACTTTTTTAAGATCGATTTGATACGGTACATGATAATTATGATGTATCGATAGAATCACGGAGATATAAATAAATAAAATGTTAATACACTAATTATTATGTGGTAACTTTACAGGATGGCAGGCGTGTCCATGTGATAGAAAGAGACCTCAGTGAACAAGACAGGATAGTAGGTGAACTTTTACAACCAGGTGGCTATCTCAAATTAATTGAGTTGGGCCTTCAAGGTAAGCAAAATATCAAGCTAAGCTTTAAGTACCAACTCATTTTTTAATTTTATACATAATGGGGGGAATAATGACAGGTTGGGGGAATAATGAATTATTATACATAATGGAGTTTGCAATTTAAAAAAGGGTTTATTATACTTGATTAAAAAAAAAAAAAGGGTTTATTATTAAAAATGACAATTTGAACCTAGAAATATGCAATGAGAACAGTGTAATTTTTTTTGGGTAAAAAAGACATGTCCTTATTCCATTGTGATAGTGAAACATTAGATTTGAGGCCAGTTCCACTGCAGAAAATAATGGATTTGGGGTTATGAACAGTGGATCTGTCCTTATCACCCATTTTATATTTCTACTGTCTTGATTTCTATTTTTTCCTTCTATTTTGTCCTTTTAAACCACTGTCCCTTTAAAAATATAGGTATTACTATTTTAGTATTTAGATGGCTTCGGTGAGATCTGGATTTTCAGATTGATAACAGATTTAGGCCTTTAAGTTGATTGAAAGTTGGCCTGTGGTAATTTTTGATTATAGAATTGTATATAAATGGGTAATTTTCTGGGCTTTATGTAAATCCAGGGTTCCAAGGCCTTTTGGTTGTCTATGAGCAGGGCCGGCCTTGGCTCTATAGTTAATGAGTTTAGGTGTCGTAATGACGATCTTGCTTTGAGTTGAGTGTGCGAGTTCGATTCATGTTTGAGGCGACCTATCCTAGTGTAAAGGGTGTACAAACAACATAAGTACTACATTACATCACCCGGTTTACATCTTCTACATAGTTTTAGGGGCGTACATTGAACTATTCAGGCACATCTCTCGATTTACATATTCCATACTGTTCTAGGGGCGAGACACTGATGCCCTTTTAGGTCGGAGACCAACTTTTTTTTGTTATAATATCATAAATGAAGTATGAACATGATTTTGCAGACTGCGTGGAATATATCGATGCTCAGCGAGTGTCTGGATACGTCCTTTACAAGGGCGGAAAACATGCTGAATTGCCATACCCTTTGGAGAAGTTTCCGTCATATGTTTCAGGCAAAGGCTTTCACAATGGACGCTTCATTCAGCGGATGAGGAGAAAGCGCGACTCTCTCCAAGTAACAATCCTCAATTTCCTCCACTCGTTAATCAACATCATTCACATTAGTTTCTTTTTGTCTATTCCTTAAATTACAGATATGAACTTCACGTTCACTGTTTCACAGAATCTATATTCAAGATGAAATGCATTAGAATCACTATAAATCTTGGATTGCAGTGTTAGATTAGAGCAAGGATCAGTTACCTCATTGATTGAAGAAAATGGAATCATCAAAGGTGTGCAATACAAAACCAAGAATGGCCAAGAGTTAATAGCACGTGCGCCTCTCACCATTGTTTGTGATGGCTGCTTTTCAAATTTAAGACAATCGCTATGTGATCCCCAGGTACGTAACGTTTAATCATGGCATTGATGTCGGGTTTTAGCTAGCACTTACTATTAAAATCTACAATCATTTTACTTGTGTTTCTAAATATATACGTAAATAAAATGTTTACATGCATATGTGTGTTATTAGGTGGATGTTCCTTCTTGTTTTGTTGGTCTGGTTCTGGAAAACTGTCAGCTTCCATTTGCTAATCATGGCCATGTCATTCTTGCCGACCCTTCGCCTGTATTGTTCTACCAAATTAGCAGCACCGAGATCCGTTGCTTGGTTGATGTCCCTGGCCAGAAGGTTCCATCCATTTCAAATGGTGAATTAGCCAAATATTTGAAGACAGAAGTAGCTCCTCAGGTAATTATAAATATTTTTTCAATTTTTTTCTTTTTCTTATACATGCTTTCAATATTGAACTAAAGGATTACTTATTTTTTTGAATTCAGATCCTAAAGAGCTGTATGATGGATTTATATCTGCAATTGAAAAGGGCAATATGAAGACAATGCCTAATAGAATCATGCCTGCTAAACCTCATCCAACTCCTGGAGCTTTGCTGCTTGGAGACGCGTTTAACATGCGTCATCCTTTGACTGGAGGAGGAATGACGGTTGCTCTTTCAGACATTGTTGTGCTTGAGATCTTCTTAGACCTTTACAAAATTTACGGGGATTCAACCTCTTTGTGCAACTATCTGCAATCATTCTACACCCTTCGTAAGGTGCGTAGTCAGTCGCTCATCGAAATTAAATCTTTCTTTCCTTTTTTCGTAATGTCATATATATGTCTTTTGGTTTTTGATTTTGCAGCCTGTGGCATCCACAATAAACACACTGGCGGGTGCATTGTACAATGTTTTTTGTGCATCTCCTGGTCCAGCTAGACAGGAAATGAGACGGGCATGTTTTGACTATTTGAGCCTTGGAGGTGCATTCGCGAGGGGACCCGTGTCTTTACTTTCGGGTCTGAACCCAAAGCCGTTGAGCTTGGTGCTACATTTCTTTGCGGTTGCTGTTTACGCTGTTGGCCGTCTAGTCCTTCCTTTTCCTTCACTTGCAAGGCTTTGGCTAGGAGTCAGATTGCTCTATGTAAGTACTATATAGTTTCATTGAAGCTGTTGTTTATAAGCAAAAATGTAAAAGCACCTGCTGTAAATTTTTTCTGGATCTGTCACTGATCACGAGCCTATAGCAACTAAGGTCCCATCGATGGTTTTTTTGGTTTTTAAAATCATAAAATGTCATCTTTTGGAGTTTACTTTAATGTATGCTCATGACTAATTTTAACTTTGATTTTTTTAAAACAGGGGGCATCTGGGATTATATTCCCCATTATAAGAGCAGAAGGTGTAAGACAAATGTTATTTCCATTAACTGTGCTGCCAGCATACTACATAGCTCCCCCAATGAATTGGTGCAACAATTGGATTTACTAATAAACCAATCTCCTTTTCAGGGGGTGAAATCACAATGTTATATTGTGGATGAGAGAATGGATAGATTTCACAAATATAATGTTGTCTTTTGCCTATGTTTTATTTAAATTATTTGTGTCAAATTGTAAACTTTTATAGATAAAAAGGAAAGTTTATAATAAGCCAGATAACGACCAAAACAAGCGTCTCATCAAAACATTTCTCAGACAAAAATCCAATGTGGGAAAATCCCCCGGCATAAGAAAAATTATATATCTGTCTGTATCTCGACAGAAGTGTTACACCAGAAGTATTACAATGCGAAAATAAAAATAAAAAGCAGAAAAGATGAAGAACAATTTATTATATTCTGAATCGACAACAAACAGAAAGAAAAAGCACAAAGGAATGCAACAAGGATATGTAACCGGGACGAGCATTGTCTACATCCCCAAGACAATTATCTTTCCGGCGATCACCTTCACGGTTTAAAGACTTGTCTCCCAGGATAACCCACTTACTTGTTCAGAATGATGGAGTGATTTCCGACCTGAACTCAACGAACTCTTGGTGATTCAGAATCTCTTCAACTAAAAATGCAAGTGTTTAAGTGATTTGTGTTGTCTTTTAGTACCATTCTCATTGCAAGAGATGACCCTATATATAGGAGGAGGAGCAGCCTTGAAGTGTGTGAATTGATGGCCACTAAATCATCAGGTTGAAACTGCTCTTGTATTAAATCCATATGAGCTGAATCAAACTCAAACTGAACCTGACTCATACTCTCAGCTCGAATCTGATTTATTGGACTTGGATAATATCTAGATAAACTTTGTCCAAAAAATATAATACTGCCTCAGGCCCAGAAGGCCCATTCCCCAAAGCCAAAACCAAAGCCAAAGTCAATGCAAATGCAAAACATTTTTTCCTTTTATCCTCATATATCTCCAACAATCCCCCACATGAATGGAAATTAATGCAAATGCAGACCCAGAAGAGATTCTGACAGAAAATATTGCATCAGGAGAGGTAGCTTCTGGCTTTGAACCTGCCTTAGTGAAATACTATCGGATCCTCTCGGCTAATCAGTGAACTATGTCTTGAACTGTTCAGTCTTTAATGTAAAACCAAACAATAGTACTCACACAATATTTCCCTTAACACGTATTGGTTCTCATGGTTGTGCTCATTTTGGCCATGAAACACCCTGGTTTCAGAAAGTGCGTTAGAGATTTCAAGCTACTGAATTCTCACAGAAGCGGCCCGGCCCCACTTCACACTTACATAGGTGACCTCCTATCAAGAGTATTCTGCCATACCCTACTTGAATTTAATCAAGCTATTGGAATCATTAAAAGTTTTCACTTATCCTTACACACCTGACAGATAACACTTTTATTCATAGAATGGGTAAGTGTTCAATGAACCTTCATAACTTAGTTGTCCTTTTGAACCATGATCTTGGGATCTCCAAATAACATGGTGGGATTACGATTACAAAGTTTTTGTCGTAATTGGCTTCATCCCATTCCGTCATCAATTTTAACATTTGATCTCTGGTAAACCTTTTGTTAAGCGGATCCATGAATTGTCCTTCGATTTAACAAAATCGACGGAAATCACGCCGTTAGAGATCGATTGTTTAATGGTATTATGTCTACGATGAATATGTCGAGGCTTACCATTGTAAATACTATTTTGTGCCCGGCTTATAGCCGACTGACTATCGCTATGTATGCTTATAAGAGCAATAGGCTTAGTCCAGCATGGAATATCCTCGAGGAAATTACGAAGCCATTCTGCTTCTTCTCCTGCCTTGTCCAATGCAATGAACTCAGCTTCCATAGTGGAACGAGCAATGCAAGTTTGCTTTGTGGATTTCCATAAACACAACAAAGACCACCAATAGTGAATACATATCCACTTGTGGACTTCAAATCTTCGAGTCGATATATCAATTTGCATCACAAGATCCTTCTAATACTTTGGATATCTCGTGTACCGTAATCCAAGATTTCATTGTGAATTTTAAGTACCTCATTACTCTGTTCAATGCTTTCCAACGATCCTCACTTGGATTACTTGTAAATCTGCTCAGTTTATTTACAGCACATGCTAAGTCTGGTCTAAATGCAATTTGGTTATGTACATCATCGATACGACTATGATTTGTGAATATTTTAAGCGAGAGACACAGTTCTCTCTTTATTTTTGACTAAGTGCATAGTCAAGTCAATAGGATTTTTTATCAGACTTTCATTGAAAACGTTAAATCTTTTTAGAACAGACTCAACATAATGAGACTGTGACAATGCAAGTCCATCCGATATTCTAGAGATTTTAATCCCCAAAATTACATCTGCAACTCTCATATCCTTCATATCGAAGTTTCTTGTTAACGTCTTCTTAGTATTCATGATTATATCATGAGTACTTCTCAAGATTAACATGTCATCAACATATAAACATACTATCACAAAGGAATTAGAAGTGTTATTGACATAAACACATTTATCGCACTCGTTAATTTTAAACCAATTTGATAACATCGTTTGAACAAATTTTTGGTGCTATTGTTTTGGCGCTTGTTTAAGCCCATACAATGACTTAACGAGTCGACACACTTTGTGTTCTTGACCTGGAACCACATAACCGTCGGGTTGTTCCATATAGATTTCTTATTCCAATTCACCATTTAAGAAAGCAGTCTCTACATCCATTTGATGTATTTCTAGATTATTTACCGCAACAATTGCGATAAGAACTCGTATCGATGTGATCCGAGTAACCGGTGAATATGTATCGAAGAAGTCAAGACCTTCTTTTTGATGATAACCTTTAGCTACCAGTCTGGCCTTATATTTATCGATCGATCTATCAGCCTTGAATTTTTTCTTAAAAATCCACTTACAACCGAGAGGTTTATGTCCCGGGGGGATATTTACTAATTCCCAAGTATGATTTTGCATAATGGAATCGATTTCACTTTTGACTGCTTCTTTCCAGAACGGCGCTTCTGGATTTGACATAGCCTGAGCATATGTACTTGGTTCGTTTTCTACCATATAGGTGAAAAAATCAGGACCGAAATTCGTTGAAGTCCTTGCCCGTTTACTTCTACGAGGTTCTGGTTCCTCAGTTTCTGGAGTAGTTTCACTTGTTGGTTCATGTGCCCACTTATTTAAGCTTATGTTTTCTTGACCTCTTTCTTTACATGGAAATACATCCTCAAAAAATACAGCATTTCTTGATTCCATGATTGTATTCACGTGAACATCCGGATTGTCAGATTTATGCACTAGAAATCTATGTGCATTACTGTTATTTGCATAACCGATAAATATACAATCTATCGTTTTAGGCCCAATTTTTATTTGTTTAGGTTTAGGTTTCAAGTATTTGTAGCTAGGTTTGTAGCCTTTCCATAACTCGTAGGGTGTTTTATCCCATCTTTTTAGTCAAAACCCTATTAAGAATGACATTGGCGGAAAGTATCGCTTCCTCTCACAAGTTCTGAGGTAAACCCGAACTCATCAACATAGCATTCATCATCTCCTTCAGAGTACGATTTTTACGTTCAGCAATACCGTTTGATTGAGGTGCATAAGGTGCAGTCCTTTGATGGATAATGCCAGAGTCTGAACATAAATCATTAAACGGTGCATCATATTCACCACCTCTATCACTACGAACCTTCTTGATTCGTTTGCTAAGTTGAATCTCGACTTCATTCTTATAGTTTTTATAAGCCTCAAGTGTCTCATCTTTGCTACTTAGCAAATAGACATAACAGTATCTTGTACAATCATCGATAAAAGTTACAAAGTATTTTTTACCGCCTCTCGTTTGTACAAATTTTAAATCACACAAGTCTGTAAGAATTAAATCTAACGGTTCGGTGTTTCTTTCCACAGAAGGAAAAGGTGCCTGAATCATTTTAGCTTCGACACATATATGTCATTTTTCATTTTTATTAAATTTTAAATTAGGTAATAAATCTAAGTTCATCATCCGTCGAATTGATTTATTATTTATGTGTCCCAATACATTGTGCCATAAGCAAGAAGTCTCAATCAAGTAAGCGGAAGAGGATGCAATTTTATTAGCCTCATCGAGCACAACAGTCTTTGGCATAATTGCCATTACATTAAGCTTAAACATACCCTCGGTGGAATAACCCCTACCGAGAAACACACCATTCTTGGTCTAAATGACCTTATCAGAACCAAAATTCAAATTGAAACCAGCATTGTTCAATTTGTCACCAGAAATGAGATTCCTGCAAATCTCAAGAACATGTAGCACATCATTCATAGTCAGCTTCTTTCCTGAAGTCATCTTCAGAATCACTGTCTCTGATCCAGCAATTGGAGAAGTTGATGAATTCCCCATCCACAGTTTGTCCCCTGTGCCAGCCTTGTAAGTTGAAAACACAGCCCGGTCAGCACAAACATGTTTTGTGGCTCCAGTGTCCACAAACCATTTCTATGGATTCCCCCACAAAGTTACATTCTGACACCACAACACGAACATTTCCTCATCACCACCCGTTTTCCAGCCCGGATGTGCCGCTTGGCGGGTGAATTGGCTTCTTGAACGGCACTCAAAGAAGACGGTGCCCAAACTTTCCACAGCTTATTACGACTTCCATTGAACTTGTACACGATCTGTGGTTTCTTGAAGATTCAACATTTTCTTGGAAGATTGACCAGATTTCTTCCTTTTCTCGATTCTTGACCTCAAGAATATGAGCTTTGGCACATCCAACTTTGCACAACATTTTTTCTTCGGTGCCCTTATTGTCCTCCTTTATACGGAGTCGGAAAATCAGATCCTCCATTGACATTTTCTTTCGCTTGTGTTTGAGATAACTCTTATACTCCCTCCAAGATTTAGGAAGTTTCTCAATCACACAGGCTACTTGAAAATTCTCACTATCATCATATCTTCTTCTAAAATTTCGGATATAATGATTTGTAATTCCTCAACTTGTTTAATAACGATTTTGGAATCGACCATCTTATAGTCCGAAATTTACCTGCTATAAATTTCTTAGCGCTTTGCATCTTGATTTTATATTTTTTCTCTAATGCAAGCCAAAGTGTTTTTGCACTTTCATACATACAATAAACACCATACAGACTATTATCTATGCAATTCAAAATATAATTTTTGCATAGAAAATCACTATGCTTCCAACTCTCTACATCCAAAGAACACCAGTGCTCGGTGTTTTCGGGAGGCACAACTGGTTTCTCTTGATGAGCATCCTTGCTAGTCCAAGTGTAGTGAGATAGAACGAAGATCTTCTCACCGCCAACGCTTGAAATTTAGGCCATTGAATTTTTCTGGTTTCTCTCCATGAGAAGTATGAGAAGCACCATCAATGGTAAAAACAGGTTGTGTCACGGCAGACACAGTAGCATCCAAAAGTGGATTCAGACTTGTGGTTGGTGTGGTTACAATAGCCGGTGTCACAGACGCGCGTCGATGACTCAGGTCATTTCTCGCTCGTGAACAAAAACAGAAGATCAACAACACAACTGAGTCGTTTTTGCCAAAAACGAGTCAAAAAAGCAGAAAATCGTTTTTGCCAGAAAACGATAAAAAAGGAAGATGGACCGGTTTTTACCAAAAACCAATACCAAAAAAAAAAAGGACCGGTTTTACCAGAAACCAATACCAAAAAGGAAGATGGACCGGTTTGACCAAAAAAACCAATACCAAAAAGGAAAGGACCGGTTTTACCAGAAACCGATACCAAAAGGAGACACCGACACACTTAGTATCACAGATGATACTCAGAACGAACATAAAAAATAAAAGGTTCAGCAAGCAGACTGAAATTTATTTTTCATTTCGCAAAGATATACTTTTTAGAGCAAAGAGGCTCTGAAAATAATAGTCTTAAGATTGTTACACCAGAACTATTACAATGCGAAAATAAAAATAAAGAACAGAAAAGATGAAGAACAATTTATTTTATTCTGAACCGACAACAAACAGAAAGGAAAAGCAGAAAGGAAAGCAACAAGGATATGTAACCGGGACGAGCTAATCTCTGTCCTTAAGACAATTATGCTCCGGAAGTACCCACGGTTTAGCACTTGTCTCCCAGGATAACCCAATTACCTGTTCAGAATTGAGTTACATCAGCTTCTGAACTCAACGAAATCTTGGTGCTTCAGAATCTCTTCAACTAAAAATGCAAGTGTTTAAGTGATTTGTGTTGTCTTTTAGTACCAATCCCATTGCAAGAGAGGACCGTATATATAGGAGGAAGGAGCAGCCTTGAAGTGTGTGAATTGATGGCCACTAAACCATCAGGTTGAAACTGCTCTTGTATTAAAGCCATATGAGTTGAATTGAACTTGAACTGAACCTGACTCATAGTCTCAGCTTGAATCTGATTTATTGGACTTAGATAATATCCAGATAAACTTTGTCCAAAAAATATAATACTGCCTCAGGCCCATTCCCCAAAGCCAAAGGTCAACAGGCACGGGAACGGGCGGCCGGGGGCGGCGCGTGTGCGTGTGTGGCATTTTTAGTAAACACTCAGCCCACTCACGCGTGTGGCATTTTTAGTTAACACTCAGCCCACTAAAACCACTCCGAGTTCTCTCACTTCCTTCGAGATTATACCAATCAACAAAACTTCCACCACTTAAATATTCAGGAAATGTAAGCACATTTCTCAATGTGGGATTAAGAAGTTTGTCTTTTCAACTTCCTTTTCACACCTTTTCAACTACCCACTTTAAGCCTTAATTTATCATTCATCCGATATCCGAATTGAATGATTCGAAACCTTATTTTCAACTACGTCTTACATAGTTTTTCCAAAGTCATCAATAACTCTTGATAATCTATATAAGAGTTATACCGAAATCGGCTCTCAAAGTGGTTACAATAAATGATTCAAAAAATCATTTTAAAATGTTATAAAACATTTTTTCCTTTTATCCTCATATATCTCCAACAAGAAGTACAAAGAACTCTCTAAGCACAAGCAAAATCAAGTGGTTCAAATCTCATCACGTGTTACTTCTTCCTAATTTGTCGTTGATCCATCTTGGTACTTGGGGACCGTGGTGCCACCAACCATGTAGCAACTTACCTCAAAACTCTTCATCTCAATAGTGGTTATGAAGCGTTTGATACCTTGACAGTGAGGAACGGTGATTTACATATGTAGGTA
This sequence comes from Gentiana macrophylla, assembly GCA_026214975.1. NCBI lineage: Eukaryota > Viridiplantae > Streptophyta > Magnoliopsida > Gentianales > Gentianaceae > Gentiana > Gentiana macrophylla. Next base: position 25,260,431 of record CM047813.1, read on the forward strand.
TCGCTTTCTAAGCCACGATTTACTAGAAAGTATATCAGGTCAATTTATAGTACGTAGGCGAGCACAAGGTCGTATCCCATGAGGAGATCAAATTGAGTGGCAAATCATTATTGTTCCTTAGTCTAGGCAAATACGAGAGTGGTGATTGAATTATGATCAACTAATTTTAACTTAAAATTAAACTATGAAACGATATATGCAATTCAACTAGGTTGACTAGTTTAACACAACTATACTTAACTAAGAATGATTGAGAAATGTAGCTAGGATGATGATTCAACTGGTAATACTCTCCTTAAAGAAATACTCAGGAAATGATTTTACTAACCAACCTTGCTTAAGTGTTCTCAGCGATTTCAAGGTTACAATTCCAAAACTAGCAACTAATCGATTTAATCATCATTAGCGCACTATAATTAAATCACTGCCCTAAACATTAAGATTATGTCTAAATGATCGGTTACGCATTAAATCTCTGTGAATTTCCCAACTAATGTTAGAATACTCGCTTAAGATACCGAATATATTTAGTAGACGGTTTTACCAAGCCTAGTACGAAAGTCATTATTAATATCTATTTGGTTGATATCCCAATCGAAGTTGACAACACGAGCTAACACAACTTTGACAGTACATGCTCTTGCAACATGAGTGAATTTCTCTGTGAAATCAATCTCATAGGTTTGATGAAACTCTTTTGCCACAAGCCTGGATTTTTAACTTAAGGATGGAACCATCTGGTTTGGTCTATAATTTGTAGACCCATTTTGATTTGGTGTAGGTGGCACATATTAAGTAATGATTTTGGAGAATATTTTTGGTATATTGATATTCACACTCAGAGTCAATGATTTACAATGTATATATACACGGTAGTGGAAGATTCTAGGCTACTCTAGTAATTACAATAAATATAAATAATTTTGGTACAAACGTTACACGCTATTACCACCTCTCAAGTTGGTCGAGGAAGGAGACCCAACTTGCTACGTTGGTGTTGAAAAGCCGGACGAGGAAGTGACTTGGTTAAACTGTCGGCTAGCTGATCTCGAGCATTAACATGAGAAATTCGATGCTTTCCATTTTGGACTTGATTACGAATTAAGTGATAATCAATAGCAACGTGTTTCATGCGTGAGTGAAAAACTGGGTTGGAGCAAAATTGCGTTGTGCCTAGATTATCACAGTAGATAACTGGAGGAGAGCAAGGTAATCCAAGGTCGCGAAGCAAAAATGTGATCCAATTGAGTTCAGCGGTTGTAGCAGCAACTGAGCGATATTCTGCTTCTGTTGAGGAACGAGCAACAGTGGTTTGCTTCTTAGAGCTCCAAGATATAGCATTACGACCAAGATAAATGACATAGGCACTTGTAGACGAGTAATCATCCCTATTACCACCCCAATCGGCATCTGAAAAGGCATGGAGTGTGAGGGGGGATTGGCGGTGAAGTTGAATGCCATAGGAAACAGTGCCAGCTAAATAACGGAGTAGACGTTTCACATGCGCCCAATGAGTATCAGTGGGACAGTGCATAAATTGAGATAGCTTATTGACTGCAAATGCAATATCTGGGCGAGTGAATGTGAGGTGACGATGACAAATTATGTCACCCTAAAGATCCGGGCTTTCCCTTATGTTGATGATGAATACTCAAGAACCCTAATGCCAAGAACAATGAAGGGTTTTATATATCTGTGGTGAGTCTAAGTGGAATTCTTAGAGTGCCTACGTATCTCGTTATTATGCCAGGAATCAAGCCATCGTAGTTCCCGGAACGTTGTATTTATAAGGACAATGCATGACCTAACCCTAATATGAGTCGGTTTGTAGCTATTGTCATATTTACCCTTAATTGGGCTTTACCTCGCCCAAGTTACCACGTAGTACTTGGGCCAACGTGGTGGTGTGGACTCGTCCTCGATATCGGTCTGTCCGACTGGGATGACCGACTCACGAACTCATGTCCCGTGATCGCCCGTAAGTCGATAGTCGTAACCTCAAATCTCTAGCCATGCTTCAGTTCGAGGATCGACATGCATGCCGCGGGCTTCAAGTCGATAGTCCGACTTGTAAGCCTTACCTTCGTTCATGTGCCTTGGTAAGTATTCAATCCACAAGGTCCACTCGATGATGATATATCGAGGTGCATAACCCGTATCGCCATAAGCCCCCTGACTGGCGGCAGGCGACTTCCGTTGTCCGAGGTCGATCTCGCCAATTTGAAATCATCTTCGAGTTGGACTAAGTCTTGGGCGGAAATGGTGTAACCGCCAGATGCCACTGTGCCTCCCCACCAATCGTGGCCGTTCATTGTGACGTCGAGAGCGCACTATCTTTTAGCCTTCGCCATAAATGATGTCACTTTGATTTCCGCGATTCATGGGGAGTTATAACTACTAGTAACCCCTTAATCACGTCTTTTCACTGTCATTTGGTATCAACAAAGCATAAAAAGAGGGAGAAGAACCAGACGGTGAAAATCATTTCTGCCTATCCATTTCTCCGTTTTCTCTTCAGAAAATACAAGTAAGCGTTCTTTCTGCTATCATCTTTTCCTTTGTTCCTAAAGATCTTGTTTGAATCACCCATGTCTAGTAGTGCTACAATTTACGATAGGATAGAGAGTCTCGTTCGGTGATCAAACACCGATCTCGCCCTTCCGATCAAGTTCTACAATCAAATCCGACGGAACCCTTAGGCACTATCCGGGAGCCCAAGAAACTATCCACCGTAATGGATGGAAAGGGCCTGAGGGTGTATCTCCTGCCTTACCATGGATGATCTCAACCAATCTGCGGCGGAGGTATGGGCTTTCGACCTCAAATGGTGGTTCAGCTTCCTTCCGGCCACCATCGGGTTTGCCGATGAGCCCCGGAAGGGTCTCATGCGGCCCATGAGGCCCAATTGTCGAGTGGGTTAAGGTTCTCTCTCGTCCGGGGCGGTCCTGGTCCGTTTCTTCACCATTACGAGATCGGTGTATCTCAACTGGGCCCCAATGCGATCCGGACTCTGATGGGCTTTTTGATTGCCTGCCGAGTGGCGGGTATCGGTTTTACCGTTCCTTTATTCGGTGGTGGTACAAGATCGCTGCGCTGCCGGATAAGATGTGGTACACGTTTCAGAGGCGTACCAATCGTCATGAGTTCGTGTCTCGGGGACCTTCATCTCATGGGAATTGGAAGCCTAGGTTTTTCTTTCTCCGACATGGATCGGATAATCCTTATATCGGCTTATGGAGGTCGAGAGACGGAAGGGATGACAAACTGGGTCGTGAGGCCGCGCCCGCCGAAGCTCTTTCTCTCGAGAGATTCAAGTTCGAGGTGACTACGTCGGACCTGAGTCTTCTTTACGAGCTTGCCCGTCTCGAGGAGGCGGGACCCGTACCATACATAAGCCTTCCTTTTGTGGATCAGGAAAATTGTAGGAAACTTTATCATTTTGTTGCCAAGTCTTACTGCTCTTTGAAATTGTATCTTTACTATTTCCGATCATCGACTTCTTTTTACTTGTGCAAGGGGTAGATTCTCGAAGGTCATTTGTCCCAAAGGCTTCGCAGTGAGTTCTTTGTTGTCAATGCATCTAAGTCGAGCCATTCCCCGGTGTCGGAGAGAGATCTCTCGCCATGTTGATGACTCGACTCAGGGTGTCGAGACTGCTACCCCTGTCGCACAACCGACTCTGCCTTCTGTAAAGGGTGAATTTACGTGCTTTATAACGTTATATTTGATAAGGTTTTCCCCAACATTCGTATTAATCGCATGGAAATCACGTGTTTAAATGGAATATTGGGCAAATGACGTTGCTAAGGAGTTAATCGCAAAGTTGATGGATTTGTATGTTTTAATTATGATTTTTATGATTATTAGAATTGTGTTACGCTTTGCGTGTTTTTGATGTGATGTAGATACATGTTGGAGGCTAAAAAAGATGATCAAAAGTTGATAGAGTTCGAGCTAATTGATGACGAAGAGATAAAGATGGAAAGATTGAAGATAAGGTTGAGAAACCCAAATTCTATCACAAATGAATCAAGCGTTTAGATCAAGCGTCCAAAGGACGGCGTTTAAAGCATTGAACGAGCGGCCCAGGAGTAGATTTGACATTCAAAGAAGTTTGGACGCAGCTTTGGGCGTTAGAGGCGGACGAACGTTTGAGGAAAGCTTAGCCCGATTCAAGTTCATTATAGAAGCGGACGAGTGTTCGGAAGAATGGACGGGCGTCCGACCGCCGATCAAGCACAACCGACTTAGTTTTGACTCTAGCCGCCTTAGTTCATCTATATATAGCGACTTGTATCAAACCCTAAAATCATCACACAACCTATAGTCGATTTTCATAAATAAAAGCAAAGCAGCGGCAGCTTGTCTTTTCCTTTGGTTTTCGAATACAATCAAAACAGTCTTTTGATTTCAAAGTTAATATGAGTAGCTAAACTCTTGGGTTGAATGAACGGGTGAAGCAATTCAAGAGGCGTTACGTTTTCTTATTTTTCTGGGTTTATTTCGACAAAGGTTAGATTTATATTGCGTTTATTTCGTGCTTGACATCGATAGATAAAGCTTGTGATATTCGCTTAACGATAGTTGAATGATACCTAGATCACCGCAATAATAATCGATTAATTAATTTGTCGAGAAACGAAAGTTATCGAATTGTTAATCTAAATAATAGGTTCGAAAGAATTTATGCCTATCATGCTTGAAGAATCAATCTTTGATAAAAGTTGATAAACAAATTATCTAAGATATTAGTAATATGCGTTTAGTATAGGTTAATTTTGACCTTGGTTGATTTGCATGCGTAGGAAATTAGGAGCCTGTATGCGATTATCTTGAATTGTGGATCTTTGTTCGTCTCGCTTTTTCTCCCCATTATTTGATAAACTTGAAATCATTAGTTCTCAGATACTCTTAGCCTAAACTTAAAAATGCATTAAACCTCACGCCTCGTGGGATCGACCCGCATAACCGCTTTACTACAAGCTTTGCACTTGGAGCGACTAACCGGATTTTTATTACTTGTCTTTTGTTTCGCTTACAAAATCCATAACAAGTTTTTACGCCGTTGCCGGGAACTTGGCACGGTTTTATGTGTTTTTAGCATAAGATTTAGGTAGATCGATCATTTTCTTTGCTTTAGTTAGGGTTTAAGGTTCTCCGCCTTAGTAGCCTTTTGATTTCTCAATTTTTCGCCTGTTTGTTCTTCCGGTACCAGCACGAGCGCCCATAATCTTGGGCGCCCATCCACCGGAAATTTTCGATCCGATTTTATTTTTATTCACTCAAACGAAGCGTCCGTAATATTTGGACGCCTGCTCAGAGCTTTCTAGATTTAACGAGCGGCGTTTGTGTCACTAAACGCCCGTCCGTCTTCCTGATTCCTTTCTTTTATTTCTCTGTCCCTCCTTAGTTTGACTCCGTTGTATGCAAACACGAAGTAAACAAGGACAGTTATTTTTTGAGCCTGAGCTCGAACGAGACGTAGTTCGAGTGAACCGTAAACGAAAAGTCCCCAACCCGCTCCAATTTCGAAGAGGAAATCGAAGAGACTTCGAGTGAAAACTCTTCCGACTAAAATTTCTTATCTAACCTCTTCTTTGAGGAAGAATTTATTGCCTCAATGGCTCAGCCAACCGTACTCTGGCGACTATGCCACTCCTGGTGATGTTAATATTCGTTCGGTCAGAGTTATCCCTACCGATACAGCTCCGCTTGAGATAAGGCCACCACTTATCCAAATGGTGCAACATGCATCAACTTTCTATGGGTATCAACTGAGAACCCCTATACGCATCTTTATGTATTTACGGGTATATGCGATACTACTCGCATTAAGGATGTCACCAAGACATCATTAAGCTAAAACTATTTCCATTCTCACTCCGTGGAGAAGCAATGGAATGGTTTAAATCTCTCCTTCGAATCTATCCAAACTTGGGCCCACTTGAAAGTCAATTTTTAGCCCAATATTTCCCCCGTCTAAGACAAACTCAATGTCTTAACGAGATCTCAAATTTTCATCAACTCGAGTGATGAATCTTTCTTTGAAGCATGGAAGCGCTTCAAAATTTTGTTGAATAAGTGCCCCCATCATGAAATGGATTTGCGAGAGGAAGGTCCATACTTTCTTCAAAGGGTCTAAATGAGTCCACTAAAGGGATGGTCAACTCCTCATCCTGGAGGAGTCTTCTTGAAAAAACCACAGCAAGGGTGGGGGAGTTATTTGAAGATATAGCTAGGTACAACTATGCACCTACGTATCAATCGCCAACACTCCTCTTTGCACCAAAAATTGAAGAAGTCAACAACCGAATCATGGTCAAATGATTGCAGCCGCAGCTCAACTTTCTCGCTTTGACCATGACTAAAAATCAAAATCACCCTCGCTCCAGCAGAATGCACAAGTATTCTCGTGTGATAATTGTTATCGACCGGTCACATCGCTGACCATTGTCAATACACTCCTACCCCGGCTTTCAAGCCAATGTCGCCCAACAAACGAGGCAAGATGATTCTGTGGAACTCGCTATACCAGTGGGCTTCGAGGTCACATTTCGCAACATGCCCCTTGAATGGTGGACATGAGAGAAACAATTCTTCCGCCAAAGAACACCAGAGATTTTCGAACCGAATAACTCTCAAGGTCAAAACTACAACTGAATAGAAATTATGGTTATGACCAAAACCGCGCTCAAAACTCGGGACAGAATACCTCTCGCAATGCCTACTACCAGAACCCCAACTCGAGTCAAAGTTCAAATTCTCAACCAAAAGCTAATCAAAACTCGCTGCAAAACCACCCTAATCAGGACTCCTCCACTTATGGTACTACCCCTACGAGGGCAGAGTATGAAGAGCAGCAGAGGACGATGAAGAACTTAGAAAGACAGTTAGGGCAAATCGCTGAACAATTAGCCGCCAGACCCCAGGTCGTCACTACCGAGTTTTACCGAAAAGAATCCTAAAAGTGGGCATGCAAACCCAAGCCGAGGCAAGAACAAACCATCTGCTCCAGCTCTCGCGCCATTACTTCCTATGGACAAGAGGAGTCCAATGCTATGAATTTGAGGTCCGGTACACAATTGCAACAACCTAGTTATAGACAGAACTGTGGAACGAGTAAACCCTCCTACCCTTGATTCGGTAGGAGGGAAGATCTGCAATCCCGACTTGGATGAGTGAAAGATGAAAATGAGATCGAGGCCTGGAGAAGGATCTCGGGTGAGTGAGAACCGAATTAATGAACTCCGAGAGAGTCACTCAGTGCAGAGATCTCTCGACGGGTAAAAAGATCAAAAAAGTGTTAAGGTGGAAGGATCTTGAAGACAAAGCTGTACGAGCTTCCTCCACCAAGAAAGTATTCTCCGAACACGAACTGAATAAGCTCCCGTTCCCACCAAGGAAGCACAACATCCCCTTATCTGAAGACAAGAAGTATGACAAAGTACTCAACCTATTAAGAAACACCCAAGTAAATTTGCCTTTATCCGAGGTATTGGTTGAAATGCCTAAGTACACCAAGTTTGTGAAGGATGTTGTTTCTTCAAAGAAGAAGTTGGGCGAAATGGAGAAAAGATTGGGAGAGGAATGCTCCGCTATCATTGACGGAGAAATTCCTAAAAAGCGCAGCGATCCCGGAAAATTTGTCTTAACTCTGAAAATCAAAGAATTAAGCTTCCCAAATTCTCTGTGTGATTTAGGAGCATCCATTAGTTTGATGTCTCTATCTGTCATGCAAAGAGACTCGCACACTTGACCATCTATTGGAACCTACATCCATAAGCATCCAACTTGCAGATAGATCTTTCAAGAGAGCCAACGGAGTGCTTCGAGACCTTCTGGTCCAAGTAGACAAATTCACATTTCCTGTTGATTGGTATGTCTTAGACACTAAAGAAGAATATACCCCCCTCCTCCCAGGGCGACCCTTCCTATCTCACTGCTAGAGCCACTATGGATTGCGATGCAGATTTGTCACCTTACGTGTTGGAGATGAGGAAGTACGCTACAAAGTAGTTAAAGCCCTTAGATCACCTTCCTCAAACCCCTCCGGCTTTGTGCTTGATACGTTAGATGATTTCACAGACTACACCCTAGACGCAGCTAGAGGCCGCCTATGGAAAGACTTCTTGTCAAGAGGACTCAGTGCTCTCTGAAGAACTCTTTCTCCTCGTAAGAAGTCGACTTGCTTGAGGCAAGAGTTTTTGACCCTATCACCAAGGAGGATCTAAAACAGGGGGAATCCAAGACCACTTAGAGGAACCGCTGAGGACCTTGTTCTCAAACCGCTACCTCAAAGATTTGAAGTATATCTTCTTGAGAGAAGGTGAGCGCTACCTCTAATTATCTCATCTAAACTATCGGCGGAAGAAGAAGTTTGAATTAACCGAAGTTCTAAAGAAAATGCGAGAGCTTTCGGTTGGCGTGATAGGAGATATAAGAGGAATCTCACCTCGACATATGTATGCATAAAATAAGCACCAAGAAGGTGCGAAGCGATAAAGACAACCACGAGACGTTTAAACCCACACATGCAGGAAGTGGTGAAGAAAGAGATCATTAAGCTATTAGATATGGGGATTATTTATGCGATAGTGACATGATTGGGTCTCCCCACTCAAGTTGTACCAAAAAAGGAGGCATTACAATCGAAAAGAATGACAAAGGTGAAGAGGTAGTCTGTTAGATTAGTCATCGGGTGCAGAGTCCAGATAGACTATAGGAAGCTAAACGAGGTAACTTTAAAAGACCATTTCCCACTCCCGCTTATAGACCAAATGTTGGAACGCTTGGCGGGGCATGAATTCTATTGTTTTCTAGACGGTTACTCAGTTACTTCCAAATCCCTATTGACCCCAAGATCAAGAGAAAACAACCTTCACCGCCTTTATGGTACTTTCGCCATATAAGCGAATGCCCTTGACTTTTGTAATGCACTCACCACTTTTCAAAGATGTATCTTTGCTATCTTTGATGGGCTTGTAGAGAAGTGCATGGAGGTGTTCATGGACGACTTCTCGTATTTGGCACATCATTTATGGACCGCCTTAAAAATCTAGATGAAGTCTCGCAGAGGTGTGTAAAGAAGAATTTGATTCTCAATCGGGAAAAGTGCCATCCGATGGTAACCGAAGGAATCGCTTTAGGTCACAAGATCTCCGCTAAAGGCATAGAGGTTGATAAAGCTAAGGTAGAGACTATTGAAAAGATGAATTACCCCAGAACACGAAGGAAGTAAGAAGCTTCCTTGGTCATGTGGGTTTCTACAGAGATTCATAAAAGATTTTTCAAAAATATCGAAACCTTTATCAACTTTATCAAGGATGACGCCACCTTCAATTTCGATAATGATCGCTGTTGCCTTCAAAGAGCTTAAACAGGCGCTTGACCTCTCGCCTTCCTATCCTCGATCTCTCCGGATTGGAACATACCATTCGAATCGATGTGTGATGCCTCCAATTACGCTGTGGGTGTCTTTGTATTAGGACAGAGGGTTAATGGTAAATTCCAACCTATCTCGTGACGCGAGTCACACCTTGAATCCAAATTTCAAGCAAATTACACCACTACGGAAAAGGAATCATTAGGGGTTGTGTTTTCCATGGATAAGTTCCACAAATATTTGCTTGGTGCCAAGGTAATTGTATGGACTGATCATGCGAAGATTATGTTACTTAATGAACAAGAAGGATGCTAAACCAAGACTCACGAGAGTGGATTCTTACACTACAAGAATTCGATGTTCACATCAAGGACATAAGGGGTAGTGAAAACACCGTAGCGGACCATATTTCGAGAGTACTACCAGTAGCTGAGGAAGATCCTTTGGACATTGATCTTTATTATCCCTTCGAGAGCGTCATGAATATGGATGTCCATAACCCCGACTCCCCTTGGTATGCTTCGATTGTCAATTACCTTCATTCTAGCTATTTGAATCCCGAATTTTCCTATCAGGAGAGGAAGAAGTTCTTCTCTCGATTTGAAGTACTACGTCTGGGAAGAACCATATCTATTCAAGATCTGCAAGATGGGTTACTCCGCCGGTGTGTACCGAATGTGAGCAACGGGATATTATTGAGCAATGTCATAGTGGCCCCCATCGGGCGGTCATTTTAATGCATGGAAGACCGCTTGCCAAAATTTTTCAATGCGGTTTCTACCGCCCAGATTTTTAAAGATACGGAAGCCTTCTCGCAAAGGTCGTGATAGATGCCGGAGAACCGGTACTTTGACCAGCGATATGATATGCCACTTCAACCCATATTGGAATGCGAAGTGTTTGACGTGTGGGGAATAGACTTTATGGGACCATTTCCATCTTCATGCGAAATAAATACATTCTCGTCCAGTGTAGACTATGTCTCTAAATGGGTAGAGGTATGTCGCAACTCCACCGAATGATCACAAAATAAATCATGAAATTTCAAGAAAACATTTTTACGAGGTTTGGTCGCTTCTGTAGCCCTCGACGATCGATGAAGGTTCACACTTCATTAATAAACCCTGGATGACCGCTAGCTAAGTATGGTGTTAAGCATAAAAGTGGCACACCATATCACCCTATGACCAGTGGGCAAGTTGAGCGTAGTAATCAGAGCATCAAGAAAATCCTCGAGAAAACAGTCAACTCGCATCGTAAAGATTGGAGTCTGAAACTGGATGATGTACTGTGGGCTTACCGGACCGCTTACAAAAACCCCATGGGTACATCACCATACCAAATGGTTTATGGAAAGCCTGTCATTTGCCAAAGAGTTAGAGCATAGAGCCTATTGGGCAATTAAGTTCCTAAACTTCGACTCCCAAGCTTGCGGAGAACGTAGGCTCCAGCAGATACATGAATTAGACGAGTTCCGGCTCCAAGCTTATGAGAATTCACGGATCAGCAAGGAAAGGATGAAATTACTTCATGATAAAAAGATAAAGAAAAGGGAGTTTCATGCAGGCGAGCTGGTATTGTTATACAATTCCAGTCGCATCTTTTCCCGGAAAGCTCAGGACGCGCGTTGGTCCGGTCCATTTGAGGTCCTGTCTGCCTTTCCTAGCGGCGCTTTGAACTTAAGGGATTGGTGATCACCTTTCAAGGTCAATGGTCAACGATGCAAACACTACATTGGCCAACCGGAAGGAATCACCCGAGGTAGTTAAATTCATTGATTTGTTAAGTTGTATCGCTCAGAGTCGATGATCGCGATGAGTTCTCCTGCACCTATTCTCGATGATAGTATCAATCACCACCAAGCTTTTGCCGGAAGTCGGGACATGGCACAATCTTCGGAAGGAAATGGATTTGAAGAAGCATAAAGTACGGAAGAGATCTCCAAATGTATGAGAAGATCGTGCAGCCTGGAAAAATGGTTGGGACGAATCCCGAGTCTGCACTGCTGTTTTTGTAGACCTAATTTTGTTAAGAATGTTGTTGCTGAGATGACCGGCAGGAAGCCAAAGTGGCCCGACCCGGGTTAGACCTGAATTGAATGTCGAGCTAACGACATAAACCAAAAGCGCCACTAGAGGCATCCTAGATATCAAATCTCGCTTTAGTTTTTCTTAGTTCTTTTTGCTTTCGTATGTTATTTTAGTTAGTTTTACTAAGCTTTTATGTGTCTATCTCACGCTTTGCTTTCTAGTTATGGATCTTCACGGAGTTCGCCCTGAGGAGTTTCCACTCATTAGTCGGATCCTACCGATCATAGTAGATGATGGACCAGAGAGGCACTATAATTCTTCATGTAGATTTTGATATTAGTACTCAGTGTTAAGACCATCACATACGTTATCATTGTTCCACCTTGTTCGGAGGCGCAAATGATTTCACGATCGAGAGGAGTTGCGAGAGGCAATAAGACGTCCGCATAAGATACTTAATGATTCTATGTCGACGGATTTGGCACTGGTGTCGCGGGTGAGCATTTCGTAGGTGCCGAGGTAGGCGGTGAGGATTGGTGTTTGCGGGATGAGTTCGATTTTCCTCCGGCTATCGACATGCTTCGACGCCTCATTCGCGAAGTGGATCTCGACGAGATCTACGCAGTACTCGCTGACCTCTTAGTTAGTTTTACCTCCGCCGAGCCCCGACGTAAAATGAAAGCGCTACCGGGTGGGAGGCAACCCACTGTTATTTATCTATTTTTGTTTTGATGGTACTTTGTTAATTTGCGCTTGTATTTTTAAAATCTTAATTAGGTTAATAAGAAGATGCACTTTTGAATTTAAGTTGTATGGAATTGTATGATTTTCGCATTTAAGCCTCACCGACGCCCGTCCCATAAGTATGAACGCCCGTCCCAAAGATGACTAATTTTAAGACGAACGTTCACTCGGATCGACGTCGTCCGATAATCTCCTCCAATCTCAGATGTGATTCAAAATCTCATTTAGCGTTTACTAAATCGACGCCCGGCCCGGGCCTTCATCTAATTCTCCGGTGGGCGCCCGTCCACGAGTTGGACGAGCGTCCCATACTGCCTCTATATATACCCCTCCTTCGAATGAACTTTCACTTTTCGTAATTTTCAAAAGCAAAACGGTTGCTCTCCTCCTTTTGCCCTAAATTCAAGAATTCTTGACCAAATCGAGCGATTCAAAGTGCTACAGCCGCTTTTCACCCCCTCTCTTTGATTCTCACCACCGAATCCACCAACGCACGATATTATTGGCGAATCGCACCCATTGCAATCCGACTCTTCGTGAGGAAAATTTCGATTTTGGACGATATTTTTGCGTTGTTTGGACCGATTTTCACCTCAATCAACATCTACTCATCCTACTTGGTAAGTTCCTAACAACCTCTCCGGGTTTAATTCACGCTTTTGGCAAGTTCGATCTTTGGGTCGGCTCGCTCACTTGAATACCATCTTAACTCGCCTCTTTTCTGCTTTTCTTGTTTCCTTTTGATCTGCTATGGTGGTATGGTGTGTGATGGATGATGAATGGGTTGTTGGGTGATGATTGTGGTTCGGTTGGTTTGAAATCCCGCTTTGATGATAAACGGGTAACCCTTGTTGTCGTGAATCGGTGGTTTAGCCATTTAGGTTGATATGGTGAAGAAAGCGGTCATTAAGCAGAGGCCTGGTAAAGAGAAGGTTGTCGAATCGGGCAAACGTAAACGCTTGGATGATGACCCTTCTAATTTAGACCCTAACCGAGGTGTGAGTATTCGGGAGCAACCCCTGTGAGCCACCCAAACTAGACAACCTTAAGAGATGAATCCACCTCGGACTCGAGACGGACGATGATACTCCTTAGTACGGAGGCCTGTGGTCCATCGGGGGAAGCACCTTCTGTGAGCCGAGGCTACGGAGGAAACGCCCGTGCACGAAGAGACCGAACCTGTAAGCGCATAATCCTAGAAAGAGAGTGAGGCCAAGAAGTGCCTATACCTTGCCTCGTAGATTTGTCAATCCAAAAGCACACGAGGTCTACACAAAACACTACTTTGCAAGAAATATGTTGATCGAAAGAGGCGGTGTTGGAGACAAATGTGGACCCTCTTTGTGCAATCAAGTTGAAGGATAAGCAATGGGACGCTTTGATGAAAATCCCGACGACTCCGGTTAATGATTCTTTGGTTAGAGAATTTTATGCCAACTTTTCGTAAACCAACTTGGATACGGGTGTGGTGATGGTGAGGGGTGTCAAAGTTCCGCTTCGCCCAAGTCATTAATGCAAAATATGGTTTGGCGGCTTTCAAGGGATTGGATTATAAAGACGAGATTAAGCGGAGGCAGGATGCGGACAAGACCCGTTGGAGGAGTTGAGGTTGACGGTTTGCCCCGATGTTGCATGGACACTTAGGCCAAAGCGGCGATCGCAAGGAGATTGTTACTACGGCGTGGTCTCAAGATTGGAGAGTTTCTTTGCTTTCATCCAGAGTCGCTTCATCGCCAAGAATAATTTGACACACTTTCACATAGGCGATCTTGGGATGATGTATGCTTTGGTTTTCAAGTTAAATGTCGATGTTGGACAAGCGATATATGATGAGTTGGTGTCTAGTCGAGAAAAATTACAAGCGGAGCTTGATTGTCCCCACTTGATTCATCGATATGCATCGATGCCGGCGTGCGGAGTATAGGCAGGGATCACAAGCCTAAGAACCCGAGAGGTATTCAAAGAGAGAAAGTTCCGCCACGGGTGAGACCGAGGCGACCCGTGAGCCTGGTTCTTCTTCGCACCACCTCCGGTTCCCTCCTTGTCTAGTTTATCTCCTGCGGAGAGGGCTCGGCACAAAGATGGCCAACGGTCTCACGAGATTGGATGACTGATATCCGTGAGACGCAGAAGAACATGATGTACGTGGCCGGCGTGCATTGTGGAGGGCAAGAAACCGAGGATATGCAGATTTTCAAAGAGAGTGATACGGAGTTCGCTCTTTTCCGATCGATCGAGCGCAGTTATTGCCGATGTGCTTGAGGCGGAGAAAGAGCCTGATGATGAGGAGGTTGCGGAGAGAGAGACTCACTGGGGCACTCACGCCCGGTTACACACCGCACCTTCATCGACGACGCGCTCACGGGCGCTGCACCTCCACCGACCTACTACTATCGCCGCCGATTCTGCTGCTCCTCCTCCGGCCGAGCCTACTCCGGCCTTTCTTGAGCTTTATCTCTTATTTTTCTCGATTTCATGTTACACTTTCATGATACCTGCATTTTCATTTTCTACGCTTACGGATCATGTAAGCCATAAGGCATCCCGACATTCTGCTTTTGATTTGTATCAACTTTATGATCACTGCTTTGTATGCTTACCGATGGTTCTTTTGTCTATTCGATTTGATTTATTACCATTTTCATTGTTGCGATATTATACCCCATTGTTCCCCGAGGTATTTCTCGGTTTCTCGAGTAGTGCGTATCTAGTTTTTGTCGAGCTCTCGGTTGAGTTCGCTTTGACGTTGTTTCCGACGCTTTTGCGGCGTTGTTTCTTTTCATGCTCCGGCCCGACCAACATCTCGATTTTCTACGCGCAAATAGCTAAGTTCCTTCTTTCTTTACTTTCTCGCACAAATACGAGGGCATGTTGAACTTTTAAGTGTGGGGAGGGGCTTAGTCGGTATGTATCTATACATTTGCTTACATGATATTATTTCTATGCTAAAATGAGCTAAATTTTCAAAATTTTGTTTTGTCCCGAGTAGGCAATACACGCTTTTGTTCGATTTGTTATAGTCATTGATGTCAGATACCATATTTTTAGTGAATTAGTTGTTTCACCAAAATTTATTTTTCACGAGCCATAGTGAATGATGAGCTACGTTATAAAGTTATACCCGTTTTGGATTAGTAGTTTTGATTTTCTTATAAGTCATGTGCTTAGTGCTACGATATATCGTAAGCGAATTATGATAGTTTGTATTTAGTTCAAGTATGAGATAATCGTGAATATCTAGATGTTTGAATGTGATAAGTAACACGTAGCTATTGTCAAAGTGAAAAAGTTGAATTAATAAGTTAAATGGGTGTGTCGGAAGCTAGTCGATGATTTGAGTGTGGTAGGGTTTACCACGTAAGTCCTATTCCACTATGATGACTAAAAGCTCACGGCGCTAGGAAAGCCGCCTTATGATTGGAGTAAGGTAGGGTATTATCTCGAAATGTCCTATTCTACTATGAGGGCAATAGCTTCTTCTAATGTGTGTTTAGAGTGAAATAGTTAAATCAACTAGAGAATTGGTATGGAATGGATATAAGGCTTAGTTATCGCTCATCTTATCCCCAAGAGAGAAACCGATAGATATGATGTAGGGATTATCCTCTCGAGTATTTCGAAAGGCCCTAGATTCATTCGATCATATTTTCCGGGATATGTCACGCTTTGTAGGTGCATCTTATGAGTGTCATTTATTGCTATTCTACGGAGGGTATTAGCTAGTTTTGCTTTGAGTTCCTCAAGTTTGGATTTAGTGGAAGTTTGTTATGGCTATGCACACACTCACGTGGGTGAACATCTAATTTATTGACTATGTGGTATATGTGTTGAGATGTCTATATTCTTTCCGAGCCTTTATCTTGTTTTGTTTTGCTCAAGCAGCAAAAGCTAAGTGTGGGGAGTTGTAAAGGGTGAATTTACGTGCTTTATAACGTTATATTTGATAAGTTTTTCCCAACATTCGTATTAATCGCATGGAAATCACGTGTTTAAATGGAATATTGGGCAAATGACGTTGCTAAGGAGTTAATCGCAAAGTTGATGGATTTGTATGTTTTAATTATGATTTTTATGATTATTAGAATTGTGTTACGCTTTGCGTGTTTTTGATGTGATGTAGATACATGTTGGAGGCTAAAAAAGATGATCAAAAGTTGATAGAGTTCGAGCTAATTGATGACGAAGAGATAAAGATGGAAAGATTGAAGATAAGGTTGAGAAACCCAAATTCTATCACAAATTGAATCAAGCGTTTCAGATCAAGCGCCCAAAGTCGGTTGAGCGCGTTAAAGCATTGAACGAGCGTCCCAAGAGTAGATTTGACATTCAAAAAGTTTGGACGCAGCTTGACGTTAGTAGCGGATTTAACGCTTTGAGGAAAGCTCACCCGATTCGAAGTTCATTATAGAGCGCATTTGCGCTCGTAAGAATGGACGGGCGTCCCGACCGCCGATCAAGCACAACCGACTTAGTTTTGACTCTAGCCGCCTTAGTTCATCTATATATAGCGCCTTGTATCAAACCCTAAAATCATCACACAACCTATAGTCGATTTTCATAAATAAACAAAGCAGCAGCTTGTCTTTTCCTTTGGTTTTCGAATACAATCAAAACAAATCTTTTGATTTCAAAGTTAATATGAGTAGCTAAACTCTTGGGTTGGACGAACGGGTGAAGCAATTCAAGAGGCGTTACGTTTTCTTATTTTTCTCATGTTTATTTTAGACAAAGGTTAGATTTATATTATGCTTATTTCGTGCTTGACATCGATAGATAAAGCTTGTGATATTCGTTTAACAATAGTTGAATGATACCTAGATCACCGCAATAATAATCAGATTAATTAATTTGTCGAGAAACGAAAGTTATCGAATTGTTAATCTAAATAATAGGTTCGAAAGAATTTATGCCTATCATGCTTGAAGAATCAATCTTTGATAAAGTTGATAAACAAATTATCTAAGATATTAGTAATTTGCGCTTAGTATAGGTTAATTTTGACCTTGGTTGATTTGCATGCGTAGGAAATTAGGAGCCTGTGCGATTATCTTGAATTGTGGATCTTTGTTCGTCTGCCTTTTTCTCCCCATTATTTGATAAACTTGAAATCATTAGTGTTGGATCGAGAACGCGCAATAAATACTCTAGAGGGGGGGTGAATAGAGTATTATAGCCTTTTTAAAATTCTTTAACCACTTTTCAAAGCACTTATACAGATTAAAACAAAACAGTGGTTAACAGTCAAAATTGGAGTATACTTAACTTAGTTCAGTTAACGAACCTAGGCGGAAGATCTAGTTTCGATTAACCAAAGGAACATAAGTTAACTTCTGTTGAATAGTTTCTAAAGCAAGTTCAGTTTGTTAAGATAAAAGACATGTGTTATACAATACTGAAACTTATATCAATAACAGGTTTAAGCACTTAAATAGCAGCTCTGAATACTTAACCAAAACAGATTAGCAAACTTGCAGATTTCTGTTTTAAGTTGTATCCTAAAATGTGCAGCTTCTAAGGTGTCCAAATAACAACAATGTCAAAACAGAATTGCAGATTCAGTTTTTATGTTCTTTAAGCCTAAGCATGCAATTCTAAGGTGTGTCAAGGATATAAACTACCTAAAGCACATATGTGTGATCTACTAGAGATCACACCCCCACACAAAGGTTTTACTAGATATCACTTGAGTTCATTACAAAATACAAAAAGAGAAAATTACAACACACTCACAAAATGAGTAACACTCTCCAAAGGAGTACTTACCAAGAATCACCGCCTGGATTCTTGAACACGAACTCAGCTCCTTGAATTCGTAACCCGGATTCAGCTTCGTGAACCCGTATCTCAGCAGGACCGAACCCGAACTGCTGAACCACAGCTTGGACCAGCTGTGCCCTTGTTATTGCTCCTCAATAACAAGTGGAGAACACTCCCAAACTACAACTAACACTCACTAACAAAAGGTAGAGATTTGTCCTCTACACTTACCACTCTACTTACACCTCACTTTTCTTTTAACACTCAAGAAATAAAACTAATTTCAAAATACAAGTGTGTAAGAAAATGAAGCTGAGATTTAGTGAAGGAGTTGTTACTGGAGAGGCTGTTCTACGTTTTTGATGTGGCTGGGGGAGTATATATACTGTTAGACATCGTCTAGAGTAAGAAGATGGCCTTGTGTAAATCAGCTTTGAAGTCCAACGGTTATAATGTTGAGCTGTGACTAACAGCTTTAGCTTTTTCAGTCCAGCTATACAGAGGTAGCTTTTGCAGATCAACTTTGCAGTCCATCTTTTGGACTACTCCAACAGCTACCAAGGGGAGTTGTTTCCAAGAGACAAAAATCTGCACACTTAGCAACCAAAATTAAATCTGTGGAAGGGATAAGACAAAATAGAGTGCACCTTGGGAGAGCCAAAACACATTTATCAAAACACATGGCACATGAGAGAGAGAAAAAGGAATCGGAGAATAAATATACAATATATATATATATACACACACGATACACATATATAAATATATTAAGCAAACAAACAGAGATATGGAAACACTAACATATATTAATATATTTTGAAATGTGTATACGTGATATATAAATTACTAATTCATACATATAATAAATATATCTGTATCACACACAAAAAGAAAAGGCACAGGACATATAGACTTAGTGTACAGATTTATCACAAAATATGCAAATACAAGCACTGATGTATATAGTCAAACTGTCAAAGTATTTAAGTAGTCTAAAACATGCAGTAGAATATTTAACACCACATAAAGAAAGCATTTATACAATTTTCGGATAAAACATATTTGACTAAAAGATCAATTAGTCCTTTAGTCAATACAGAGACAAAATATATGCATATACGTACAGAAATGTACAACTAACACATATGTGTGTATACATATATAGATCAAATTAGCATATAAAAAAAAATGAGTACCAAAAAGAGATTTATCAATACCACAGCTTAGACTCGATTGAGCATGCATTTTGACATAGAAGCATTTTAATCACTAAAAGGACTCGATTTTGCAGAAAAGATTTCATCTTTAATTCAGGAAAAAAAAAAATGTATTAGACACATACATCAATTTATCATTATTTCGATGCAATCTCAGATTAACACATATAGTCAATAATCATTCATTATTCAGATCAAAGATTAGGCATTTAATAAAAAAAAGGTTAATCAAATATTAAATTAAATAAAAACTTCCCTTAAGATTCGCAGATTTAAAGCGTGAAGATTTCGGTTGATGAAAAGTCATCATCGGCCTCAGAAAAACGTCTTCATCGGCCTCAGCTTGTACAGAAACGTCATATGGCCGGCTTCTCTACCATCACTGAACACTGAGCATCGGCTGGCCTCATCAGGTGTTGCAGAGACTCCATAGTCCAGATCAAAGCTATTTTTGGCACAGACGCAGATAGCTTTTTAGCATCAGAGATCGATTTCTTCAAAAGAGGAATAAATTCATGTAAAAGGTAACAAAGCTCTTCTGGAAATGAAAAGGAAAGAGAGATGATTTTCAATAAGAGAAGAAAGGAGACGTTTAAGTTCTGAGAGCAATTAATGGAAAGTGATGTGTGGGTATAGTATTCTAGGGGTGATAAGGATGGGTGTTGGAGATAGTGGGGGTGAGGTAAACGAGGGGAGAAAAAAATGGGTTTCCTAGAAATTTCTAGGCAGTGTGGGGGGTTGCAGGATAGAAGAAAAGTTTTATGTGAAAAGTAAACTAAAAAGGGTTTTGATATATGTAGAATAATTTAGGTAAAAGAGGAGGTTGGGCCATAGGGCCAGAATTGATGCTGGGGCCGAAACAAGCAATATAGATATACATACATACATATATATATATATATATATATATATATATATATATATATATATATTGTATGTATCTTAAACATATATAATAGATAGATATAAAATGATATAGATGAAAGGATATAATAAAATGTCTTTTGTCACATTCTAAAATAAAGTGATGTCATGATTAAAATTATTTGACACACTTAATAAATTGATCTCTTAATGTGACAAACACAAAGACTTAGGTAAAATACTTATAAAGCAATTTATGTCACATATAAAACTTTAGTTTGACATTCACAAGATATTTTAGTCACATGTAAAAGTTGATAGAAATTAGAACAATGTGACAAACACATAATATTGATCAAACACTTAATATCACATGATATCAAAGGATATTTAGTCACATATAAAATATAAGAAAAGTTAAAGTTTCAAGTGACTTTGATAATTTTCAAACACATATCACTTAAGATATATAAAACATTAATAGTGACATAGTTAATTGTAGAGTAATTATGAGATATATCTCAAAATAAATATATTTTGAAATACATCAACACAAAATACTCAACAATTAGTTCTGTGATACTCTTAGCCTAAACTTAAAAACGCATTAAACCTCACGTTCCTCGTGGGATCGACCCGGCATAACCGCTTTACTACAAGCTTTGCACTTGGAGCGACTAACCGGATTTTTATTACTTGTCTTTTTGTTTCGTTTACAAAAATCCATAACACCTTCTACCTCGGGTGGACTCACCCATGAGCACTGGTCGATACGTGAAGAAGAGGATGTTATCGACTTTACTGTCGGAGGGAGTGAAGAAGCTTCCGGCTCTGAAGCAGCCCGGTTGCAAAAGAAGAGGTCGGCACTCGAAGAGCTGGTGAGAGACCAGCAAAAACAGGCCAAAAAGGCCAAACTTATCAAGCCTTCTCTCAATCTTGCTGCCTCGGGTGAGATGTCGGCCGACGATGTCAAGAAGCTGGACGACCAGGTCCTGGCCTCTTCCCTCCGAGAACTGGGTCGCGTGGTAAACACTAACTCTTGTCGATTTCATTTTGGTACCTCTCGAAGCATATGCCTTAACTTGTTATTTTTGGCAGCATTACTTTATGAGTCGAGAAGCTTCCCGACGTATGAACATGCCGTCCGAGACCGAGGAGGAGCTGAAGACACAGATTCGGAGGCTGAACGACGTGCTCGCCATCAAGTCTGCTGGGGTCGCCGGTCTAGAATCGCAGCTCAATGTTTTCATGAAAGAGGCTGATGCTGAGATAAAGAAGGTAAAGGAGGAGCAGGAAGTCGCCATTGCCCACCGAGGAGAGATCCGGCCGCGACCGAAGGAGGAGGAGGTCGCTTTCAAAGAGACTCGAGCCGGAACTTGCACGGGGAGCGCCACCGCAGGTAGAGAGAGATCACCAAAGCCGAATCGATCGGGATCCCCAGGCGGCTCGAGGAAGCAAGGATTGCCGCAGTGCTCGAGTATCGGAAGTCTGACGAGTTGGGCAGGGATCTCGATGTGATCATGCAGACGGCCATACTTGGAGGATTCACCAAGGCGGTGGACCAAGTGAAGAGCCCTACCCGACGCCGAGATCGACCACCAAGAGCCTGGCCGCTATGACCATGACTCGGAGGCGCCAGTATGACTGTGACTTCGATGAATTTCAACAGGTATATCACTTGCCCGTAGTATGGTGGTCCCACAAAGAAGCCCGACTCACGATAATACGACTTCATTTGCCGTTGCTCCTGCGCCGACCCCCGAAGATGCTAACCCGACTCCCGACGCTTCTATTTAGTTACCTTGTTTCTTTCAAACTTTGGTGTTCTGAACTTTTAACTTGGCAATTATTTGTAAATTTTATTAACTTTGAGTTGACTTGGGTGAATGTTCGCTTTATAATGGCTGGTCTTTTCGGTCTGGCCTTAATTTGTCTTAAAATTTCGCCTTTTTGTCTCTATTTGTTGTTATTTACTTTCATTTGTTATCGTCTTTGGCTTTCTTGCTTGTCGAGCCTTTGGCTCTGTTTCGCTTTGCCTCGTCGATATAATATTGCCCCCGAGTGTTTTATCAACTTCGATTCATAATACACTTGGGCTCTATATGGCTTTAGGTTGATCTAGTTGCCTTGGCTTTTAGCCTTATAGGCTTGCTAGATTTTCGAGTTAGTCCGACATTGCGAATCGCCCTTGTCTCGGCCCAGTCGCCCTTGAGCTGGTTAGACTTCCGACTTGGACGTTTGGCCCGACCATGCGAACCGTCCTGTGTCGGCCTTATTCGACCCTTGGGCACGTTAGGCTTTCGACTTGGACATTTGACCCGACCTTGCGAGTCATCCTTTTGCCTTCTGCATGGTATGCTTATGGCATTGTCGGGAGTTCCGACTTTCGGGTTGCTCCATTCTTTGTTGATTGTAACTTCGTGTCCTTTTAGACTTAGAATATTACAAAAATAACTTAGTAAAACAGTCAAGAAAAATAAATCATCATTTATTATAACCAAGATAGAATTGTCGCATGGACTGATTACAAATCTTATAAAACAAGTAGAAACAAACTGATCGACTAAGGCTTAGACGTAAAATTTCCTCAAATTATTCGCGTGCCATTGTCGAGGAACTGTAGTTCCGTCTGCTCGACCTAGTTGATATGAACCTTTAGGGTGGACTTTTAGGATCTGATACGGGCCTTGTGTCCCGATCTCCTCTTGTCGACTTGCTTCATTCTTCCTCAAAACTAGATCTCCAACCTTAAAATATCTGTATTTTACTCTAGCGTTGTAATATTGAGAGATCTTTTGCTTGTACCTTGCCATTCTGGCTGAGGCCATTTCTCTCCGCTCCTCGAGATTATCCTTCTCCTGTAGGATGTCGGGGTCGTTTGTCTCAATATTATACGCTAAAACTCGAGGGGAAGGAACGCCGATCTCCGCGAGGATAATCGCCTCGCACCCATACGCCGAGGAGAAAGGTGTTTCACCCGTTGATGAGTTTGGAGTCGCCCATGACCACCAGGATGCTCGGGAGTTGCAACGCCTGATCTCGTCCCCTTCACTTTCTAGCCTTTTTTAACCCGAGTTTAATTTGTCGATTTGTCTGCATCGACTTGACCATTAGCTTGGGGTGAGCCACCAAGAAGAAGCGGCTGGTCGATGTGATACTCGGCTAACCACTCTCTAACTCTTCGGTCTTCGAACTGAGTGTCGTTGTCCGAGATTAAAGCCTTTGGAATACCATACCTGCATAAAATATCGACCTATAGGAACTTCTTGATTGTTGCTGCTTTGATATCGGGTAAAGCCTTGGCTTCTACCCACTTAGTAAAATAATCTACCGCAACTACTACAAACCGATTGTTCCTCGGGCTCGAGGTGGGGGCCCTACAATATCGACTCCCCACATGTCGAAAGGCCATGCTTTGAGATGACATTCATTTCTTGTGCCTGTTGATGAGAGATGTTATCGTGGATTTGACAAGAATGGCATCTCTGCACTAAACCGTTCGCATCACGTTGCATTGACGGCCAGAAGTATCCTGCGAGCTTGCATTTCCGGGCTAACATCCTAGCCCCACAATGATTTCCACAAGCTCCTCTATGGATTTCCTCGAGAAGATACTCTCCCTCTGTCTCAGATGCGCATCTCAACCACGGACTTGTGAACGACTTCCGATAAAGTATGTCATTGAAGAATGCATATCGAGCCGACTGTAGTCGGACCTTTCTTGACTGTACTTTATCACTGGGTAGTATTTTGTCCTTTAAGTAAAGGACGATCGGATCCATCCATGTGGCCTGCTGAGATATCGGCTGGGCCTCTATCTCTTCATAGCTTCTCTCTGTTAGCGACTCTACTAACACCTTTTTACTGGAGACGAAATTCGATGCTAGCTTGGACAGAGCGTCGGCCCTCTTGTTCTGAGTTCGAGGTACTGCTCAAATTGAATCGAGTTGAATTTCACTGAGGCCTTGAACTACTGTCAAATACTTCTTCATAGTCTCTTCCTTAGCCTCATATTCCCTTTAATATGATTAACGACTAA
Organism: Gentiana macrophylla; assembly: GCA_026214975.1. Classification (NCBI taxonomy): domain Eukaryota; kingdom Viridiplantae; phylum Streptophyta; class Magnoliopsida; order Gentianales; family Gentianaceae; genus Gentiana; species Gentiana macrophylla. Next base: position 25,284,464 of record CM047813.1, read on the forward strand.
TTGCGAGTCACTGTAGACGTTGAGATTTTCGACCCCCAGCTTCAGAGCGAGCTTCAGACCAGTGATAATTGCTTCATATTCTGCCTCATTATTAGTTGCCTTAAAATCGAATCGGAGAGCGTATGGAAACTCTTCCCCCTTCGGGCTGACTAATAGGAGGCCTGCACCTGCTCCTTCTTTGCTCGAGGCTCCGTCAGCATGGAGCATCCATCGTTCTTCTTGACTTTGCTTTTCCTGTTCAAGTTGCACTGACATGCCTTCGGCTAAGAAGTCTGCTAAAGCCTGAGCCTTGATCGCGGTGCGCGGCACGAACTCGATATCGTATTGAGCCATCTCAATTATCCATTTCGCGAGTCGACCAGACGTGTCGGGCTTCGCTAGGATTTGCTTGAGTGGTTGGTCTGTAACTACCACTATCGGATGGGCTTGAAAGTATGGCCTAAGCTTTCTCGACGCGTGTACCAATGATAATGTGAGTTTCTCAGCTGGCGAGTATCGGGTTTCGGGGCCATGCAGAGCTTTACTTACAAAATATATAGGTACCTGGCCCTTTTCCCCTTCTCGGACCAAGACCGAACTCACTGCTTCCTCGCAGACCGATAGATAAATCAACAACCTTTCCCCCTCTCGAGGAGAAGTGAGAGTGGGTAGTTCTGATAGATATGCTTTTAATTCTTCGAAGGCCGTCTGACATTCGCTGTCCCAGTGGAAAGGACTGGGTTTTCGAAGAATTTTGAAGAACGGTAGTGCGCGCTGGGCTGACCGAGATAAGAATCTATTCAGTGCTGCCATCCGTCCTGTGAGCCTCTGAACTTCTTTCATATTTCGAGGTGCAGGCATGTTCTTTAGTGTGTCGATCTTATCAGGGTTAGCTCGGATCCCGTCTCTCGAGACCATGTATCCTAGAAATTTGCCTGCTCTCACCCAAAGGTGCACTTTTTGGATTAAGTTTCATTTCGAGATCTCTTAACACTTCAAATACTTCCTGGCGTCTACCAAAAATTGCTTCATCGATCGGCTTTTGATGAGTAGATCGTCCCACATGACTTCCATGTTCTTACCAATCACCTTCGCAAAAATTTTATTGATCGCCTTTGGTATGTAGCTCCAAAGATTCTTTAGTCCGAATGGCATGGTAACATAACAAAAGGTTCCAAACTCTGTAATGAACGCGGTCTTCTCTGCATCCCGAGGGTCCATAAGAATCTGATGGTACCCCTTGTATGCATCGAGGAACGCGAATACCTCAAAACCGATGGTCGAATCAACTAACCTGTCGATCTTAGGCAACGGATACGAATCTTTGGGGCATGCCTTATTCAAATCCGTGAAGTCTACGCACATGCGCCAGCTGCCATCTGGTTTCTTCACCAACACCGGATTAGCCAGCCATTCTGGATAGAGTACTTATTTTACTATATTTGCCGACAGCAACTTCCCGACTTCGGACTCGATAGCTTCCAATCGATCTTGTGCGAAGTTTCGCTTCTTCTGTTTGACTGGCTTTCTGGCCTGGTCAACTTCGAGTTTATGGACGGCGATATCTGTCGGCAGACCTGGCATGTCGGACGCCTTTCATGCGAAAACATCTTTGAACTCTTTCAGCAAGTCGATCAATAAACACTTTTCCTGAGCCGGGACCCAGACCCCGACTTGGACACTCTGATCGTCTTCCTCTTCCCACAAGCTGATGTTTTCAAATGCTTCACCCGAGGCCCAACACTTTTCTTCCTCTTCTTCAGGGATAAGTTCCTCTACGAGAACTTGTTGTACCGCCATCTTACCGTTCATCACTATCGAATTACAGCTTCTGGCGACTTCAACATCTCCTTTTACCTCGTGGGAACCATTTCGAGTCGGGAACTTCATGCTGTTATAATACGTCGAAATTATAGCTCGTAACTCGAAAAGGGCTGGTCTACCCAAAATGACATTATAAGCGGAGGGAGCCTTAACGACCACGTAGTTTAGCTCTAATGTCCTCCTTCTCTCTCCATCACCGGCCGTCGTGAGTAGCTTGATGGAACCCATGGGATGGACTGATTGACCTGTGAAACCAAACAGGGGAGAGGCTATGGGCACCAAGTCTTTCTCTTTGAGCTTCATACCCTGGAATGCCGAGTAGTATAAGATATTTACGGCGCTACCATTATCGACGCATACCCTCGATACTCTGGCGCGACTTATAACCGCTTCAATCACTAACCCCTCACTGTGACTTGTCGACCTGGGGACGTCGTCTTTAGGGCCATACCCGACTTCCGTGGTCAATCTCGGCTGCTTGCGTGCCTTCGAGCTGTCGTCTGGTTCTCGACTGGCTCGCTCCTTCTCGCTCTCTCCTGGCCCAAATATCATATTCACGTAATTATTTGGGCGATTATCATCATAGCGGTCCTGACCGTAGTAGTCCCTATCGTTATCAGGAGATCGGTCTCGTCGAGGGGATCGATCTCTTCTTCTCTGATTCTCACGACTTCGGCCTCTATCCTGGTCAGGATTTTTCCTTTAAAATCTCGTTGCCCTTGGGCTCGGTGTAACGTGATCTCATCCGATAACCTCGTCCAACTTCCCCTCTTGGATACGGGCTTCGATGTCTTTCTTCAAGTCGAAACATTCTTCTGTCGAATGGCCTGTATCCTCGTGGAATTCACAATACTTTGTTGACCTTCGCTTTTCTCGAGGTTTTTTGATCGGAGGTGGCCTCTTGGCTAGGTTCTTGGAGACCATGATTGATAAAACCTCCGTACGTGACCGGTTGAGAGGAGTAAAATCTTTGTCCTTTTTGCCCCCCTTTCTCTCTGACCGGCCCGAAACGGGAGCCTCGATGCGATCCCATACTGATGCTTTTCTCTCAACATCTTGCTGTCGAGACTGGTTCTTGTTGGCTCCTCGACCATCTTTTCTCGAGTTGTCCATCCACTCGGCTTGGGTGTGCCTACGCACTGCCTCCTCGCCTTGACAAAATCGATGGACGACATTCACACATTCATCCATGTTTCGAGGTAAGTTTCTGCTTAACTTCTCATATAGCTTTGTGTTGCGCAGTCCCCCTACAAATGAAGTGATGAAGACTCGATCCTGTGGGTCTTTGACCTGCATGGCCTCAAGGTTGAACCTCTTCAAATAATCTAAGACCGACTCGGCTCTATGCTGCCTCACATTTGTGAGGTGCGTCTCGCTCAACTGAAACTTTTTGTTGACGATGAAAGCATCTCTGAATTTTCGGGCGAGCACGGTGAAGCTGGAGATGGATCCGGGTTTTAACTTGGTAAACCACTCTCTTGCTCGACCCACGAGTAGAGTCTCGAATGCCCGGCATCGCATCTCGTCGGGTGCACAATCTAGCCTCATCTGGGATAGATACCTGTGAAGATGGTCCTCCGGGTCGGTGGTGCCATCATACGGGTCTATCTTAGGAATCTTAAACCCTTTGGGTTTAGGATAATCTTCAATCTCCTTGGTGAAAGGAGACTTTAACCACAACGAACCACAGGTCTTCCTTGGATCATGTCCACTCACCCGCTAACGCTATCTTCATCGACGCGTATGTGCTTCTGTTGGATTTCTTGCTTCCATTCGACAGAACTTGAGGAAGCGCTGATCTCTTCGAACTGCACTGGCTTAGGTTTGTTGACGGCGATATTGAGACCGCCTTCCCCCTGGTGCTGCGGTTGTTGAAGTCTCTGTCGTGTAAATGCTTCCGCCATTATTCTTCTCAGAGCGTTGTGATCTGTCGCCGCCAACTGATCCACCATGGCTTGATGTTCTGGGGCCAGACCCTGAGTTTGCTTTGGTAGATTTTCTTGATTTTCTTGGACGGTCTCTAAGGCTGGATCTTTATCGCCCTGAGTCTCCACACCTTCCTGCTCACTTATCTGCGGATTCTGCGGATCCACGTTTTTGGAGGTGGTTTTTCCGGCGGCCTTTTCCTTTGGAGGCATGATGATCTTGACGTATTCAACAAAAGAAGAAAAGGGAGCCCTCCTTCTAGCGCCAATGACGATGACAAATTATGTCACCCTAAAGATCCGGGCTTTCCCTTATGTTGATGATGAATACTCAAGAACCCTAATGCCAAGAACAAGGAAGGGGTTTTATATATCTGCGGCTGAGTCTAAGTGGAATTCTTAGAGTGCCTACGTATCCTGTTATTATGCCAGGAATCAAGCCATACGTAGTTCCTGGAACGTTGTATTTATAAGGACAATGCATGACCTAACCCTAATATGAGTCGGTTTGTAGCTATTGTCATATTTACCCTTAATTGGGCTTTACCCCTTGCCCAAGTTACCCTGTGGGTACTGGGCCAACGTAGCTGGTGTGGACTCTGTTCTCGATATCGGTCTGTCCGACCTGGGATGACCGACTCCTGGAACTCATGTCCTGCACTGCCCGTAAGTCGATAGTCGTAACCTCGAATCTCTAGCCATGCTTCAGGTTCGAGGATCGACATGCATGCCGCGGTTTCCAAGTCGATAGTCCGACTTGTAAGCCTTACCTGGTTCATGTGCCTTGGTAAGTATTCAATCCACAAGGTCCACTCGATGATGATATATCGAGGTGCATAACCCGGTATCGTCATGAGGTATTGGAGACTGCCCAAAACCATGCGATAATGAGAGGGGTCCTCAAAGGGGGAGCCCGACTTGGATGTGAGAGTCGATATATCAGCAGGCAATGGTGTAGAAACAGCATTAGCGCGATCCATATGTAATTTGACAAGAAGCTCAGAAGTGTAACGGCGCTGTGAGAGAATGTAACCGGCAGGGTTATGAACAACTTCGATCCCCACAAAATAGAATAACGAGCTAAGATCCTTGAGTGCAAAGCGAGTCCCTAGCTTAGTAATAAACGATTCCAATGCAGATGACTGATTACCTGTAACAATTAAATCATCGACATATACAAGTAGATATAAAATAATGCCGCCAGAATTGTAAATAAAGAGGGATGCATCAGCATGGGATTGGGTAAAGTGACATGACAAAAGAAATCCTTTGAACTCGTCATACCAAGCCCTAGGGGCTTGTTTTAAACCATAGATCGCTTTACGAAGCTTGCAGACATAACTCGGTCGAGCCGAGTCAGTAAAGCCAGTAGGTTGAGCAAGGTAAACATTCTCCTGTAAAGAGCCCTGCTGAAATGCGTTGTTGATGTCAAGTTGCTGAACAGACCACCCCTGCGTCAGTGCAATGGAGAGAACCACACGAATAGTAGAGGGTTTAACAACTGGACTAAAAGTTTCCGAATAATCCACCCCAGGACGTTGGGTAAATCCTTTTGCCACAAGGCGAGCCTTGTATCGATCAAGAGAGCCATCGGGGTTATATTTCAACCTGAAAATCCACTTAGAGCCAATGATGTTATAGGAAGGATCGGCCGGAACAAGGTCCCAAGTGTTATTACGCACCAAAGCGTCATACTCTTCTTGCATTGCATGTCTCCATTGAGGGTGTTTAAGCGCTTGAAGGATATTGGTGGGTTCAGTGGGGAATTCAAATGGAGGGGAAAGGGTAGTATGAAGATTGAGTTTTTGAATGGGTTTATGGATGTTGTTTTGAGATCGGGTGCGCATCGGGTGGGCAGGTGCTGGGGGAGTAGGCTCAGGGGGAGTAGGAGTAGGGGGAAGGGGAGAGGGTGGGTGCGGTTCCGGGGAGGGAGGGGGAGAGGGAGGGGGCGTAGGAATCCAGTCGGAGAGGGGAGGAGTGGGAGGGAGGGACGAGGTGGGTCGGGTACTATAGGGAAAGATGGATTCTACAAATTTGACATGACGGGATACATATAGTCGAGAGGTGCTAGGGTCAAGGCAATAGTAGGCATGTTGGGTAGGGGCATAACCAATAAAGACACACGGTTTGGAACGGAGTTGAAGTTTATGATCTGTATAAGGTCGGTGCCAAGGATAGCATAGACACCCAAATACGTGGAGTTTGTGATAGTTGGGTGCGGAATGGAAGATTGATTCATATGGAGATTGCATGTTGAGAACGGGAGTGGGCATGCGATTTATGAGATAGATAGCAGTGGAGAAAGCATAGTGCCAGAATGTAGTGGGAAGGGACACATAGAACATCATTTAAAGTAAAAGATTTGGAAACAGAGACAGGGAGAGAGGTAGAACCAGTATGGGTAATGGGTAGACCATTGCCATCACCGACCATTATGTCATTAGTGCCAAGGTAGGGAGCGTGAAGTGACAAATTCTGCAAATCTGTAGTGACATGATGAGTAGCACCACTATCTGATAGCCAATGAGTAGTGGGGGGTTGGGAAGCCAAAACGGGGGGAGTGGGCCGAGCCAGAGGAGTGGGCCGAGGGATTGGCTTGGGGACGTGGGGAAGGCGAGGGCAGAGGGTGTACCTGAAACAAGGGACAAAACTTTGCAGAATGACCTTGAGTTGCACATAATTGACACTTGCCTTGATAAGTCTTTTTGGGTTGAGTTTGGGTATTCGAGCTGAAATTGGGCCGAGGAGGTGGAACCTGTTGCTGGGAAGCTGCTGGAAAGGGGGCTGAGTATCCACGCCAGGTTGGGACCGATGGACGGGGCAAGAGGCCGGCTGTTGGACGGAAAACTGGATGAGCCGATGCCGGGCCAAAAAAAGTAGATGCTGAATCTGATGAGGGAAGCTTGAAATTGAGAAGTTTTTCATGTAATTATTCAAATGAAATGGGATTATCACGTGCCTGAATTGCCCGAGTGATTTCTTTATATTCATCACCTGCGTTTTCAAGAATGAGATCAATAAAGTCTTCATGATTCATGGGCTCACCAAGGAGAGACAATTCATCAGCCTTTGATTTAATGGCATAGAGATACTCGGTGATGGGTTGGGTTCCTTTCTTGATGGATTTGAGGGTCTGCTTGATCAATCTGATTCGGCCTCGGGAAGCTTTTGCATAAGTTTCACTCAAAATCTGCCAAGCATCTCGTGAATTTCTTTGTGTAGGTTCAGCGTTACTGATAAAAGGGAGGACGCCGGGGGTGAGAGAGGAGATGATGATGTTCAAGATGAAGCTGTCCTGCCGCTTCCATGTAGCAAAATCTGGATTGGGTTTGATCTGTCCATTCACGGTGATGGGTGGCGGTTTTTGGGGATGGTGCCATCGATGTATCCATAGAGATCGTGTCCGACAAGAAGCGTTTCGAGTTGAAATTTCCAGGCATTGTAATTCGTATGATCCAGTTTGATGGGTGTTTGAATTGTGGGATTAAAAGCAACCAAGGAGGGGGAAGGAGCAGTGGTAAGAGCAGAGGATGTGGTGGAGGCTGCCATGAATGCCGATCGAAAGAGAGGTGGTTGACTGGAAAAAAAAAAAGAAGAACAGGGAGGCAAGAGGATGACTGGAAGAAAAAGAGAGGGAAAAAAAGAAAAGGAAAAGGAGAGACGTGAATGAGGGAGGGGTTTTAGGAGTTACAACACAAGAAGAGTATTGAGTGCTCTGATACCATATTAAGTAATGATTTTGGGGAATATTTTTGGTATATTGATATTCACACTCAGAGTCAATGATTTACAATGTATATATACACGGTAGTGGAAGATTCTAGGCTACTCTAGTAATTACAATAAATATAAATAATTTTGGTACAAACGTTACATGGTATTAGCACAAAAGTCCAGGTCTTTTTGGCACACAAAGCCTTAGAGTCCTCTTCCATATCCAGTTTCCACTCAGGGATGTCCATAGATTATGATGCACTCAAGGGTTCTGTAGGATAGTGGCGAGGAACACAAGATTTGGAAGAGAAGAGAAAAGTTTTGGGTTTGAAGATTCCACTTTTGTATCTTGTTTGCATGGGTTGAAAGAGAACATGTGGAGCATGTGAAGGTATATGAGAGGATTGAGGGGAGCTCGAGCTAAAAGCAGTGAAGTGTGAACCACTATGAGTTGCACTAATTGGTCCTAGACTAGTGCGGTGAAATGGTGAATATAAAGGAGGTAAAGATTGTGAAAAAGATGAAGGAGAGTCACTAGGAATTTGATTGTGCATTAATGGAGGGTGATGATCATTCTTAGAGGATTATGTTGCTAACGTGTCACAGGTACATATAGAGAATGGAAAAAGGGCTGGTTGTAGACATATTTGGGTCAAGTAGGACTTTTTTGGAGGGACTTTGCGGAAATCCCTCTTTGAAGGAATACGACAGTTCATCAAATATAACATTTCTAGAGATATATAGATGTCCAGACTCATCAAGATATTGACACCCTCCGTTCTTAGGACTAAGGACAAGGTTATCACAATTTTTTGAGTGAAATTTAAATATGACAGGTGAAAATGTCGTATATGAGGATAGTAGGCTCACCCTAAGACCATAAAGGAGGAGCATTCATGTTTAGATTTACCAAGAACTTCATAGATAGACTTCATTTGGAGAACTTTGGTGGGTAAACTGTTGATCAAGACAACAACATATTGGAAAGATTCACACTATAATCTTATGGGCGTGAAAGCTTTGGCTAGAATAGTGAGCCCATGTTCAACAATATGTCTATGCTTCATTTCTGCTCTTCCAATGCTGGGCATGAGCATCTGGACAAGGGTGTCTGAACACAATGCCACAATTCTCTAGACCAGACTCCAAACTCCTATATTCTCCTCCCCATACAGACCGATGACATTTGATTTTTGTTGGGAACCAGTTTTCTATGAGAGCTTTGAACTGAAAGATGTGCTTAGAGCTTCAAACTTGTATTCCAAAGGATATATCCACATGAAACTATAATGGTCATCTTTGAAATGAATATAACGGTTGAATAGAAGTACACTAAACTGGGACATGACCCCATAAGTCAAAATGAATTAAATTCAAAACATGTTCAACATGAGAAATATAAGTAGAGTAGAGTGTGTACATTATAATTATTAGATGACAGACTAAGAAGGACATCATCAGCCTTAGATCTTATGGAGGAGTTGGATTGAAGGGAAGTTTGAGATTGATCTTTAAGAAATAGAACAACTAACATGTAGAGGCCATCTTGAAGTTCACCTTTAAGAAGAGATATCCATGATTTAAGATTTTTAACAAGACAAAAATATGATTCAAACACAACATTAGTAGGATTGTCATTAGTGAGTTCAGAAATGCTAATAAGATTTTTAGTGATGTTAAGTACATTGTAACAAACAATTGAAATTGAATAGGTGTTGTGGAGATGATGCTAGATCCTCTAAGTTTGATGGTTAGTTTCTCAGCGTTACCCACAATGAGTGCATCATTGCCAATATTGATTGAGTTGAAATGAAGAATGTTCAAATCTGCAGTTACATGTTCTATGCTCCACTATCCAAGTATCATGAGCTATCACCAACAGTTCGAGGACTAGCTGTAAAAGCATAAACTTGATTAAGTGGAGCATTAGACACAAAAACCAAATCATGATTAAACATATGCCATAAAGAAGCAGCATGTCTAGATTTTTCATATGTTCCATAGACCATACGACTTATATTACAGTATTTCCAATAGACCTACCTCTCATGCCACCTTTAGAGTGGCCACCCTTAGATTGACCTCCTCTAATCTATTTGGCCCAAAGTAATGTGAATAAAATGAGGGGTTAGTTGTCTTACCAGATCTTTGTGCATTGCGAGCTGATGGAAGACTAGAGGGAGGAATGCTATGAGTTGGAGATGAATTGAACCTTGCCAGGATCCATTCACGGGTTATGAATTTAGATTGAATGTCCTTCCATGTCAGGAATCAAATTCTTGCGGTGATGTAGATAATGACAACCCCATACTCTCGATCCAGACATTAACTTCGATCCCTTCTCTGATTTAATTGAAGTATCTTTGAATTCTAACATTCTAGCCTCTGACTGAGAATCGAAAAAGGTGTCGTGATTTCTTAGCCCAGGAAAGAACGTAAAGTATCAATGGCGAGCTAGGGAACCTAGTCCTAGAAAATCTATTCAACGATCTAGGCCAAGAATACTACAACGTTTCGCTTGAAAACGCTAATTCGCTCTTAATGGGGTGTATTCTCTACGACGAAGAGAACACTCACCCGCATGTGATTGAACAAAAGCCTAAATCGAATCTTACGTAAGTTTTCACTCAATAATAATATTCTTTTTGTAATTGTTTTGCAATGTAGCTAGCATGCCTTTATATATAGACTATAAAATAAAACACTAACAATGACTAAGCAATGTGGGATAAACTATTTTGTAGTTTTCGCCACTTTATTTCTTAATGGACCTAACATGACTTTAATAAGCCCACATGGATTTTATTTGCTAAAAATAAAGACTTAACCCAATATACTATAATATAGACACCATTTCCATTCAGGCCTACAAGACCTTTATTAACTAAACTAGTAAAAACAAGGCTGAAAATTCTTCCAACATGGCACCGATCTTTAGGGGCTTTTGGCCCTTTATTACTCCAAGTTGATCAAGGACTCTAAGCATATATTTATGGCCCAACAAAGATAAATGAGGGTCTTCATGGCGCATCTTCTAGCATTCTCAATGGATCAAGAACATTCAATGGTTGTGAAGGGATCACAAAATAGGACCTTCCGGGTCACATAAAAAGCCTCCAAGGTGTTCCAAAATTGCTCAGAAATCAACTAGTTTAATGCAAATGAATTTAAAATTTGATTTCCGATCCCAAGATCGACTTCGTTTAATACAATAAACACGTTAAGTAGTTGACGGTGATTACCTTGCTTGATCTAAAAGATCGATGCTTTGACCGTCAATAGAGAGTAGTAGTGCGCGCGAGCCGTCCACGTGTCCTGCCTCTATCGATATCCATACGAGCACCTCGCCGGAATCCTCCTTGGATTGCTACTAGAAAAATCTGGTTGCTAGACCGGTCTTTTCTCTCTCTCTCTCTAAAACCCTCTATAAGAAGCTCTCTATTTTTCACAAGAATTATGAACTCTTAAAATTGTGATGTACAAAAGAACTAGCCAACCACTTTCTTTTATAGGTGAAAGTGGCGCCCATTTTGCCCCTAATCTGATTAGGAGAAGCAGCCTAGTAGAATGATGAGAAAGAAAACATTTTCTTAATAAAATAAGATCTATAATATTGAATATTTTTATCTTCTTACCATAAATCTATTTTTTCAAAATCAATTAATATCCAATATTAATATATGATAATATTATTAATTAAATTGCACAATCCAAGTGTATCTCATACACTACAGTCTGCATCCCATGTGCCAAAATTGGCATCTGGAATATTCTTTAATTAATCAATATAATTAATATCTTGTATTTAATTTATTAATAATAAATAAATACCGTCATATTAATTTAATCACTATAACACTTTATAGTCGATATAAACTTTCCTTATTTGGTTATCACTATAACCGTATTTTAATCCGGTTAGATGTTATTATGTGTGTGACCCAATAGGCTTCCGAATATGTTGGCCGAAGACACAAAGTATAAATTACGAAAATTCCCTTCATACCTAACGATCACGGAATATCGTCTAGCAACACACCATGACCCTTAATCATCGGAAGAGTCAAAAGCAATGACTACTACCTTTCTTGTGAAACAGTTACCGTGAAAATAGAATCCTATCGATGTAATAATATCCACACGATCGTATCTCGAGTGTCAGTACATCAACGATTGTATCTTATAATCTGGATATCATGCTCTCTGAGAATAACTCATTTACTCCCAGTTTGCAAAGATTCACGAGAGCTAGACATTCCTTATAAGAAGGCCATTTCGGATATTTACTCCTAATCATAGGATACGCGATTTCCGGATTAACAAACATGTATCCTATGCATGCTGCAATATCACACCCGAGCACTACCGCATGATCGCCCTATGGCTAGGGGAAACCTCAGTAGTGTCAAAGCATGACAATCCACACCGTGATGTCATGAATACTCCGGTCTCAGGATAATTACACAACTGCCACATACTGCGACACTTAATGTAAGTGGGCCAGTCTAACGTACGCATTCTCTAATACACGTCCATGTACAGTCCAAGTGTCACTACACTTAGATAGAAGAGATCTATCCCTTTCTTTAATAAAATAGAAGACATCCAATACGTACTAGTCTAATCATACCATCAAAGTCCCGTTTGACAGCACATACGACTATAGACATTTAAGTATCAAACTTACTAAGGTGAATAGAGATCACATCAACTATAATCAGTATCACGGTTTCTCTATCACACTTTATACTAAGGACGTTATATATATATATATATATATATATATATATATATCACATGAAGATAAGCAAGGTATATAATAACAAAAGTGCTTTAATTAATCATAATAAAGTTATTACATAAAGTAAATTGACTGTAAATGACTAGACCCTGTCGGATCCGGTCGAACCCGATTGGGTTTAAGACACTATTTCAACAAATTCATGGGAAGTAGGACAACTACAACTTCAATTAAGTCTTTCTCACTATTAAGTTTGAGCGCCACCCTATGAGTAGCTGATTTGTCTGCTGCCAAGCTTCAAAGGCTGAGTTTTCAAGGCCATAGATGGTGGATCACTATGGACATGGGTTTGTTCCAAGAAAATAACCTTCTAGTTTATGACCTCTCACAATTGGAAGGATTATGCACTTTTAGATGATATAATTTTCTCTTTTAAGCTTCACAGCGCACACATGAGCCAAATGCCCTATGATGGAGTTCGTAGGATGGATGTAAAAGAACAGAACATGGACGGAAGGGGAGGAAGCTCAGATCACATGCCTACAATGTAGTTAGGTTGGGATGCATATGAATCTCATGTTGGAAAATAAATTTCTAGTGCTAAAGATTGAGCTATGGATAACATAGGTTGAGCTAATGATGAAGCTGTGGGTATATTGGGTCGAGCCACCGTAGACGACGGTGGTAAGGGGGTGATGTTGGTCATCAGCTCTGATACCAACATAGAAGTCTAAGAGAATCTAGAATAGAATATGTTTTGTCATTATCACCATAATGCATACACAATCTGAGATGTCCGTAGAGAGCGTGTCAACCCTTAAAATCAAAATTGTAAGGGCCCCCGTTTTCATGAATTATGTATTTTTTATTCGAGCTAAAAACATTCCTAAGACTCAAATAAATACACATATTCTGTTAAAGAAAACGTATAACCAATTTGCATACACATTTTACACCTTAGTACACCCAAAATAAATAACTCTTACGGTGTATCTGATCACACTGAAAATGGTACTATAAATCTTACCCTTAGTTGCCCCGAATCATGCTCAATTGATTAGTGATAGATGGAATATTGTACGAAATACGTATCGATTTCGTAATACCGGTTCCTCGGTTAGTAATTCTGCATCTTTACATTTTATTTTGTCTTGTTTTATGTGATTTTCAGAAATACCATAATGTGGGCTAAAGAAGCTGGATCCGGATTAGAGAAAGAACATTGAGCCGAAGTCAGAAGGAATCAATACGAAGATTGTTGGACCAGAAAAGAAGAAAATAGTCCGAAGGCCCTAGCTACAGCCGCGGCAACTTGGAGGGCACGAAAAGCAGAAAGCCATGATTTGTATTAAGTCGGTTAGGGTTAGCTTATCTAAGTCGGTTTACAGCTCTATAAAAAACGGTACGATTTCATTGTAAATAACAACTCTTGATATATACATACTTTTAACTAGATCTATGAAATAAATCATCCTTTGTGTTCAATTTGAGTTCGTTGCTTGGTTATCTCCTCCAATCCATCAATTAGCTTGAGTTGATCAAGCTAGTCGCCATTGATAAAGGTATGAAGCTTTAAACGTTCCTTGGTATTTTAATCATGGTAGATTTAGTTAGATTAATGTGTTGTAATTGATTTGCATGTCTAAACGGATCGTATATAACTAGAGTAATCAGAACAGAACAATGTGGATTTCAGAATTAGGAACCATTGTCGCCGGTCCTGCGACAGTCTATATCGTAGCCGCGACACCCTAGGTCCCGCGACACCCTAGGTCCCCCTAATCTGAAGATTCGGCGTCACCTACGTTGATCGACAGATTTAATTAACAGTAGGTTCGATCTGACCAATCTGCTTATTGTATTCGTAAATTAACACGAAGGACTTGCAAGGTGAAGTGTTAGTGTGGACATAGTTTGATCAATCCCTAGGAATGTGCTAGTCAATCCACGATAGCTGCTTAGGTAGGTACTCGGTTTGCGCCGGCAGTCTCTAATACTTATTGCGTGTGAGTTAATACAACCAACGAAGGAGGTTAACTGCACATAAGCTACTGTCCTTTCAATAAAAGTAGATAAGATTAGGAGAATGCACCCCTAGCTAAAATTGAATTAGAGAAAACGTTCTGGTTAGTCTAGGTAATTACGAGGAAAGTAGATATAAATATTAATGACACCAAGTTAGATCGGAGAGGGGAGATACACCAATTACCTTTTCTCTATTTATGTTGGTCAATGGACCGTTATTTGTCTTCTTGTCTAGATTTAATGATTATTATCTATGTTGTATTGTCTTTGTGGGATCGACCTTGACTCGTATCAACTATACTACGATTGACCTAGTACTCTTGCTAGTATTTTATGCGTATTAGTGGCTTACACGCAGATAAGTATCATTTTGCAAATCAATGACCCTGAAACAATAATTTAGCCTAAGCCCCTAATCACACATGGACATCCCTGAACACAATATAATACGTATAGTCTTCTTATACAACCAACCATCATTACTAACATAATAGGAAATAATTTAAGGTCTAGGATTAGAACATGTAGGATGATCTAAGCCATACACTTGTAGTCTTCCTTACAGGGTCGTCTCTGGGCAAGACCAGGCCGTGCGACCGCTCAGGGCCCAATGTTATTAAGGGGCTCAAAAATTCTTAACACTAACTAAAATGTTCAACTGCTTATCAAATCGTATGTGATGAGAGATAAATTTATGATCATTATTACGACATTTTACCCCAATATTGATACCATTTTGAGCATTATTGTATCAAATCAAGTCAAAATTACTAAGTTTTATTCAAATGTATAAGTAGTAGTTATTATATAAATTATCGTATTTTTATTAGTTTTGTACGGTTTAGTAACCGGAGTGTCGTGTCGGATTTACGTTTGGTATTTTGGTGGTTCATTGCGAGATTATATATTGACCAAGATTCCACGTAACGACATGTTTTGAGTCTAAAAGATGTGTTTAGAGGGTTAGAAGAAGGTGCCACAAGTTTATAAGTTCAACGGAGCAAATTTTCTAAGTACTTAAATCGTTACATATTTTCGACGGAGATTTGACCCAGCTTAGAGGCATTTTCAGGGGATGACTTCTTAATGAAAGTTGTAGATCTTCACATAAGCTTTCCAACGCACTTTGAATCACGTCAATTGGAGGTCTACAACTCAAATAGTAGTCAAGTGACTAACCGATTCGGATTAGTAAAAATCCCGAAATATCTTCGTAATACGAATGGCTCATCAAAACGACATTTTCTGAAGAAGTTTCCTTAATAAAAGTTGTATATCTTCAAGAAATATTTCCAATGGATTTTGAATCAAGTCAATCGGACTTCTACAACTCAAATGGTGGTCAAGTGGCTAATTGATTTGTATTAAGGAAAATGTCGCAAAACGACACGTAATGGGAATGGCCCATCAAAAAGGAGTTTTCTGAAGAAGAGTCCTTCACGAAAGTTGAAGAATTTTCCGAGAGCTTAATTTTGACGTTTGAATCATAATTTTTGGAGGTCTACAACTCAAGATATGAATTTTAGAAGTTTTATTACAATAAATAAACAACCGAAGGATCTAGAATCAGGTGACTCAGCGTGCAAATTGATCACCACCGGATCGGTCCGGCCCTCTCCCGACCCGATCCGGCCTCAACATTTTGCTATATATACAGAGCATCAGAGAACAGAGACTCTTGCCCCTTTCTTTCCCTCTTTTCTCGTCCCTTTCTGCTTCTTTTTTTATTTTTTGTAGATCACACATATATATATAGATATATCTATATATATACACACACACACGTCCTAATATATATATATATACATCCATATATATATATATATATATTTCATCTATCTTCTTTTATTTTAGTGTAGATATATACATATATATGTTCACGTATGTATGTATATATGTTTTTCACATATATAAATAAAATGGTTATAGTATCGTTGTAATGGCGAATAATTATCGAAGATTGTTGATTTGAAGCTTTGGCATGTTAGATCCGTGGAAACGACTTCGATTCGATATTCATCACCGTAATATATTCTAAAATTGTTATGTTTATTATTTCTATTTCTATTTATATATGATATTAAACTAAAAATATATCTAGCCAAGATATGAATCTCAATTAGTTAATCTTTTGGTAAAATGAATGATCGACTCGTAATAATGATTAAAATCAATTATGATGAATCTCTTTCTTTCTGCGCTTTAATGAAACGTTAAAATTGAAAGACCGGAGGGTAAAATTGGCCGAGTGAAAACGCGACAACGGAACCCGCTTTCCTACCCGCGCGATTTGTCTTGGGAAAGATAAATTTTATTGACATTTGTACTCGAGATCGTAATAATGTTAAATCATCAGTTTAATTGAAACTTAAACCGGAAAGTTGAATCGTTCGCTTTGACAACCGGAGCCTTTTAAATAAAATTGACCGTTTGATGAACGGAATGACTCCTTTTATCTAAAGGTAGATTTGTACTTTCGGACTGCTTCGTAAAAACCGTAACAGTTGTGGACCTTGGACTGATGCAATGGACATATGACAATTTCATACGCTTGTGTGAGGAGGAGTTGTCTAGTTTAGGAGTACACCGATTCATATATAATTTACACCTTGAATAAAGGAAGATCTGTCTCATTTATTTCTACTAAAAAGAGATTGTAATTCAGTAACGTATTCTTGGCTAGATTCCAAAAATATATATATTAGTATTTATTTACTTATTTTACTTTATGCACTACTAACAATCTAACTACTAACATAATCTAACCCAGAAAATGATAAAATCTGCGACTTAGATCGAGTTAATAATAGCTTCTTGGTGTTTAACCCCACTTAAAAGAGTTACCATGTTTTCCTGAGGAATACGACATGACTCACCAAACTAGAGCTACAATTTGACCCGGTACACTGCCGGTTAGGATCTGTATAGCCTAGGTAATGTCCGTCAGCTTTCTGGCGCCGTTTCCAAGGTTAGGTTTAGGTCTGTCAGCATTTTGGCGCCGTTGCCGGGGAAAACGTCGCTAATTTCTTTCTTTGTGTCTAGGGTTACTACTTGTATTAGCTCAAAATTCTCGAGGATAAGTCAACACTCTTCTTATCACATTTCTATTTTTATTTTCCGTTGGTATCTACCTTCTTTTAGTTACCAATTTTCTTCTTCTACCAAATTCGAGTTATTTTCTATTTTCGATAGTAGAAAAGTAACGTGGTCATAATGAATTGAGGATAAATCAACACTTTTCTCAATCTCATTTCTATTTTTATTTTCATTGGTACCTACCTATTGGTAAGATACCAATTTTTTTATAAAAATACTCGGTAAATACCGAGTGGCTTCGGTAATTACCGAGAGAGAGAGAGAGAGAGAGAAAAAATCGCACTCGGTAAATACCGAGTGGAGTCGGTAATTACCGGGAGAGAGAAAAAAAAATGTGGTTTTTTTTATCGATTTCGTGTTATTTTCTATTCGATATATTCTATTCCACAAGAATTGTCAAATCGAGTTATGAAAACGGCCGAAATCAGTAATGAAACACCATCTGATTCAGGTTTTATTTATTTCAAGTTATTTTTCTATTTTTCGATAGTTGATGACCAGAAGTGGTAAGGCCCCACTCACTCCTTATAGGCCTGATTTAAACACTTACGAAAGGCAGTTAAGAGTAGAGAGTAAACGCGGTCATATCAGTCAGGGAAATCCTGACCAAGTATCATTTTCAAATCGAAATACGAGAATGACTGAAACTAGTGATGAAACACCTGAACGAGGGCTTGATCATGCCCAAGGGAATATTAATAAATAAAATAAAAATAGAAATAATCGAATTGGAAGCAGTGTTGGAAGGAACCAAGTTTGAAAGGGCCAATTCAAACCGAACCTTATCCACTCAACCCAAATTCATCTCGGTTCAACCAGATAAGGCAACACCATATCCAATGCATATTTTGAAGAAAAGGTACACGAATGATGAAACACAAAGTCATTCGAGGAAGCTTTACCATATTCATCTAATGACAAGGGTAAGGGAGGTATACATTCTATCCCTATTACAAAGATGAAGTTGGATAAAAAGTATGTATGTTTTCTTGACAATTTTAGTAAGGGAGAAGTTTGGGAGTTAATCATGAGAGCGTTGTCTTCAACACTTACAATTCTTTGAAATATCCATGCATTACACTAGAATCTTGTTCTTGTGTGTACACTTTGTGTTTTTTTTTTGCTGTGGATTGTACTAACACGCAGTAATTGAAGAAGATGACTTCAAAGAATAATGTGAAAGCTCGCAAACCTAAAGCTCGAAAATCAAAGGAAAAGGTCAAGAATCGTTTGGATTGGTGGGAATTGTCTAACCTCTGTTGAAACCGGTATTGAAGAAGGATGCGGTTCGTGAGGATGACCCACCACCAAAGCCTTAAAAATCAAGCACGGTAAAGTCCGGCTATAGACTATAAATGTAGTCAATGACGGGTACTATCCTTCCTATTTACTCCTTAAGCATTTTTTTAGTTAGTTCACGAAATTAATTATTACATGCTTTTGTGAATAAATGTTAGAAGTATCCTATTTTATTTTAGTATATTAGTTAATCATCATCATTTTGGTTGTTTAAGTTTGTCGAGCAAACGACGTTAACTAAAAGCGCTACCGGAGGCAACCATAAAAATGTTAAATATAATAATTACTCATACTTTGGATGATACTTTGGTAATACTTCGGATTGATTTTCATTTTGTTTCACCAAGTCTTAGGATGAATGTTTGAATGACATTAAACGGGAACGATTAGGTGGTTATCCGAAAATCCCGATGGAAAAAAAAAAAGAGAAAATTCAAATGCATCATTTCTTGGACTTAGGTTGTTAGAACAATTTGAAATAACCTCGAGGATCCGGGGTATAAAAGACTCGAGTTAATACTTTGTCACATATTTCATATTATGATCTAGTCTGCTTTTAAATTTCAAATAATGTGTGACATTTATTAGTTCAACTCTTCGTTGAATATTGTGTGTTTTAAATCAATAAAAGTTTATGTGGTGTGTTTATCTACCCTTTTGCATTACAATCGTCACACTCCACACACTTTTATTTCATTTGCACACACAACGGTCATAACTTTGACCCACCCACCCACCCTTTTTATCATCCGAGTATTTGTTTTGACTTGTTTTAGTGCACCATTGCTTTCCCAACAACTTATTTACACTCACTTTACATTGAGGACAATGTAAGTTCGTAAGTGGGGAGTGGAGTCGTTGGTCTAAAGAATGGCATTAATGTTTATTTTGTATCAATAAATCCCTTAGTTTTCGATCTTTTTCGAGCATTATTTAGTTGATTAAAATAAATCAGATAAGGTATATATTTCATGGATTTGAAGATATAATGATCAATTTGGATGTGTATAACCAACGTGAACCGTAAGTGCATTGTAATTCCAAATATATTTGTGTAACATGAATTCCTTCACGTAAGCCTTTGATATTGAAGCGAAAATTTTAAACTGTATCCATTCAGTATCCTAGTGGTTATTCTAGATAATAACAGTAACTTAGTACCTAACTTTTGAACGTGTACTGTGAATATCTGAAGGTTTGAATGTGATAGAAAGGATATAAGTTAAGTGGAATGAAAGGAAGAATAAAAAAAAAAAAAAAAAAAAAAAAATATAAAGATGAACTATTTATATTTCGGTTGTAGCTACCAATGATTTGAGTGCAAGAGGGCGCGTATCACGAAACGTCCTATATCACTATGAGGTTTAAAAGCTCCCGATCGCTGATGATAGTAGTCCAGCTAGGGTGTTATCACGAAACGTCCTATTGCTGGGAATGAGGGCATATGCTACACATGTGGGAAAAAAAAATGGTTAATAGGTATTAATGTATTCGATCTCACCTCATGACGCTTGCAAGATAGTCGATTTTGGCAATGAGTTCGGATATGTTAGTATTCTATGAAAAAAATTTAAGCGTGGTTGAAAACTTAGTTATCTTCTCGACTATCCTCAGATAAACTGAATGATATGCTTTAGGGATTATCCTAATAAGTACACGGGAGAACTTTGTGAGGAATCACATTACTATACCTAGGAAAGTCATTAGTAGTTGTCTGAATGGATATTTGTGCGTTTGCTTGAATTATTCAAGAGAGGATAGTGGAAATTGAAAAGCTAGTCACACACACACTGCTATACATTTATATTGAGGTTAAAGCTCTGGTTATAATTCTAAAGGTTGTATTATCTCGGTTGTTCCTTATACCTTCTATCTTCATGAATTTATCTCTCATTCATTTTGTTTTATCGCTTGTTTTGCTTTAGGACAACCAAAAGCTAAGTAGGGGTTGTGATGAGAGATAAATTTATGATCATTATTACGACATTTTACCCCAATATTGATACCATTTTGAGCATTATTGTATCAAATCAAATCAAAATTACTAAGTTTTATTCAAATGTATAAGTAGTAGTTATTATATAAATTATCGTATTTTTATTAGTTTTTTTGTACCGGTTTAAGAACCGGAGTGTCGTGTCGGATTTACGTTTGGTATTTTGGTGGTTCATTGCAGGATTATATATTGACCAAGATTCCACGTAATGACATGTTTTGAGTCTAAAAGATGTGTTTAGAGGGTTAGAAGAAGGTGCCACAAGTTTATAAGTTCAACGGAGCAAATTTTCTAAGTACTTAAATCGTTACATATTTTCGACGGAGATTTGACCCAGCTTAGAGGCATTTTCAGGGGATGACTTCTTAATGAAAGTTGTAGATCTTCACATAAGCTTTCCAACGCACTTTGAATCACGTCAATTGGAGGTCTACAACTCAAATAGTAGTCAAGTGACTAACCGATTCGGATTAGTAAAAATCCCGAAATATCTTCGTAATACGAATGGCTCATCAAAACGACATTTTCTGAAGAAGTTTCCTTAATAAAAGTTGTATATCTTCAAGAAAGATTTCCAATGGATTTTGAATCAAGTCAATCGGACTTCTACAACTCAAATGGTGGTCAAGTGGCTAATTGATTTGTATTAAGGAAAATGTCGCAAAACGACACGTAATGGGAATGGCCCATCAAAAAGGCGTTTTCTGAAGAAGAGTCCTTCATGAAAGTTGAAGAATTTTCCGAGAGCTTAATTTTGACGCTTAAATCATAATTTTTGGAGTCTACAACTCAAGATATGAATTTTAGAGTTTTTATTACAATAAATAAACAACCAAGGATCTAGAATCGGGTGACTCAGCGTGCAAATTGATCACCACCGGATCGGTCCGCCCTCTCCCGACCCGATCCGGCCTCAACATTTTGCTATATATACAGAGCATCAGAGAACAGAGACTCTTGCCCTTTCTTTCCTCTTTTCTCGTCCCTTTCTGCTTCTTTTTTATTTTTGTAGATCACACATATATATAGATATATCTATATATATACACACACACACGTCCTAATATATATATATACATCCATATATATATATATATATATATATATATATATATATATATATATATATATATATATATATCTATCTTCTTTTATTTTCTACTGTATATACATATATATATATCTTTGTATGTATGTATATATGTTTTTCACATATATAAATAAAATGGTTATAGTATCGTTGTAATGGCGGAATAATTATCGAAGATTGTTGATTTGAAGCTTTGGCATGTTAGATCCGGTGGAAACGAATTCGATTCGATAGTCATCACCGGTAATATATTCTAAAATTGTTATGTTTATTATTTCTATTTCTATTTATATATGATATTAAACTAAAAATATATATAGCAAAGATATGAATCAATTAGTTAATCTTTTGGTAAAATGAATGATCGACTCTGTAATAATGATTAAAATCAATTATGATGAATCTCTTTCTTTCTGCGCTTAATGAAACGTTAAAATTGAAAGACCGGAGGTAAAATTGGCCGAGTGAAAACGTGACAACGGAACCCGCTTTCTACCCGGCGCGATTTGTCTTGGGAAAGATAAATTTTATTGACATTTGTACTCGAGATCGTAATAATGTTAAATCATCAATTTAATTGAAACTTAAACCGGAAAGTTGAATCGTTCGCTTTGACAACCGGAGCCTTTTAAATAAAATTGACCGCTTGATTTAACGGAATGACTCCTTTTATCTAAAGGTAGATTTGTACTCGGGACTGCTCGTAAAAACCGTAATGTGCTTGTGGACCTTTGATCGATGCAATGGACATATGACAATTTCATACGCTTGTGTGAGGAGGAGTTGTCTAGTTTAGAAAGACACCGATTCATATATAATTTACACCTTGAATAAAGGAAGATCTGCCTCATTTATTTCTACTAAAAAGAGATTGTAATTCAATAACGTATTCTTGGCTAGTTCCAAAATATATATATTAGTATTTATTTACTTATTTTACTTTATGCACTACTAACAATCTAACTACTAACATAATCTAACCCAGAAAATGATAAAATCTGCGACTTAGATCGAGTTAATAATAGCTTTTCTGGTGTTTAACCCCACTTAAAAGAGTTACCATGTTTTCCTCGAGGAATACGACTGACTCACCAAACTAGAGCTACAATTTGACCCTGCACACCGCCGGTTAGGATCTCAGATAAATTTGCGTAATGTCCGCGCCTTTCTCACGCCGCTTTCCAAGTTTAGGTTTAGGTCACAATTGACCATGCCTATGTCAATAGCATCAATTATAGAAGTTTTTCAAACATAATATTATTGACATCCTATTTAAGGTCATCAATGTCACAAGAAATATTAAATGTTTGTGCTTTTTTATATGTTGAGAGGGATATGTTGAACAAAATTTATATTGAAACTATTATTGATGGTTTTTTTCCAAAGACAATGACGGACCCATGAATTTTTTTCAGTGGAGGCCAAATTCAAAAAAAAAAGGTTTAAAAATGCAACAGCTGGGAATTGATCTAGTGACCTTAAGTATAGTAGTAATTTTTCTAACCAATTGAACTAAGTAAACAATTACGCTAGAATTTGTTTGAAATAATATACATACATGATGTCAAATATTATTAGAGGGATATTTTAGTTACTTCACACGAAAAGTTGAGTGGGGGCCGTGCACCCCCCTTTTCTTAATTGGGTCCATCCCTGATTTGTTTCATTAATTGTTAGTGTAGGTATCTATTGTTGTTGTCGATTACCGGCACGTTGTTTTGTAGTTGTTAGTGTTGTTTGTTTTTGCTATTGGCATGCTTCTGCTATTTATTTATTTATATATTTTTTAGTTTTGCCTTGAAATTCTCGTGGTACCCCTCCCCAACCTCACACACAACACCAATACAGTAGTGAATGTAAGTACAACAGATGACCCTTGCCCTAATAAAGGGGACAATGTCCCTTGATTAAGTGGTGTACTATGATGCATCTTTTTGGTGAAGGGAGGTTTTTGGGTATTCACTCCACATGGGGTGAAGTGACATGTTGGTTGATCGGAGCCACACAGTTTACATCTTGTAAACTGTGTGACTCCGATCAACCCAATAGTCACTTCACCGTAAATTCCTTCACCATTAGGGACGGACCCAATGTAGAAAGGGGAGGAGGCCGTGACCTCACAAAGATCTGAAAATGGACGTATTTTTATAGGTGAAAATGTAAAAACACTATTGATACTTTCACTCGCCTTTCGAATTTGTTCTGGTGTTCCACTGAGATTTTTTTTCTAGGTCCCCGCTGCTCTCCACTTTCCTTTGGTGAATAGATATATGGGGGTTCTATCGGCACCCCAATTTACTACTGGCACCCCCTTTACTCCCGACACCACAAAAAATTACTTCGACACCCGATGATTTTTTATAAAGGAAACTTCCGCCACACTGGTGTTTCTTTGTGACACACCAATATCAGTGACATTGACATTATGAATGCACCATAACAGAATTCCCAAAAAATTTCAAAAATAATGAAAAAATGAATGCCGAAAGTAATTTAAGGGTTGCTAATAGAACCCACCTAGATATATCGTGTTATTTCATAGCTGACAATTTAAACGTGTATGAATGCACCATAACAGAATTCCCAAAAATTTCCTCCAACTCCTACACCATGGGAATATATCATAACCACACGCAATGGAAAATATAAAGTTGCGTATTCATATCCCTAAAATGGTTGGTCACGCTTTTTCACACATGCATTAGACCTTACAAAGCTTAGACTGAAATTCCGGTCTACTTTTTTATTTTTTTTAATTTTGTATTTTTTTTGGGAAAGTCTAGGTCTACAACAATTGATAGATATAAAGTGCACATAAAAATGATACAATGTGTGGTTATATACTTTTATACAATTATTAAATTTCAATCAATAAGTCAATTATTGTTAAAGTTGTCTTACATTGAAGACTTGTTATTCTCACCCACCATATTAAGAGATGATATTCCCTCACATCACAACATAGATTTTGAGGATAGGGTCCTCATCTTATATGGGATTGACGCCTAAATTTCAACACGTAGTATCGAGTCACCTCTTTATATTGTCTGAAGTGTTGGCTCTTTGTTGGCGCTTAGTTATATAGCCCACACTTGAGAGGCGCGTTATAGTTGTCCCATATTGGACATTTGTTATTGTATCACCCACCATATTAAGAGATAGACTTCCCTCAC
Organism: Gentiana macrophylla; assembly: GCA_026214975.1. Taxonomy (NCBI): domain Eukaryota; kingdom Viridiplantae; phylum Streptophyta; class Magnoliopsida; order Gentianales; family Gentianaceae; genus Gentiana; species Gentiana macrophylla. The sequence continues at coordinate 25,309,326 of CM047813.1, forward strand.
CTTATATGAGTTTGGGCCTATATTTTTTACAATGATTATTATTAATGACATAAAATATATGGTTACAAATGTTATTGTTAATGAGTTATGTTGTACTCCGTATTTGAATAATGTCCATTTAGAAAAGAAAGAAAAATTCCACTCCGTATTTGAGTTATTGTTAACGTCCCACTCACGGATACTGAGTTTTTATCTACAAATAGGACATTCGGCACGTGATTTTTAGAGAAACCCTAAAACACACGTAAGTCTGATGTCATATCAGACTAACAAAGAAAGGCGAGGAAGAAAGAGACATGCCGAGACTCAGACCAAAACCACTAATAAATCCATTACAATTCAGCATGTCTCAAAACTGAAACTACCATAATTAACTTGACATACATGTCTTATTCAAAGGCATAACTTGAACCATGTATAGAAAACATGTCCTATTAACTACATTAATTCATCTTACACTTACTTGTTAGGTTTCATTTACTACTTACTTGCTACGTTTAGCCTACTGGTCAAAATTACATAAGCTACTTACTTATCATGCTCATGTTTCTTACTTACATAGAATATTCATTTCCTTGTCATGCTCATGTTTCATCATGTTACATATCATTTTCATGTTTACAACCATTTCTTGTTTAACACATAAAATTAAATATTCCAGGGTATAACGCCATGATGAAAACCCATCATGGAGGCCATGGTACGGCTTGGGGGCCAACAAACATCACACGTGACACGTAAGATCACGATATTCTTATAATGCATTGAATTTTAACAGAGGTAATTAAGACTGGTCAGGCATCCAATACGAATCATAGGTCGATCGCAATATTCTTACTATACGTTGCACATAAGTATTGTAGGTGGCTAAGCCTATCCGGAAAGAATATAAGTACATAGGAGCACATAAATCACAAAAGTTCATGTTTAACCCAAATTCAAACCTATGTGCTAATACCAAGGCATTAGAAACTCCATACTACCAACATATCTCCACTACTCGTATACTTAACTTATGTATTGAAAACATGTTGTAGAATAGGTTACATGAAACGTACAAAACATAACGAGAACATAAAATCACAGGAAACAGATTCATGGACTTCTAAATCACTGACGCGACGTCACTGAGTCCCTGTTTCGTTTCATGTTCGACAAATACCCGGCAAACACATAATCATGTTCATTTCCTGTTCACGAACCCAGAAATGTTCAAACCGAGAGTCTGAGCATTAAGGGGGTGTGGTTTCCCGAGGGCACTTGCCGGGAAACCGGCCACCGTTTTACTAGGGAAAAGTCCGAAAACACAAAAGTATTGATGTCGTGGGCTATCTGGAGCCTTTTTATACACATTTCAGAAACCCAAAAGTTGGTTTAAAGTGACTTGGAGCCAAAGAAAAACTTAAAATAAAAGGAAAAGAATAACTGATTCCAAAAATACGGAAACCCTAAAAATTAGAAAGAAATTGTAGAAAATCTTGGTTCAAACTCATATAAGATGAGAGACCTTATCCTCAAAACTTAGGGTATGAGGTGATGAAATTTCATCTCTTAATATGATTGGTGAAACAATAGCAAGTGCCCAATGTGAGACAACTTTAACAGGCCATCTCAAGTGTGGGCCTATAACAAAGAGCCCAACACTTGCAATATAAATGAGTGGCTCTGATACCATGTAGAAAATCCTGAAACCTAGGTTATGAGGTGAGGGAAGTCAATCTCTTAATATGGTGGGTGATATAATAGCAAGTGTTTAATGTGGGACAACTTTAATACGCTCCGTCAAATGTGGGCCTATAAAGAGTTTGGGGCACGTGGCAAACAAGGCAAGGACACTATAAGACCAACTAAGAGGCCAAACACTTACACAATAAATTTATGGCGCTCTAATACCATATAAAAAATTTAAGCCAAACTCATACAAAAGGAGGACCTCATTCTCAAAACCTATGCTATGAGGTGAGGGAAGTCCATCTCTTAACATGATGGTGTTGGAGAAATTTGAATTGAATATTAATGCTAAGAGTTGCATCACTTCGGTGAAAGGTTACAACCAAATAAGGGTTATGACTCTTCGGTTAAATGTTGCAACTGTTAAATGAACGGACATATTTCTCCTATAAATTCCCATCACTATAATGAAAAAAAAATGCAGATTTTTCATGTGAAATTTTCTTAGACAAGAATTCTGACCAGTTGCATTAAATCTCATACAAAATACTTTGCATATATTTTTGAGTCAAAGAAAAAGAGATATACATAACAGGATCAGTTCGCCGTCTTCTTCTCATTGAAGTGCAACAATCCGAAGAAGAAATGACCGTTGTATCTGTTAGTAACACCATACGCAGCGGAAACGATTTATGGATCTAGATCTATAATATATACGTAATAAAACAACTAGATCTATATCTACAAGGGGGTTGTAGAACATACCTCTTGGATCTCAAAATCCAAGTTGAAGAACCGCAATAGGATGAACGAAGGAAAGCGTGAAGAGCACCACGATCTTCCGTACGTGTGATCCAAGCAACTCCCGGTGGAAGGAAATTCTCGACTCGAACCCTTCCGATATGCTACCCGGAAAAAATCTCCAAGATTTCTCCCTAATACCCCTTGGCCGAAAAAATATTTTCTTCTCCTCTCTATGAGGTGAAGTCGAAATATGTAGTGTGTTATTTGGCTTGGGAGAACTCTCTTTATATAGGAGAGTAAAACTTAAGCCCCAAGGATTTTATAATTAATACAAAATCAATTATGATAATCCTATTAAATAAAAGATAATCCCATAATATTCTAGAACAAATCTAGGATAATATTTATCTTTATTTCTTTACCATAAATATTTATCCAATAAATATTTTATGCACATGTCTCATTAATACACAAGAAAATAATTTCTTGTTCCATATTAAAGAGGGGTGGCGAAATTTAACAATATTGACCTAGTCAATATTAATTTTGCCATCACACAATAATTTAAGCAAGATTATGGAAAATGTCTTTTTCCACATATTTAATTATTTAGCCCAACTAATTTAATAGTCCATTAAACAATTAATTCACATATCGTTTTAATAAAGTCCAACAAGAACTAAATTAATATTATTAGGATTCGACGTCCGAGAATAGCTATGCTATATTAGGAGGCACGTCGGGGGACCATGGACTAATAATCGAGGCTCCGATAAATCAAATAAATAATTATAGAATAATTATATTCGATAAATCAATCACAGAATATGCCACCATAATCCCGTGATCGCACTCTCCGATTATGAGATTATATTTATCTCCTCACGAGAATAATAATAAGCGTCCATTGATATAATCATTACATATGGATTAATCCTCCATAGATCGCTCATTCTAAATCGGGAAGTTACCGTTAACCCTTTTTAGAACCTCTTATCCTTATTTACCATTAACCCCTAGTGATCAATTAATTCATACAACTCACCGGGTGATCAATCGAGTGTGATATGAACTCGCGCGATCGATCGCTTTCTAGGATTAACAAATAAGGAATCGTTTATCTACTTCCATAAATGGAAGGAATGGATTCCGTATCTGTGATAACATAGACTACTCACTCAATCCAAAGATAATGCCAAGATGGGGTAATTCGGACCACGACTCGCAGTAATCCTTAACCGTCAAGTCAAACTTCATACTGATTCAAGCGGTTGGATCGTGATCACCTCGGGATTAAGATATATCCATAAATATGATCATCCATTGATTCGATAGGACTTCTCGATTACGGAATTATATCGTGAACTCTAATCAAATCGGTCCGTAATTTCTATACGATATATCTATCATATATAAATGCCCCATTAGGTTCTCTTAACCGAAAGTCCGGATAAGACAATCACACCAACCGTGTTCAGGCGCATTAATAGCACGTTAAAGGAGAGACCCGATACTCCGATTAACTTCACTACGGGCTAATTGTATTTTAAGTACATCTTCACTAACTCAATCCTCCCGTGTATATACCATACACTGAGTTAAGTGATTACATAAACGATATACTTTAGGGTTTTCTGTAGTGTAAATACTATTGTCACATCGGTGATTATGAGAATAATAAATATGAATAACAATATCATTTCATTTATTAAATAAAACAATCACAAAATTGTCTTTCGGGCATCACACCTAACAATCTCCCACTTGCACGAAAGCATGTGATTAATTGTTTTAGAGCACACCCTATTATTTAAAATACAACAAACTACATCTCCCACTTGCTCTAAAGCAATGGAGACTCATCCCGTATTCTAGTACCCACTAAGCATGTCATAACCATTTCAGATTCCAAAGTACACTCCGAGTATGCCGTCGTAGGATAGGTCAGTGACTCGGGGAGCACCTACATCTAAATGTTATGGGTCTTAATGATTAGTCAGGTTGTCGGCTCGAGACGATCCGTAGAATCGAAACGTTACCGGTCCATCAAATCATGTGGTACTGGAGTAAACATTGAGCCCGAGATCGACTTAACGATCATCCTCAATCGACTTAAAGTCAAAATCGATGTATCACACATATCCAAGTTCACACATGAATATGTCCGCATATTGTTCCTCGTTCTCTTCAAGATACTAAAGGACATACTAAACTTGCTTTGTTAACCTTGAATCTAAGATTCGATCAAAGTTGACGTTCAATAACTGACCATCTCTTACTAGAAAGAGAATCTATCCCATTTCTCCCGATCCGAAGATTTGAGAGTCATTCCCGAGGCATAGGGTAGAACTTCCTCGTTGAATGTTGCATACACGGATGCATCATCTTAACCAATAAGATGGATGGGAAACCAAAGGATCGATTCTAATGAATTCGACCGAGTCAAACTCTTAAGAATGTTGTCCAAATCTCTCATTGCGAGAGAATTGTGGTATTGTCGATTCGACTTGGATAACACACCCATGTTGATTCCAATCAGTGCGGTGTTAGCCTTCACAAACACTAATTTATACATTCACTACTCAGACTTAAATTGATATCCGGTCTACAAAAGACTTATCAATATTCTCGTCAAATCCACATATTGTAAAAATATATGACTTCCAATGACCGAGAGGTTTGCCTTTTATCCACAAAGTACATAAGCCTTGTGAGTCATCCCATCGTAAGTTCATAAGTCAATACCCTTCTGCTTTGAATGAATCCAGACTCCGTTTGTTTGGCAAGAAAGTCTCGAGGAATCACCCCTATTTTTTACGCTTTTGAACGAAATCATGCAATACCGAACTCATTCTACTCTTTTCCATGTAGATCCAATTACTCCCACTGGGCTGAGACGCTCAGGTGGTTCTACAAGAGCATGAAACAATTGGAGTACCGAACTCCATTCACGAGGGTTATGGCTATTAAACCAACCTCTATTATCGTAATCCTATCTTTGCTCACAAAAGAGTTATAGGTCATCAATCGATCCTCAGACCAAAAAGTCCGCCGAACCCGTAATGGGTAATGGATAAACCATACTCCCACTACATTCTGGGTGGATCGAAATTCTGATCTAGTTTAGTAGTATTTAGTGTTATCACCAACAACCGATGTTGGATGTGGTCTGATTTTAATCAGTTAGTAACTACCTTGAGTAAACGTACTGCAAGGTTTAAGGTTTTACTGTTCATAGACTCTATTAGAAAGGACGCAACAGTATAACTGTCCCTTCCCGATTTCAAGAATCTGATAACACACCTTTTTCTCAATGCTACAAGATATATAACGATTGGTCAATGACCGAACGTGTTCGCGAAATTTCCAGACCTACCTTCAAGCACCGTGTGCTAAATGCTTATATTTATGGAAGTGGGGTGAACCGAATCCACACCTTATCCGTAAATTCCAAAGCATATTCTAGGTAGACTGGTTGGTCTTACATTTCAATGTAAACCGATATTTCGCTTCTAATATCTTTATTGAGTTAAGCAGTGTATTGTAGCACATCTAAAAACATATATAAGGCAATTTTACGGTTTCTACTTAGTGAAAGCATTTCACTATGAGGCGAGCCGAGCATCACCCACTAGGACTATGTGATGGCCCATTTCGAGTATAGAATACTCTATCTCTGTTGAAAAACAGAGAAACCTCATAATATTTTGGATAAACTTACCGGAGTGTTTGAATAGTTATCGACAAGAAGTCACTACTCGGAAGCTCCTACTAGCTCAGTATCTTTCATCGGACTCGAAGGTCGTCATGAACAAGCTATATTACTTCTTTATATCCATTATCCTTTCCTCGATTGAAAGGAAACTTAGTCATCGAACCTTTGAGACAATATAACCAGGTCGGGAGAAAGGAATCACCTGAGCCGGTCTTGAGTCTTGTCTTTTAGGGACTATGCACTAACTATGGAATATGAAGAAGCGTTTATCTAAATATAGAAACCAATTGCTTTTAATGGTTCTTAAGATGTGTTTTATATACATATTTCAAAGAATTGTGAGTGGTTTTGACTTTATCAAACAAAAATCCGAGTCTTGGATTAAATCACTACAAATGGTATATTCACTTTCTATGCGACAAACAAATTATCGAATAGAAGGTAAATCCATTCGTTCCAACGAATCTTAAACGGAAAATAATTTTCCCATGATATCCAAGGATTGAATCCGAGATTCATTACCTTATATCACTCCCACTATTCTAGCTAAAATTAACCGCGCCCGTTGTTTACTCTTTTAATCGTTAAATGCACCGCTACCTTGTTCTTCCAAAGAACTTAGCTCGAGAAAATCGCCAAGGATTCATAGGTTGGTGATCCAAAATCACCGCCCTTATCTATGATTTTCGCTAATTAATTTTCGTTCACCTTAAAATTTTCTCGCTTTAGGTGACTAACACTTTTAGACATATTCTCCCATTCTTGACTTTCAATGAATGGAAATTGATCTTGAACCAAGTTCGTTTGAGTAGACACTACTCTTGAACCGTGGGATGTCTATTTCGAGTGTTACTCGTCGAGACTTCTCGGATTTTCTAATATACCGGAAAAACAAATTAAAGCTCCCACTAGTTTATCGGTTCCAAATACCGCCTAACGAGCAATGCTTTATTTTTATGAATTTCCGATTTTTTCGATTAGAAAATCTTTCGTACATAGTTCTATTGTTTCGGAAAAACAACAAATCATAGAAACTCCCACTAGTTCATCGATTCCAAATATCGTCTAACTAGCAACATTTCATGACTTTCCGGTTTTCAATTAGAACGATTACGTGTGTAGTCAGTTACACTTTTCTAATGTTCTAGAAGAAACAACAAATCATAAAGCTCCCACTAGTTCATCGATTCCAAATATCGTCCAACTAGTAACGCTTCATGATTTTCCGATTTTTCAATTAGAAAATTACTCGTGTAATTACTACACATTCAAAATTCACTAAGAATTTCAAAGTCCGAGATCACCTTTGGTCAAACTAAGTTTGTCTTCCGTTTGACACGAATGACACTAGTGACATACCTATATGTCACTCTGGTTTTAAAAGGCTTAAGAGAAAATATCTCTTTCAAAAATAATTGCATTATCGATTAACTAGTTCAACGTCCTAGTTACTTTCCACTTTTTAACGAAGTCAATACTAGTCAATTATAAATTTTAAGCGGTTTAGTAAGGGATATAATCTCAGTAAATAAAATGACATGTATTAATTCAAGTTTAACACTACTATATTTTATTTTAGGAATTGTAAACTAAAATTAAGTCTACTCTACCATTCCAAGGTTTTAACCTCGCATCTCGAAGGCCGCTTTAGGGTAGGTCAAAGAGATGACGGTTAAATCGAGACAATCTCATCAATGAATAACTTGTGAGAATCGAACATCCTACGAGAATCGAACATCCCTTTATTCATTGACTACCTTCCTTTTTCAGCCTAGATATTTCCAAAAATACCCATGATGAGTGTGACCTACTATATCGGATCTCTTAGGTACGCCCCGAGTATGCCGTCTTAGGATAGGTCAGTGACCCGACGAGTACCCAGAAATCCTATCATTTCGGAGACCAAGCCATGAATGTTGATAGGGGTGAACACCATCCTTAGGGGGACGAAATCAAAGCGCCTCGGCGTCACCCTTCTCTCACTTACTTGTATCTATAGTAGAGGCCGTGGGGTTGGTGCCGCCTCCCCGCTCCCACTCAATATTTTGGAAGTGGTGGTGGGTTAACTAACCACGCCTTTTTGATGTTAACATAAAAGTACATCAAATCAAGGATTCGAATGGTGTCGGTAACGTAGGCAAGCCTACCCGTCCTATTCGTTGGAACATATGTGATGATCGGACGAAATCGGGTCAAGACAAATTCTATTGAGATAAGAAGGAATCACCCTCTGCTCTCAGTGTAGCTTAGTCTTGCCGACCCCGTGCATACATCACACTAGGAGGGTTAAGTCGGTCGAGCGGCTCGATTGACCACCCAACCTATAGGCGAACCGTTTTTATCCAAGATTTATTGTTCTTTACCATCATTCAATCTCGTAGACACTACGAATCAAAACGTGATCTCGTTTGTGCTTTAAGGCGGTTCACCGAGAACACACACCGAAAGGCTTAACGATTTCATAACCCGTCCTCGGATCTTTAATTAGTTACTAAATTTATTAATTACCACGTATTAATTAAATTTCAACTAATTACACGAGTTTGTATACATGCCTATTTTAATTACCAAAATTAAAATTCTACATGTATGCATGGAGTGGATTTATGATATGATGCATGTCATGGCAATTCCGGTTTTATATCTATTTTATGATCAAACACATAAAAAATAAATGCGGAAAATTTAAACACCGAGATGGACCGTTGGCACCCCCGAATCTAACCTATTAGAAAATAAATAACCAAAACCCTAACTAGGGTTTACGACTTTCTAACTAAATCTGCAGCTGTTCGAACTCTTCGACGATCGGCATACAAACGAACTCGGATCGGGACGAAACTTTCCAGATCTTATCTTCACTCCTTGAACTTCAATATGGACGGTTGGATCGGTGCTTTGACTTACCAATTTTCTCCAGTAAACCTCCAAACTTGCTGCTGAATCTGACTTTGACTGCACTGTATCAAGGACTTCCTGAGGCAGATCGGGTATCGAGATGAATCCCGATCGACCTGAAATGTTTATGGTACGTCCAAAACTCAAATTTGATCAATATGAACGGTCGGATTTTCTTTTCAACGGTCCAAACTCTCCCAGAAAATCGAGGAAGTCACAGATAGTGTTTCTGTGAATCCTGCGTTTTTTTGTTACAGCAGCCTATTCGCAGCATCAAACGGATATCGAAACGGACTCTGATCGACGCCAAAATTTGTGGAGTTGATCATCATCTTCTAATCTTGATTCTGACTGGAGGGATCTTCGTTTCAACGGTTCGATCAACGGGAAAAGAAAAAATACTAAACAGCTACTAAACAGATCTATTTTCTGGAAATTAAAATTGCAATAAAAAAGAGAATTACATAATTTCCTATACTCATACTATGACGAATGTTCATCGTTTATATGAGTTTACAATAGATCTAACGGGTGCTGATGCCAACCCCAATCCATCTCTTCAACCACGACATTCATAAGCATAAAATTAAACATATGCATCGCCCCCAAAAAAATTGGGACAAAGAATCTACATGTTTTACCACTCCTGATCTAATATTTTATACGTATAAATATAGATCACCATGGCGGCCGATACCATCATTTAGTAACACCATCCGCAATGAAACGATTTATGGATCTAGATCTATAATATATACGTAATAAAACAACTAGATCTATATCTACAGGGGTTGTAGAACATACCTCTTGGATCTCAAAATCCAAGTTGAAGAACCGCAATAGGATGAACGAAGGAAAGCGTGAAGAGCACTACGATCTTCCGTGACGTGTGATCCAAGCAACTCCCGGTGGAAGGAAATTCTCGACTCGAACCCTTCCGATATGCTACCCGGAAAAATCTCCAAGATTTCTCCTAATTCCCTTGGCCGAAAAAATATTTTCTTCTCCTCTCTAAGAGGTGAAGTCGAAATATGTAGTGTGTTATTTGGGCAGGAGAACTCTCTTTATATAGGAGAGTAAAACTTAAGCCCCAAAGGATTTTATAATTAATACAAAATCAATTATGATAATCCTATTAAATAAAAGATAATCCCATAATATTCTAAACAAATCTAGGATAATATTTATCTTTATTTCTTTATCATAAATATTTATCCAATAAATATTTTATGCATGTAATGCTCATTAATACACAAAAAAATAATTTCTTGTTCCATATTAAAAGAGGGGTGGCGAAATTTAACAATATTGACCTAGTCAATATTAATTTTGCCATCACACAATAATTAGCAAGATTATTATGGAAAATGTCTTTTCCACATATTTAATTATTTAAATTTAACTAATTTAATAGTCACTAAACAATTAATTCACATATCGTTTTAATAAAGTCCAACAAGAACTAAATTAATATTATTAGGATTCGACGTCCGAGAATAGCTATGCTTATATTAGGAGGCGCACGTCGAATAATTATGGACTAATAATCGAGAGCTCCGATAAATCAAATAAATAATTATAGAATAATTATATTCGATAAATCAATCACAGAATATGCCACCATAATCCCGTGATCGCACTCCTCCGATTATGAGATTATATTTATCTCTCACGAGAATAATAATAAGCGTCCCATTGATATAATCATTACATATGGATTAATCCTCCATAGATCGCTCATTCTAAATCGGGAAGTTACCGTTAACCCTTTTTAGAACCTCTTATCCTTATTTACCATTAACCCCTAGTGATCAATTAATTCATACAACTCACCGGTGATCAATCGATGTGATATGAACTCATGCGATCGATCGGTTTCTAGGATTAACAAATAAGTGAATCGTCTATCTACTTCCATAAATGGAAGGAATGGATTCCGTATCTGTGATAACACGTACTACTCACTCAATCCAAAGATAATGCCAAGATGGGGTAATTTAGACCACAGACTCGGTGTAATCCTTAACCGCCAAGTCAAACTTCATACCGATTCAAGCGGTTTGACTGTGATCACCTCGGGATTAAGATATATCCATAAATATGATCATCCATTGATTCGATAAGACTTCTTGATTACGGAATTATATCGTGAACTCTAATCAAATCGGTCCAAATTTCATACGATATATCTATCATATATAAATGCCCCATTAGGTTCTCTTAACCGAAAATCCGGATAAGACAATCACACCAACTGTTCAGGCGCATTAATAGCACGTTAAAGGAGAGACCCGATACTCTCGATTAACTTCACTACGGGCTAATTGTATTTTAAGTACATCTTCACTAACTCAATCCTCCAGTGTATATACCATAAACTGAGTTAAGTGATTACATAAACGATATACTTTAGGGTTTTCTGTAGTGTAAATACTATTGTCACATCGGTGATTATGAGAATAATAAATATGAATAACAATATCATTTCATTTATTAAATAAAACAATCACAAAATTGTCTTTCGGGCATCACACCTAACAGTATCTTGGGAGACGATTGCCAATACCGTGTGCACATAATCGGGGTATGTAAAAGACAGTAGAGTGTCTATTGTTTTTCTAGTGCACAAATCAGACATTCCTGATGTACATTAAATGTGATCATCATTTAAAGAAATGATGTATTTAGCGTGGATATATTTCTTTGTAAAAACAAAAAGAAAGAAGGTTCAAGTTCAATCTATAGCCCTTGACCGGATGTTAAGGTTTTTGAAGTTTACAGTGAACCTCGGAATACAGTGTACAAGATATGCAGCAGTATTGAAAAAGATGCTGTGATGCAAATTGGATATCTGACTGTAAAGTCTCAAAATCCACCAGTGGATGTGTATTCACTACTGGTAGTGGTGCAGTGTCCTTGAATCCTCAGAGCAAACAATGCATAGCTCGATTCACTATGGAATCGGACTTTATTGCATTGGATAAAGCTGGAGAAGAAGCAAAGTGGCTTTGGAATTTCTTAGAGGATATTCCTTGTTGGCCAAAGCCATTTCCTCCTATCAGCAAACATTGTGATAGTATGTCGGCTATAGGACGCGCAAATATTTGTATGTATGATGGTAAGTCTAGATATATACATCATAGACAACTTTGTAAATATTATCTAATGATATTGTGTCTACGAAATAAATATCCAGACTTATCATTATACATACAACTTTGTGCCCTTCCTATAGCCATTGATTATCACAGTGTATGCTAATATCAGCCACTACTTAGGCCAACATGGAATATCCTCAAGGATATTTCTAAGCCATTCATCTTCTTCTCCACGCTAATCCAATGCTATAAACTCAGATTTCAATGTGAAATGAGCTATGCATGTCTGTTTTGAGGATTTCCAGGACATTATACCACCACCAATAGTGAATACATATCCACTAGTAGACAAAACAAGTCTAGACAATAGCTTCTTCTCACACGCTAGTTGAAAGGTCTAGTCAGTGATTTGGGGCTACATCAGGATCAAGCTGAAATTTATTGTGACTGTTTGAGTACAATTTGTCTAGCTAAGGATCAGGTTCATCATGAGAGAACCAAACATATTGATGTGAGGTATCATTTTCTGAGAAATGAGAAGAGGGTTGTAGTGAGGAAGATCAGCACCAAGGACAATCCTGCTGATATGTTCACAAACAAGTTCAGCAGAGCAAGTTTCAGTTGTGTCTGGACTTGCTGAATATTCAAAGCTTGTAAACTGAAATCTGGATACTCAGTTGAGGACAGATCAACTGAGTGGATTCTGAGGAGAAGTCTGGTACTGTACATCCTGGAATTGATGAATGCATCTGGTACAAGTACGTCTGATTGTGCAATCTGGTGATGTTGAATGAGAGTTCAAGTCAAGGTGGAGATTTGTCAGTTTTGGTGACTTGATCTCTAAACTGATAAATAATCTGGTGGAACTAATCTGAGAAACTGAAAACTAAGGTTGATGGTCGGGCCAGCTTTAGTATATTCGGTTCTCTGAAACCTATTCGTCTCAGCCAGCTAGATACCCTCTTTCTCTTTTACTTTTACTGTCCCGATCGTATCTTTTTTTGGCGAAGCATCGGAAGAACAAGTCCTCATTATGGAGAGTATTTTGGCGCACTTTTGCTCTATCTCTCGAGCAAAAATCTATTTACACAAATCCTCCTTCCATGTGTCCGGCAATGTTAACACACAACTTAAACAAGCGATATGGCGAAGTTGAGGATGCAACATACGACGGATATGAGCAAATATTTGGGGTCCCTTTGATACACTCTCGTGTTAAAAAGAAGACCTATGGCTTCTGATTGATAAAATGAGAAATAAGCTTCATCTTGGAAGACAAAATCAGTTTCAGAAACTGGCAGATCCATCTTAATTATTACATCACTCTCGACTCTTCGTTAATATATGATGCAAACGACGAAGCTACAAAAAGGCATTCTTGATGAGGTTGAAAAACTCTGTCGCTAATGCTATAAGGACGAGCTGGAAGGTAAAAAAGCATCGTCACTACATCTCTTGGAAAAACATTTGTAAACCCAAGGAGGACGGAGGGATGGGCCTTATACGCATTGAGGAGATGAATTTCGCTTTTCTAGGCAAGCTTATCTGGCATATTCTCATGGACAATACCTCTCCTTGGGTCTCTCTCTCGATCGAGAAGTACATGAACCCTTTCGCCTGCCCAAAGGTAGGGTGCTCCTTCTTGTGGAGAAATATTTGTCACACTGCAAAGGTACTTGAGGAAGGCTTCACGGTAGATAGTGAGACAAATAAATGGGCTCCCTCGGATAATGGAAAGTATACGGTGCATAGTGCATACATATACTAGTTAGAGAATCATAGTGCCCTATAGAGCAATTCGGACTGGAGCCGTAATTGGAGTCTTAAAGGCCCGATGAGGTATACATTCTTTCTATGGCAACTTTGCCACAACTGTCTACTTGTCAACAACTTTTCGGCGCATCGCCACATAGTCAGCTCCCCCCTCTGCCATCTTTGGCACTGGCATGTGGAAACCTCCATGCATTACGCGTCTGCAGCTAGCCCCGGAATATTTGGCAAGTCCTCCAACCTGCTCAATGGGAGACTTTGATCTCTGCCTCGGAAGCCCAAGATTGGGTCCTCGATAACCTATAGCAAGTCCTGAGAGACCATGCAATGGGCAGACAATGACCCTATAGCTTCCGCGAGATCGCTTATGGGATATGGTTTTAGCATAATAAAGTTACACGTACTCTCCAGACAATGTTCGTCCACCCATCCACGAATTTCTTTCCAAAGCAGTATGTCACCCGCACTAGATATTTGAAACTAGCATGAGCCATTGATTTTGTATAGATTTCTAGTTTATTTACCTTTGTTTGTACCTCGATCTGTTGGTCTGCTTTGGACCTGTTATGATTAATAAAAAATCGTCTTCAACAAAACTACAAATTTGGATCATTAGTAGATTGACTCATATTGAAAATGCTCTGTCCAAAAAATTAAGGAAAAAAAAAAAAAAATGTAAGATTTGTTGTTTTTATATTCTGTTTATAAATGTATTGTGTCACTCTTATTACTTAAATTTGTATGACAAATTTTTGGTGAAAGTAACTCTAGTCCCACTCTCGGTTATAAATAGAGTAATGATACACACAACCAAATTACACAATAAATTGCTACAACGGTGATCTACATCATTAGATTTTGTGGCAACTTTATTGATTGATTTTTTGTGGCAACTTTATTGATTGATTTAGGTCCAGATCACCGTTGTAGCAATTTATTGTGTAATTTCGTTGTGGCCGTATCATTTCTTTTATAAATACTCACATGCCCATATCTTTCTAGGCACCCCAATATATGATATATCTCTTAAAACACAATAATGGTGTCAATGAAGGAATTCAGCAGACCTGAAAGAGCAGATGGACTGGCAACTGTCTTGGCGATTGGAACTGCCACACCACCCAACTGTATCGACAAAAGCACCTACCCTGATCTTTACTTTAAGATCACTAACAGTGAGCATATGGTTGAGCTTAAAGAAAAGTTCAAGCGCATTTGTAAGATAATTTTTTTCCTATTTTTCACTTTGTCATTTTATATGTAATGACCATATATAAAGTTAGTTAGTTTGTTTGTTTGTTTGACGTATAGGCGAGAAGTCATCGATAAAGAAGCGTTATCTGTATCTGACAGAAGACATTTTGAAAGAAAATCCAAGTCTTTGTGAATATATGGCATCTTCCTTTGATGCCAGACAAGAAATATTAATATCTGAAGTTCCGAAACTTGGGAAAGAAGCTTCCGAGAAAGCGATAGGCGAGTGGGGTCAGCCAAAATCTTGCATCACGCACCTCATTTTCTGCTCGTCTAGTGGAATAGACATGCCTGGAGCCGACTACCAGCTTGTTAGACTACTTGGTCTAAGCCCCACCGTGAAGCGCCTCATGATCTACCAACAGGGCTGTTTTGCTGGTGGTACGGTGCTCCGTGTAGCCAAGGACATTGCTGAGAATAACAAGAATTCTCGAGTCCTTATCGTTTGTTCTGAACTCACAACTCTCTTATTCAGAGGCCCAAATGAGGACTATATAGATGGTCTAGTGGGTATGGCGTTATTTGCAGATGGGGCAGCTTCGGTTGTTGTGGGTTCGGATCCGATCCCTGGAGTAGAAACTCCTTTGTTTGAGCTTGTCTCAGCAGCTCAAGCCACTGTCCCAGGTAGCCATGGGGCACTTACGGGACATGTCCGTGAGGTTGGCCTTATATTTCATATACATAGGGACATACCGGATCTTATTTCCGAAAACATTAATGGATATCTGGAGGATGCGTTTCGACCATTGGGAATTTCTGATTGGAACTCTGTCTTCTGGGTTGTACATCCAGGTGGAAACGCGATTTTGGACCAAATAGAACAAAAGCTGTCACTTGAACCTGAAAGACTAGGTCCTACAAGAAAAGTGTTGAGTGAATATGGAAACATGTCCACTGTCTCTGTGTTTTTCATACTCGATGAGATCAGGAAATCGTCGGTTGGAAAAGGACTCAAAACAACAGGAGAAGGGCTACAGTGGGGTGTGCTCTTTGGACTTGGTCCAGGGATCACAGTTGAGACCATAGTTCTACGCAGTGTCTCGATTTAGAAATATGGGTTGTACTTCCTGATAATTAAGATTGCATTTGCATGTACCTTTAATTATATTTGCTTCAGCCTGCTTGTATTTTTACTAAATATACGCCGCATCAGATCTTTCAAATTATCTTTGTCATAATCGCATCAGATCTTTCAAATTATCTTTGTTATAATCACTTGTTGAAATGATGTACCCATATATTACTTATAAGGCTTTAATGGCAAAGCATGGTGTTTACTTGTGTTTTCTTGGGATAACTTTGAGATCGAGCAAGTGTTTTTTTGCCTTTCTAATGACCCTGAAAAGAAAAGAAGGGAAAAAAGGAGGTCTTTATTTGCACCACACCAAACTTACCCTATCCTTTTGTCGCCGGATACCTTGCAAAGTCAAAATCATGCCGAAAAACCTTTCCGCTTCCAAGCCTGTTGGTTGAAACATGTGGACTTTCAAAACTTTGTACAAGACAGTTGGTATGTTAATGAAAATGATTTGCAGGGAGCTCTTGCCAACTTTAGTTCTAAACTCAAGGATTGGAACAAGTCTGTCTTTGGAAATATTTTTTATCGCAAAAAACGGTGTAAAGCCAGAATCGCGGGGATCCAACTCTCACTATCTTATGCTCCCTCAAACTTTTTAACAAAATTAAACAAATCTCTTTTGCAAGAATATGATGTGATTTTATCTCAGGAGGAGATTTATTGGCACCAAAAATCTCGGTTGCAGTGGATTGAGGATGGGGAGAGGAACACTCGATACTTCCATGCATCAACTAAACGGAAGCGGAGAAGCAACCAGATTCTTTCATTAAAAGATAACACGGGAAACTGGATAGATGACTATGTGGCTCTTACTTCTATGGTTCGCCAATATTACGTTGATCTCTATACTGCGGAACCAGTGACTCCTCTCCCGGATGGTATTTTTGGGCTGAATCTTAATCATACAGATAAGAGGCTACTTAATCGTCCCGTTAGCTCCGGTGAAGTGAAAAAAAGCAGTTTTTGAAATGGGGGCTCTTAAATCCCCTGGGCCTGATGGTTTTCCGCCAATTTTCTATCAACAGAATTGGGACGTGGTCGGAACTTCTCTCACAAATTGGGTACTCAATGCTTTTCAAAACCGATATTTTCCACCAGCCATGAACCGGACCTTTATTGCGCTATTACCGAAAGTACACCCACCGGAGTCGGTCTCTCAATTGCGTCCTATTGCTCTGGCTAATGTCACCGCAAAAATCATCACTAAGATTATTGCAAATCGTCTTCGGCTTATCATCGGAAAAATTGCGGATCACAGTCAAAGCGCTTTCATACCGGGGAGGCAAACTTCTGACAACATTATTGTTGCCCAAGAAGTTCTACATACTATGCGGCAGAAAAAAGGTAACAAAGGCATCATGATCATTAAACTCGACCTCGAGAAAGCGTATGATAGAGTTAATTGGGACTTCCTCCGTCATATCTTACACCTTGTGGGCTTCAATAATGAGCTTATTGATATTATCATGTATTCACTATCGAGCACTTCGCTCGAAATTCTTTGGAATGGACTTCCTCTTGAAGACCTTGTCGCGGCCTAAAGCAAGGTGATCCGCTTGCTCCATACCTTTTTGTCATTGTTATGCAGGTGCTGAGTTGTCTCATCCATCAGTCGATTAATGATGGTAAATGGAAACCGATCTCTATCTCCCGAGGGGGACTGAAAATATCCCACCTTTTCTTCGTGGATGATATGCTTCTTTTCTCGGAAGCCACTGTTGAGCAGGCCACAATAATTGATCAAGTTCTCACTAGCTTCTGCAACATTTCAGGTCAGAAAATTAGTGTTGCCAAGTCAAGGTTCGCCACGTCCCCCAACACCCATGGCCGAACCATTTCTGATCTCGAGGGTGCACTTGGTATGTCACACACGCCCCATCTTGAGAAATACCTTGGAGTACCCTTACATCATACTCGTGTGAAGAAGGAGGATTTTCAAGGTCTTATTGACAAAGTTCGTGGTAAGCTGCAACCGTGGAAAGCAAATACGTTATCCAAAGTCGGGTCGTGCTATTTTATCCCAAACGGTTCTCTCCACGACACCCTACTACCAAATGCAAATGTTAAATTGCTCGCCTCCGTAACCCATGAGCTCGACAAAATAATTCGATCTTTCTTTTGGGGCACGATGTGGAGGAACGGGGTCTTCATCTAGTAGCCTGGAATCATATTTGCCAACCAAAATTTAAGGGAGGGCTCGGAATAAGAAGTTCTCGGGACATGAACACCGCTTTTCTTGCGAAACTTTCATGGCAGCTCTTGACGGAACCAGAAAAGTTGTGGGTGAAATTGCTCAAACTTAAATACGGTTCTCCCTTTGATACACCAAAGCCGAATTGTAGCTTTATTTGGCGTCATATTTGCTCGGCAGTTGATTCTCTGCGAAACGCATTCGGCATCGACGGTGATGGACATGTTACTTGGAAATTAAACACCTCGGGCAAATTCTCAGTCAACTCGGCCTACCACGAAATCCACCAAAATGAGGAAGGCCCGGGACAATGTATGGCGATCATTTGGTCCATTAAGGGCCTCTTCGTGGCAATTTTCTTCTTTGGCAGATCCACCGTGATGCCCTTCCAACTGCGGGTCTTTTGGCTTCGAGGTCTATCAGTGATGATGGTGCTTGCCCCATTTGTGGAAATTCTCAGGAAACCACGTTGCATGCTTTGAGAGATTGTCCCTGGACCCACGACATGTGGAAACATGTTATTCACCGGCAACATTGGGACCACTTTGTATGTCCATTCGACACACCCTCCTGGTTGGAAAATTGTTTGAAAATAAATATGTATAAACACGATAACACTGCGTTTTGGAGATTCTTGTTCCGTGAAATCGTGATGAGTCTTTGGTATTGGAGGAATAAAGAAAGCCACCACTCGGACCTTCCACGCCCGCCGAAGTTGATCTTTATATCTGAAGCTGTTCGCCGAGCCCGTGAACTTAGATTAGCTTGGCCTTGATTTTCGAGTTTCGTTCTTCCAGTTAGTGTAAATTCCCTCTCATTTGATTTGTAAAGTTTGTACAGTTTGATTATTAATAAAATATCCGGTTTCAACCAAAAATAAAATAAAAAAAAAGATGTAATCAACATATTTCCAATCATTTTTTACTAACACCAGAATATTATATCATCATATATTCACCCATTTTTTTTCAATTTACAAAACACTCCCCCTCCCTTGCTCCACACTATCTTCATTCCCTAAAAAAAAAAAAAAAAAAATCATCTTCTTCTTCATTCAAAACCACCGCCCTGGTTAGGTTTCCGGCCAAATCCTCCGCCACGGCCGCCAGCCAAAACACTCCCCCTCTCATTAAACTGTCCACCTCTTATGTTCCTTCAATCTTTTTTGTAGTATCTTCATTCCCCTAAAAATATAGTCATCTTCTTCATCATTCAAAACCACCACCACCGCCACCGCCCCTGCTCCGGTTATGTTTCCGGCCAAATGGCGCCGTCTATTATTACCACTATTTTCTCCCTTTTCAAACCTATTGTCTGAAATTCAAAAAAAAAAAAAAAACCCTACTGTCTGAATGGATGGTTTTAATGGCGAAGGGGATGGAAATGGGTCTGCTGGCGAGTTGGTGGTTGTAGAAGAAGGGGGATGGGTTTCTACTCCCCTCTCCCGACTCCCCTCGATCTGAAACACCCCCCTCCCCGATCTGAATCCCTCCGCCCTTGTCATGACTAAAACCCATCCCAACACCTTAAAATCCGGCGGCCACACCTAAAAATGAGCCCCATCATAGGCAGTTTTGGATAAAGAACAAATGCAAAAAAAAGATAGAGAATATTGCAGAAAAAGATACGAGGGAGAAGAAGAGAAAGAGAGGTAGAAGAAGAGAAAGAAGGGGAGTGGGGGAGAGGAGGTTCCAGTTGGGACGGAAATTTTGTTGGAGAAAAATAATGGGGTGTGTAGCTGGGGTGTGTGAAATTGGGGGACTAATTCGTAATAAAAAAAGTTGGTATGGAAATAGTTTAAAAGTGTGGTATGAAGGTAGAAGATGTGGTATAAAATATAAAGTGGTATAGTGGTAGGTTTGTTGTGGTGCGAATAAAAACTCCCAAAAAAAAACCCATAAATCGCAAAATCCGCACTTTCGAATTTCAGGCTACCCAAAGGTGTTTGATAAAATGCTCCAATAAACAAAACAACCATCTATCTTTCTTTAATCTCAACACGGATCTTTCAAATTATCTTTGTTATAATCGCTTGTTGAAATGATGTCCCATATATTAATTACTGTTTTAAATGTACTTCTAAGGCTTTAATGGAAAAACATGGTGTTTACTTGTGTTTTTTTGGAATAACTTTGACATACTACTAGTTGAACACAAATTTTATGGTGCTTGTCATCATGTATGACTTGATGGTTTGGAACCAGTCAGTATTTTTGTGTGGTTTCTTTTGAATAGAAAAATTCCATCTATTTTGTAACATCCCGAATTTTCAATAAAGGGTAAAATAGTAATTGGTTATATTTACTACGACTTAGTTATTTTTATTCTATTTTATTTAATTAAAAAGGGATAATTAAATGTCTTGGAAATTAGTTATGTAATAAAGGGATTAGTATTAAATAGATTCTGACAATTAGTATTAAAGAAAATAATTCCATAATTTCTCATAATACACACACGACGCAATTCTGAAAAGAAAAAAAAAAAAGAGGCGACGGCAATTCTTGTTAGCAAGTCGACGTTTTCAAAAAAAAAAAAAAAAAAAAAAAAAGGGAGAATGTAAACTCCAATCGCATGACCAATCCGTTCATCGTTTCAAAACGCCGCAGTAGAGAAAAGTGATCACCGCGATGAGACGCAACTTTGGAAAACAACACCTCCCTATTTCGTAAGTTTTCAGTTTAGCCCTAGTTTTTTGTAACCGTCGGGTTCGATTATTCAAAAATTCATATCTTTTAATCCGTAGCTCTGTTTCGCAGCCATGAGTAGTCAAAACGATCGTCTTGGAGCGTACATCGTTCTAAAAATAGTTTTACAGGAAATAATTTAGGTAATCTTCTGTTTCAAGCACTTTTTCATTTCAGGATTTTCAAGGAAGATAGAGTTTTTAGGGTTATTTGTTGATCAAATAGGTTTCGAGTTGAAGGCTTAGATGACCAGCAGTATCTTGAAGGTTTTGGATCGTTTTTGCTGGAATTTAAGGTAAGAGGCTCTTCCTAATGAATAGTTATGGTTTTACAATGTTTATGTTGAGTTTAGTGTTGTTTGTAGCAAGGATTCATGTTCATATGTTTTGCTATGCTATGATATGTTATAGAATGTTTAAAACATGTTTTGTTGCTGCCTATCTGTGATATTTGGTGTTGAACAGGTTGGGATTGTTAACGTACGTATAAAATATCAAGTGGCAATTACCAAATTATAAAACAATATTTCATACATTATATACTTAAAAATAAAAAGTAGTAGAAGGCTTGTGTAAAAATTACTGGGTCTTTATTAGATTATGATTTGGCTTATCACCTAATGGCTTGGATTATGTTGTAAATTAGTTTATCTATATAAGCAGACTCGTGAACATACTCAAACGTTAGCGAGCTGTTTCATCCTCAGGGCGTCCTCAGTGACCCCTTTGATTAAAGTAGTCCCGCACGATTCTAGAAATGAGTGAATGTGATCGTGTGGGTCCTCAGTGGAGAAGCCATGGAATGTGGAACCTCTCACCAAGTTGATTAAAGAAGTTTTGAGTTCGAATTATCACCGTGATTTCGGGAATCACGATCGCAGGATTTACTTTCACGATGAGACGGCATGGCATAGTCTCGCCAATGTCCTTTGATCTCGCCATTTCCTCAACTTGGGCTTCTTCCTCAACGTATTCTTCAGATCGCTTGCCTCGTCCGTCGATCCGGCGAGTCGAGCCAAACGCCTATTTGGTCGAACGATGGTTCGCTCTAGCTCGGGTTATATAAAAGTGGTCCCCCGTGAGTTCGAGTTTGCATAAACCACTTTCGAACCAAATGTTCGGGTCAAAATAAAAATAAAAATTTTTTTATTTTTTTTTATTTTTTAAAATTAAGTATAATCCTTTAATTAGACTCAACAACTAAAAACTAAACTAAAACAGACTCGAAACAGGCTCGAAAAACGCAAATAAAATGAATGAATCATGTAAGACTATCACGAACGTAAAAGAGAGAAAAGAGAAAAATAAAATAACTCTCGGTCGATCGAGAGGTCAGTTCGGTCGATCGAACTGAACCGATTTTTTTTTTTTTTTTTTTTTTTTTTTTTTTTTTTTTTTTTTTTTAAAAGATTAGTACGCACCGGAATTAGCGACCGTCCGAAATTACAGGAGACTGAAAACGAAAACTTTCCGTGCAAAGCCCCGGGAAGCGGCCCAAAACTTGTTTATGCGGTTTTATGCAAAGCAGTGATAAAATATAATAAATAAAACCGATGTCAACCCCAAGTGCGAAGGTTCGCAGCTATAGTGATGAAACCGGGTCGTATCCACAGGGACTTGTACGAAAAATAGTGTTTCCGCCTTCGATTTCTTTTGTAAGGTTTATAAATACGATCTTGGATTAAAGAACGAAATAAAGGTTTCAAAAGCGAAAAGAACAACTACTACTTATCAAATCTTTTTCTAACAACTATGATTAAAACAACTAGAACACACCTTTGATCCACCACCCCACTGAAATTAACAAGAAAATCGCATATTCATTCGTAAGTCTTGGATTATTATCTACTAAAGCGGCGTTTCCTCTCTCGATTCTACACCTTTAATTAGTACACCTCTCGGTTTGACTAAAGCTCTACGAAACAAAGATATGGATATAAAATCCTAATCTAACAATATTCTCCCTCAACTTTCGTTTGTTAGAAGAAATATTATCACTCTCCTTCACGGCAATCTATGAATTTATCAACTATCGTATGTCTAAATTCAATCAAAGATGCAACACAAGTATAGTCATACACATTGCACATAAACAATTCAAAACATGAAGGAAGAACAAGAAACTTACTAGAAACGAATAAATGCAAAATCCTTGTTTAAATCCGGTGATGGTGGCTTCACACGGTGGTCCTAGCCTCGTGCCTTTAGCCACTCATCTTCATAATAAAAACCATAATTGTTTGAATCGAAATTGAAAGAAAAATAAAAACCTAATTATGAATCTAATTTATGCTAATGTATTCTTGTGAATATTCTTGGGCGACCACTTCTCCGCCGCACGGATGCTTTGCTTATATAGGAGTTTGTGGCCGGCATAGGGAAGGATCTAGAAAACGCGTCGATTTTTTTGCCTTCGGGTTCGGTCAACCGAAAGATCACGCTTCGGTCGACCGAGTGTCATGGCTCGGTCGACCGAACTCTCACATTTTTACGCGCTCACACCTTGCTTCGTATAACGTGTTCCTACTCCACTCCTTCGATCGATCATCTTTATCCTCTCTTCAATGCTCCGATTTTCCTTCTTTATTTCAAAATCCTTTGATTGAATAACATTGATCTCTTGATTAAATGAGATTAATCTTCTCCATAAATAATATCCCCTTGCATTTCTTTATTTTCTGCAAAATAATTGTTACACCAAGTCACCGAGTAATAATAATAGAAAAATGTGTAACGAAATAACATTTAAACTCAATATTTCCTCATAATTAAATTATAACCTCTCAATAACCATTATAGGAATTTATTGGTTAAAAACATGATTTTCTCATTTATTTCCTTTAAAAACAAGGTAAATTGTTTAGGGATTAAGCCCGAAAATATAGTAAAATATACCCTAAACACGAGCCAAACTCATGTTCATTTAGAAAACAAGCCTATATACGACTGGTTCGAGCCCTGTTCGTCAATCTAAAGAAGCAAGATTGAACACCATGCCATTTTATCAAGCTTGTGCCTATACAGTAGCTAGCACTTTAATGAATTCCTTTTAGAGGTGATCATTATTAACCGATCGAGGAACACACAAAACAAGAAGGTTTCTGTTTCACAAATAGTGGCTTCTTAGATCGCTTCTTAGTCAGTTGGGAATATACATGCTTTACAATGATGCATAACTTCTTGCAGAGGTTCATGAAAGAAGTTTGGTCAAGTCCTGCCGGCACATCACTTGTCCGACGTCCTTTGGCAGAACCCCTGTTAGATTCACCACTTGATATTTTATACGTACGTTAACAGTATGAACTCGGCAGATCGATTTGTTTCTAGGACTAACAAATAAGGGGATTGTCTTTCTACTTCCCACAGGAAGGAATGAAATCCATATATGTGAGACACACACTCATCACTCATTCCAGAATAGTTCTAACGTGAAAGTGAATCAGATAGCGCCTCTTAGCAAACCTTAACGAACACATCAAACCCTATCGTGAAACAAGTAGGAGTATGCAATCACTTCAGGATTATGGTTAATCCGTATATGATCATATTGTGATTTAATACCTATAGTATTCTTATACAACCAACCATCATTACTAACATAATAGGAAATAATTTAAGGTCTAGGATTAGAACATCTAGGATGATCTAAGCCATACACTTATAGTCTTCCTTACAGGGTCGTCTCTGGGCAAGACCAGGCCGTGCGACCGCCCAGGGCCCATGTTATTAAGGGGCTCAAAAATTCTCGTCACTAACTAAAATGTTCAACTGCTTATCAAATCGTATTGACCATGTCTATGTCAGTAGCATCAATAATAGAAGTTTTTCAAACATAATATTATTGAAATCCTATTTGAGGTCATCAATGTCACAAGAAATATTCAATGTTTGTGCTATTTTATATGTTGAGAGGGATATGTTGAACAAAATTTATATTGAAACTATCATTGATGGCTTTTTTCCAAGGACAATTTGTTTCATTAATTGTTAGTGTAGGTTGTTAATTGGTGTTTTACAATCTATTGTTGTTGTTGATTACCGGCACGTTGTTTTGTAGTTATTATTGTTGTTTGTTTTTGCTATTGGCGTGCTACTGCTATTTATTTATTTATTTATATATTTTTTAGTTTTGCCTTGAAATTCTCATGGTACCCCTCCCCAACCCCACACACAACACCAATACAGTAGTGAATGTAAGTACAACAGATGATCCTTGCCCTAATAAAGGGGACAAGGTCCCTTGATTAAGTGGTGTACTATGATGCATCTTTTTGGTGAAGGGAGGTTTTTGGGTATTCACTCCACATGAGGTGAAGTGACGTGTTGGTTGATCGGAGCCACACAGTTCCGATCAACCCAAGGGTCATTGTCGTCTAAAAAAAAACCAAGGGTCACTTCATCGTAAATTCCTTCACCATCAGGGACGGACCCAATGTAGAAAGGGGAGGGGGCAGTGCCCCCACTAAGATGTGAAAATCGACGTATTTTTATAGGTAAAAATGTAAAAACACTATTGATACTGTCACTCGTCTTTCGAATTTGTTCTGGCGTTCCACTGAGATTTTTTTTCTGGGTTCCCGCTGCTCACCACTTCCCTTTGGTGAATAGATATAGGGGGGTTCTATCGGCACACTTTAATTTAATCTGGCACCCCGTTATTCCCAAAGACCATAAAAATTACTTCAAGACCCAACGATTTTTATAAAGGAACGTCATTACACTCTGTTGGTGTTTCTTTGACACACAACGCGTCGTCGATGTCACACGACGCGTTGGTGTCATGAATAAAGAAACACCAAATGCAATGACGCTTTTTTTTTCATCTAAAAAAAAAAAAGGAGTGTCGGAAGTAATTTGAAAGTCTTAATAGAACCAAATTTATATATATCGTGTTATTTCATAGCTGACAATTTAAACATGTATGAACGCACCATAACAGAATTCCCAAAAATTTCCTCCAACTCCTACACCTTGGGAATATATCATAACCACACGCAATGGAAAATATAAAGTTACGTATTCATATCCCTAAAATAGTTGGTCACGCTTTTTCACACATGCATTAGACCTTACAAAGCTTAGACAGAAATTCCGGTCAAATTATTATTTTTTTCTTTCTTTTTTTTGGGAAAGTCTAGGTCTGCTACAATTGATAGATATAAAGTGCACATAAAAATGATACAATGTGTGGTTAAATACTTTTATATTATTATTAAATTTCAATCAATAAGTCAATTATTGTTAAAGTTGTCTCACATTGAAGACTTGCTATTGTATCATCTACCATATTAAGAGATGATCTTCCCTCACATCACAACCTAGGTTTTGAGGATGAAGTCCTCCTCTTATATGAGTTTGGGCCTAAGATTTCAACATAGTATCGTCAGTTACCCTTTATCAGATGTGTTGGCCTCTTTGTTGGCGCTTGAAGTGCCTTTATAGCCCACACACTTGAGAGGGACGTGTTCTGATTGTCCCATATCGACATTTGTTATCAGATCACCCACCATATTAAGAGATAGAAACATCACCTTACAACCTGTGTATTGTGGATGAGACCCTCCTCTTATATGAGTTTGGGCCTAGATTTTTTACAATCATTATTATTAATGACATAAAATATATGGTTACAAATGTTATTGTTGATGAGTTATGTTGTACTCCGTATTTGAATAATGTCCATTTAGAAAAGAAAGAAAAATTCCACTCCCAAAATAAAAGAAAAAATAGAAGAAAAATTAAGGCACACCTGATATTTGGGGTTATAACAAGTAGAGTGGTGTAATGTATTCATATACATCTTTTATAACAAGTGTAGTGGTGTAATGTATTCATATACATCTTTTTTTTTACAAAGCAACAGTATACATGATTGAGTTGAATAAATCACAAACTTCCGCTGCTATAACGCATGAGTGTAGCCATGATTTTTTAGTTCAGTAGGGTAAAATTTTCTATAATGTTACTGTAACGTCACACTCACGGATACTGAGTTTTTATTTACAAATAGGACATTCGGCACGTGATTTTTAGAGAAACCCTAAAACACACGTAAGTCTGATGTCATATCAGACTAACAAAGAAAGGCGAGGAAGAAAGAGATATGCGGAGACTCGGAACAAAACCACTAATAAATCCATTACAATTCAACATGTCTCAAAAATGAAACTACCATAATTAACTTGACATACATGCCTTATTCAAAGGCATAACTTGAACCATGTATAGAAAACATGTCCTATTAACTACATTAATTCATCTTGCACTTGTTAGATTTCATTTACTACTTACTTTCTACGTTTAGCCTACTGGTCAAAATTACGTAAGCTACTTACTTATCATGCTCATGTTTCTTACTTAATTATAATATTCATTTTCTTGTCATGTTCATGTTTCATATCATGTTACATATCATTTTCATGTTTACTACCATTTCTTGTTTAACACATAAAATCAAATATTCCAGGGTATAACGCCATGATGAAAACCCATCATGGAGGCCATGGTACGGCTTGGGGACCAACAAATATCCCACGTGACACGTAAGATCACGATATTCTTATAATGCATCGAAATTCAACAGAGGTAATTAAGATTGGTCATGCATCCAATGCGACTCATAGGTCGATCGCAATATTCTTACTATACATCGCACATAAGTATTGTAGGTGACTAAGCCTATCCGGAAAGAATATAAGCACATAGGGGCACATAAATCACAAAAGTTCATGTTTAACCCATATTCAAACCTATGTGCTGATACCAAGGCATTAGAAACTCCATACTACCAACATATCTCCACTACTCGTATACTCAACTTATGTATTGAAAACATGTTGTAGAATAGGTTACATGAAACGTACAAAACATACTTAACGAGTACATAAAATCATAGGAAACAGATTCATGGACTTCTAAATTACTGACGCGACGTCACTGAGTCCCTGTCCCGTTTCATGTTCGACAAATACCCGACAAACACATAATCATGTTTAGTTCCTGTTCACGAACCCAGAAATGTTCAAACCGAGAGTCTGAGCATCAAGGGGGTGTGGTTTCCCGAGGGCACTTGCCGGGAAACTGGCCACCGTTTTACTAGCGAAAAGTCCGAAAACACAAAATTATTGATGTCGTGGGCTATCTGAAGCCTTTTTATACACATTTCAGAACCCCAAAATTGGTTTAAAGTGACTTGGAGCCAAAGAAAAACTTAAAAAAGGAAAAGAATAACTGATTCCAAAAATACGGAAACCCTAAAAAATTAGAAAGAAATTGTAGAAAATCTTGGCCCAAACCCATATAAGATGAGGGACCTCATCCTCAAAACTCAGGGTATGAGGTGATGAAATTTCATCTCTTAATATGATTGGTGAAACAATAGCAAGTGCCCAATGAAAGACAACTTAACAGGCCACCTCAAGTGTAGGCCTATAACAAAGAGCCCAACACTTGCAATATAAATGAGTGGCTCTGCTACCATGTAGAAAATCCTGAAATCTAGGTTATGAGGTGAGGAAAGTCAATCTCTTAATATGGTGAGTGATATAATCGCAAGTGTGTAAATGGGGACAACTTTAATACGCTCCCTCAAATGTGGGCCTATAAAGAGTCTTGGGCACATGGCAAACAAGGCAAGGACACTATAAGACCAACTAAGAGGCTAAACGCTTGCACAATAAATTTATGGCGCTCTGATACCATATAGAAAATCTAGGTCAAACTCATATAAAAGGAGGACCTCATGCTCAAAACCTAGGCTATGAGGTGAGGGAAGTCCATCTCTTAACATGATGGTGTTGGAGAAATTTGAATTGAATATTAATACTAAGAGTTGCATCCCTTCGGTGAAAGGTTACAACCAAATAAGGGTTATGACTCTTCGGTTAAAGGTTGCAACTGTTAAATGAACGGACATCTTTCTCCTACAAAATTCCATCACTATAATGAAAAAAAAATGCAGATTTTTCATGTGAAATTTTCTTAGACAAGAATTCTAGCCAGTTGCATTAAATCTCATGCAAAATACTTTGCATATATTTTTTAATCAAAGAAAAAGAGATTTACAGAACATGATCGGTTCTCCGTCTTCTTCTCATTGAAGTGCAACAATCCGAAGAAGAAATAACTGTTGTATCTTGGGAGACGATTGCCAATACCGTGTGCACATAATCGGGGTATGTAAATGACACTAGAGTGTCTATTGTTTTCTGGTTCACAAATCAGACATTCCTAATGTACATTAAGTGTGATCATCGTTTAAAGAAATGATGTATTTAGCGAGGATATCTTTCTTTGTAAAAATAAAGAGAAAGAAGGTTCAAGTTCAATCTATAGCCCTTGACCGGATGTTAAGGTTTTTGAAGTTTACAATGAACTTCGGAATACAGTGTACAAGATATGCAGCAGTATTGGAAAAGATGTTGTGATGAAAACTGGATATCTGACTGTAAAGTCTCAAAATCCACCGGTGGATGTGTATTCACTACTGGTAGTGGTGCAGTGTCCTTGAATCCTTAGAGCAAACAATGCATAGCTCAATTCACTATGGAATCGGACTTTATTGCATTGGATAAAGCTGGAGAAGAAGCAGAGTGGCTTCGGAATTTCTTAGAGGATATTCCTTGTTGGCCAAAGCCATTTCCTCCTATCAGCAAACATTGTGATAGCATGTCGGCTATAGTACGCGCAAAAATTTGTATGTATAATGGTAAGTCTAGATATATACATCATAGACAACTTTGTAAATATTATCTAATGGTATTGTGTCTATGAAGTAAATATCTAGACTTACCATTATACATACAACTTTGTGCCCTTCCTATAGCCATTGATTATCACAGTGTATGCTAATATCAGCCACTACTTAGGCCAACATGAAATATCCTCAAAGATATTTCTAAGCCATTCAGCTTCTTCTCCATGCTAATCCAATGCTATAAACTCAGATTTCATCGTGAAATGAGCTATGCATGTCTGTTTTGAGGATTTCCAGGACACCGCACCACCACCAATAGTAAATACACATCCACTATTGGATTTTGAGTCTTTACAGTCAGATATCCACCTAGATATCTTGTATACCATATTCCGAGGTTCATTGTAAACGTCAAATACCTTAACATCTAGTCAATGGCTATAGATTGAACTTGAACCTTCTTTCTCCTTGTCTTTTTAAGGAAATATCTCATCAACAAATACAACATTCC
This sequence comes from Gentiana macrophylla, assembly GCA_026214975.1. Lineage (NCBI taxonomy): Eukaryota > Viridiplantae > Streptophyta > Magnoliopsida > Gentianales > Gentianaceae > Gentiana > Gentiana macrophylla. Next base: position 25,339,637 of record CM047813.1, read on the forward strand.
ATTCATCAGTGATCACGATGAACACCTAGATATCTTGTATACCATATTCCGAGGTTCATTGTAAACGTCAAATACCTTAACATCTAGTCAATGGCTATAGATTGAACTTGAACCTTCTTTCTCCTTGTCTTTTTAAGGAAAGATCTCATCAACAAATACAACATTCCATTCATCAGTGATCACGATGAAATCCACTAGAGACATTGTTTGATACAAATCTTGTTTAATTTATATTTCGCCGATGCATGCTTTGTGGTTCTTACTAATTGAGCACTCAAAAGTTTAAGTGCAAAAGCAAAAGAGGCACTAATCCATGGTGGCTTTGTGGTTGTTATAAAAGAATTGTCTATTGAGGGCATGCCGTATCTAACGGTAGAAAGTGACACGAAACCATTGGATTTGGTTCACAGTGATGATTGTGAATTAAAATTGTGTAAAATTAGATGATAAAAAAGGTTATTTACTATTAGTTTGACTATTGCACTAATACTGTTATGTTTATCTGTTGAGAAACAAAGACGAGACCCTTGAAGTTGAGAATCAATATGGGAAACGAATTAAGACAAATCGTAGTGATTGAGGTGGACATTATAATTAATGGTTTGATGAATTTTGTTCTGGTACCAACATCATTCATTAAACCAATGCACGATACACACCTTAATCAAGTGGTGATGTGGCTTAAACGCACGAACACTGAATGTTATGACGAGCGTCATGTTGATTTGTTCGGATATATCCAGAACTGTGAGGGAGACAATTATCTCAACAATGGTTATTCTCAACGGAATAGTGGGAAGGCTACAAGACTACCTAAAGTTCCTGGAAGTGTGGGGGTGCTTGGCAAATGTTGAAATACCTTACCCCAAAGCAAGTCAAGATAATGGCCTGAAACAAAAGATCGCATATTCTTTGGATATGTAAATGGCAGTAGTGTCTATCGGTTTCTGGTGCACAATACAGGCATTCCTGATGTACATTAAAATGTGATCATTGATTAAAGGAATGTTGTATTTATTGAGGAGATATTTCCTTGTAAAGACAATGAGAAAGAAGGTTCAAGTTCGATCTATAGGCCTTGACCGGATGTTAAGGTATTTGAAATTTAAAATGAACCTCGGTATGCAATATACAAGATATCCAACAGTATTGGAAGAATACCGTGATGCAAATTGGATATATCTAACTGTAAGGATTCAAAATCCACTAGTGGATATGTATTCACTATTGGTGGTGGTATAGTGTCCTGGAAGTCCATGAGATAGACATGCATAGCTCATTTCACGATGAAATCTGAGTTTATAGCATTGGATTAGCATGGAGAAGAAGCTGAATGGCTTAGAAATATCCTTGAGGATATTCCATGTTGGCCTAAGTAGTGGCTGTTATTAGTATACACTGTGATAATCAGTGGCTATAGGAAGGGCACAAAGTTGTATGTATAATGGCAAGTCTAGATATTTATTTCGTAGACACAATACCATTAAATGATTGATCTATTACGCATTTTCCCTTATAATGATAACCCAACCATAATGACTGGAGATCCTAAGAACATGGTTCAAAAGGGACAACTAAGTTATGAGAGACAGTTTCATTAGAACTATTCATTTGGTATAATTCCAAAATAAACGATGCAACATAATTCTCTTTTTTTTTTTTTTTTTTTAGGGGATCATAATTCTTTCTCAGATACTTCTTCTCCGGTTAGTATTACTTGGTGGACTGGATTAAATATAAGTTGAAAATAAATATCATAAAAAAAAAAACCTCTGCTATATAAATGAGCCTCGGGTGATTGATTCTCGCGTCTTTTTTTTAGTAGGAATATGCACATTCGAAAAGCATTCGAGAGTGCTTTCATAAAAAAAATAAAAATAAATAAAAAATAAAAAATAAAAAACAAATTCGTGAGAAGAAAAAGCAAATAATTTCCGAGCACAAGAAAATTCAAAATCATAGTGAATTCAAACATTGGTGATTCCATGGAAGTGGTGGTGATCGATCAATGGATTCATATAGCTTTGGTCGCTTCACTGTTGGGATTCATTTTGCTATACACCATTCTCATAAGAAAGATAGCAAAGAAATACAGAGCTTCCAAATTCGAACGTGAAGATTATTGCACTAGATGCTCTTTGGAAGCTCCCCGGAAATCCCAAAAAGAAGAACATCACCACCACCACTATGACACCAATACCGACGTCATCATTGTCGGTGCCGGTGTTGCAGGTTCCGCTTTGGCTTATGCTCTTGGCATCGTACGTACCGTAAAAACCCTCTGTTTTATGCTTCTACACATGCATGTTATCTCGATCTGTTAAAGTATCCCACATTGAGAACTTGTGATTGTGTAACCTACCATATTAAGAGATATATCTTCTTCACCTAATAACCTAGGTTTTGGAGATGAGACCCCTCTTTTTATATGGGTTTGGGCCCAGATTTCCACACGATCTTATATATATAGCACGGATACCGATAGAATTTTAACACAATTTATTTGACTGACTAAGATTGGTCACCATACACGTAGTGTACTTATCTGACATAGTTATGAACATAAGTCCACCTCAACGCGTGTGGGCCGAAATGAACTCAATGACGACATAGTTATGTACGTAAGTAGTAATAAGGTATCACATACAGGTACACATAATTATGTTATAAATGTCATGAAAATATATTTTCACTAAGATACAACATGCTGATAGTTTTGTAATGAATGGGGAAATATTTTCATAATTTTATTTGAAAGGTATATTTTTCAAAATTAAATTTTCAAACTTGACCTATAGAACACACGATGAAATGCATGAGATATATAGAAAGCCCCATTTTGAAACCTATGAAAAATTCAAAATTAAATTCAATTCAATTTACCGTTGGCCCGGGTCTTAAGCCAAACGATGTTTTAGGCCAACTCAAAGATACATGCTTTTAAAAAAAAAAAAAAATTCGTGTAGATTTAATCCGATCCAAACTAATATATTATGTTAATTTTTCTTTTGATAAAGGCCCAATTTTTGGGTAAATTTACCGTTGAATTTTTGGGTAACTATGAATATTTTTGGGTAAATTTACCGTTGACCCGGGTCTTAAGCCCAACAGTGTCGGAGGGCCAACGGTACATGTTTCGCTAAAAGAAAAAAAAAATCGTGTAGATTTAATCCGATCCAAACTAATATATTATGTTAATTTTTCTTTTGATAAAGGCCCAATTTTTTTTTTACTCCAATCAATAAAGGTCCCAATAAAAAAATTTACTTGGCCCAAAAAAATAAATTAGACATACAAACAAGTTTTATTAATTTTTTGCATTTACGGATGTTAAAAACGCGATAAGTGTTGGAAAAAATGTAGTACTTAGGATTTGACAGAGAATTAGAAACTCCAAGGCACGTTAATAACGTTGTCTTTTAAGAGATGTTTCGTCCCACATGATTTGTCACTAAGGGATCAAATGAAAATCTCTTTCAGGATACAATAAGGGTGTTTAATTCAAACAGTGACTTGTTTGAATCAAACCCGATGACACTCAAAGTTTTTCCGATGATGTTGTCAAACTTATGAATTTTCGTCTGCATACTTATGCCTTTTAGGTTGCAAGTACCCCATAAACAAATGGAGGTACTCCTTGCACGAAAGGGTAAGGTTGTCACTGTTCACCGGATGAAAGCATGCAACCTTTACACGAAAGGGTAAGTACATATCAGTTCGAAAATGTATGTATCTAAAAATGCATATCACTTCATGAACTGATGCATGCATTGGTTTAAGTCGAACCCCGTTTCGTTGCGATAACATTAATTCGTACGACAACTCGTATGCAAGCGATAACCAAAATATTTATTTATGAAAAAATATCTAACAATAAGTATGTTTTAAAATAAAATAAAAAAACAACTTCCACTAAAAGGCCCAATTCGGAGACTTGGTCTTAAGCCCAAAAAAGCGAGGGCCGGCCCTGGAGAGAAATTACTATACTGGAGAAATACAAAAGATACAACTCTCTTGACGCCAAAAGACTAAGCCAAGACAAATGAGAATTTATCTTAATTGGTACATCTTAAAATACTATGCTTAAGCCTATTATATACTAAGCCATTGCTGGCTCGTAAAGCTAAATTGACGATGTGGGACTTTGCTCCCACTACTCAACAAAGCTTCATCTTGGGACAAAGTACCACATCCAGAAATAGTAATATTACTCTTTCTCCAAAATCTCCAAAGTCTTTGAACATCTTTGTTAAACAAGTTCAAGCACTCGCTTGAACTTAACAAACGGACAAAACTTCTTAATATATAACAATCGAAAATGACGATGTAGAGATTACGAAGTGTCAATGTCGGTGGATCCTCGCAAAACATACAAACTACCGGACACGCAAGCTTTCCCGACAATTAGAGCACCCTAATTACTTTCAAATTACTCCATTTTCGGGTGGTGTACCTATATCCAAGAGTCATAAATGCATCCAAAGTGATGAGATTTCTCTTAAATATGAAACATGCGACTTGCGTAAATGTTTTGACAACACCATCATGGGTCTTGATTCTAATCGTATCAATACCAGCGTAACCTTGAAAATCGCTGTCGGTGCCCATCAAAACTACTCTAATTTGAACCAAATCATACATGGAAAACCAGTCCTTATTGGGACAAATATGATACGTGCAAACTGTTGAGAGGATTTTGCATCATTTAAACAAAAGAAAATTTATAAACCCTAACTTAGATGCAAAACTAACTCCTAACCGGCCAAACACCGGGTAGTTGATAGTATAGCGAGATAAGTAAGGGGTCGATCCACAGGGAATTGGGTCATTGAAATCTAATTTCATTAACTCTCTCAATTGTTACTACTAATTATTACTAAACCTAAACTAAAGCGGAAAATAAATCGACAGAGGATTTTTAGTCCAAAGCCAGAAACACATAATTAAGAACAAACAAATAAGAACAACACGTAAGATAAAAACAAATCCTAAAGCTAAGAAAACATATAAAACGACCTAAACTAAGGAAACATGAAATCAAACAACGTACAAACCATGTAATTTCAATCCTACCTCATCTCATGATTTTAACTCGAATTTTGGTTTCACCTTACGAAGGTATGAATCCTACTTTAGTAGTAATTACCCTATCAATCTCATCATCTTTCGATCTATGAGAGATTAACGATATAAAACAAGGTGTAAGATCTTTCAATCTAATAACCTAGATAATCAACCTATCAACTTTCGTTATGTCAAGGTTAAAAATCACATCTTTTCTATGGTGATCTAGCCTAACAACGATTCTCATCACGTTAGACAACGATTTAGCAACCAATCTTTCGATCTAGTCACACAATAGCATGATAATTGCATAGAAAAGATACAAAACGAATCATAAATCATGAAGATAAAACAGGGACTGAATTAATTGAAGAGCAAACTCACAGGGTTTGATACAATAGTTTGAGCTCCATGAATCAACAAGCAAAACAAAGGAAAGAAGCCTAATCTAACCCCGGATCACCCGAGCATAAGGCTCGGGTGACCGCCTTGAAAGCTCCTGAAAAAGATCGCGTCGCCTGAGTGTTTTCGATGTAAAATGTCGAATCATGAATTCCTTTAATCAGATGCCCTCCTACATGTGATTACAAATGAGGCCTATTTATAGAAAAACAGTATGTCTGCAGACCGAACGCTGGTTTCCCTCTGGAACGCCCGTTCTGGTGATGGAACGCCCGTTTCAAGCCTTGAACGTGCGTTTGAACTGCTTTTTCTTCATTTCAGAGCTTCATGCTGGACTTTGAACGCTGGTTTCCTTCATGGAACGCCTGTTCTATATCTCTCAGAATCAATTCTGCTGAGATGTAACGGCTCTCTCCACTTGTTGATGCACATTTGCTTCTCTCCTCTAACAAACTTGAGCTTATCTACAATCCACCTCATCCCTTTTGATATTATCTTCATCTATATCATAATTAAGAAAATGCAAAAACATAATATAGCCCAAAATGATATAAAATTTATAGTAAAGCTCAATTTTAAAGCCCATTTTGCACTTGATTAATTTAAAAACAAATTTACTCATTATATTAATTATAAAGCCCAAATTCAATGCAAAATATTACTAATGTGGGAAATTCATAGAAAAGTATCATAAAATTTCATATAAAATAGCCCTTAACAACTCCCCACACTTGGCTTTTTGTTCGTTCCAACAAAACAATACATAAGCATCGCTCGAGATACATATGCATCTTAGCAATTATAAAATATATTCAATACTTTAGAGACTCACCCAAGTGTATGTGTGGACTGCCATAGTAAATTTCACTAATTCCACACTTGAAATCCACTCAAGCAAAACTAGCTAACATCCCAGTTAAATTAGAAATATAAAAACGATTATAACAAGCATTTCACAAAACATACATATTTGAGAAATAGTAACAGGGAGTATTCAAAAATATTTCCTACATACTTAGAGGATGATCCCTTCAACATATCTTCAGTTTTTACTGGGGATAAAGTACTTGGTAACTAAGCCCTTAACTTACTCATAATAACATTTTTCGATTTTTATATCACTTTTTCCATTTTTCTTTCCTTTGTAACACACATCGATAAGCTTTTGCCCGTCATAGTAGAGTAGGACATTTCGAGATAATCCCTATCTACTCAAATCATAAAGCGACTTTTACCTCGATCGTCGTAAGCTCTTGGTCATCATAGTGGAATAGGACATACGAGGTATACCCTACCGCACTCAAATCATAAACCAACTCCGACACACACAACTAATTTCATTGATCGAGATTTACGGTGGGCAAAGGGTTAACATGCTAAAAGCAATTCAAACCTACTGAGCATAACACCTCAATCAATGATTTATTCATTAATCAATACGCAAGGACATTAGTTACCATTCACTTATCACTTTCAAACTTACGGATATTCATCAGATGACATACTCTAATTTTAAATACCAACTATTAAAATTTCCAAAACTTGTATGCAAGCAAAGGAACATGTAATAATCATCAAACATGTCTAATTAAATTGGGCATAGCTTATGAGTGTAGCTCTCATTTACTATGGCACGTGATAAAAAAAATGGGGTGAAACATCTAAATACACTAAATATATAACATAACGCTTCAATGATATACTCTCAAAACAAAATATGCAATTGCTTATTCGAGACAAAACAAAAAGTTTAAGTTTAGCTCATTCCACATGGAATTAAGAAATTATGAGTAAAGATGATATAGATTAAAATTGAATATTCCCTCCCCACACTTAATTGACAACGTGTCCTCAAGTTGGCCAAAAGAAAATAGATAAGAGTACTTAGCTCCTTTTATCGAGATTGGATATCGGTGGCGAGGCAAGAGCATGAAAAACATAACAACGATGTCCATATAGAAAGAAAACGTAAAAAGGTACCTGCAGTAACACTTGAGAAAAGCATGGAGCATCGTCGTAGTAAAATAGTGCTATATAAGTTCACATACAAGTATCCAAGATAACGAATGGAAGAAAGAAATGGAAAAGGTATATATTTCTGTCCTGGAGAAACTGAACGCGCGGTTAGGTAATCAAACGCCCGTCTCGACTACTGAAACGCCTGTTCAGAGTTCAACGTCCGTTCAAACAAAGAGTAAATTAGAACAGAGACTAAAATCATTGAAAAGAGTAGGCGGACGCCCGCTTGACACCTAGAACGGGCGTTCAAACACAGCGAGGAAATAGCGGCAGGACAAGAAAAACAAAGCAGTATGCCCATTATCATCACAAGCCGCCAACAAAAGAAACAACGAGTCAAAAGGCCTTCCAAAACCAGGCCAAAACTAGTTCAATCAAAAAAAAGCTCAAGTAGTAGTGGAAAAACAAAGGAAACAGAAATAAAGTGTGGAGGAAGTTATTACAACATCAAAATTTGAAAAAAACAAACAACCAAAGCAAGAAGATATCACTCATCGGGAATCATCCCACCAGCACTCTCAGAGCATCGCATCGCTATCCTCCTCGTCATCTTCAGCCTCAGCAGCCCCTTCATCTCTAGATGGTGCAGATATTCCGGATATAACACGAGCAATGGTGCTCTCCACCTCGTCTTCAAACAGGAATTCAACGGTGTTTGGAGCGAACCTTGATTCTTTTGTGATTTTGTTGCCCCGATTCAGCTCCAACTGATTTGCCAAAATATCATTTTGAGTGCAACAAAGCATACGCATCCACTTTCAGTGAATCAGGCGCAATGCTCACCGCAACTTTGTCGAGAAGGGGATAGAGCGAAAAAGTGGTACGGAAGACGATGATCCGGCGGAGCAAGATGTAGAGGTTTTCGGGGTAGCCTTTTTCGTTTCTTTCTGAATGCCCCGAGGATTCTTAGGCCTGTGATCGGATTTGTATTCAGGGACCCCGGCGTCTAGGCAAAGGCTGTGGATAAGGTGAGGGCAAATGATACAACGGTTAGGATTCTTCAAATGCTTGAAGACTTCATCATAAATAATTTCCCCAACATTCACCTCGATCCCCATTCTATAGCATACAACAAACCGAGATCTTCGAGGCCGAAATGGGTGATGTTATCCGTAGGAGGATAACCGGTTTTGATGAACTTGCATTTTACCCTCCAATCCTCGGGCCAATGCGTAGTGGTTATGTCCTTACGTTCATCCCTCTTCCCGTGTTTATAAGTCCACGGAATATCCTTATCAACCAACAACCGTAAATCCTCCAACGGGTCGCATCCACTGTCTACTAATTCCTTAATCTCAACACGATGGTCTACGCCATCCAAATCCTCAAGCTCGTACTTAGCATTGATAGCCTTAGGGGAAAACGGGACTTTAACTTTCCTAACCATGACAAAGCCAGCTTCTAAATGTTTGGTATCGAGGTTAGCAAAGAACTCCCGCACAAGAGTGTCATTTACGAGAGTTTCCGGAATGACCATCAAAACGTCCCACCCCCGATCTCTAAGCGCCGTCAAAAAGGCGGGGTCTACCTTATCCTCAACTATCTCTCTCTCAATCAGCATTTTTCGGGACACATACTCCTGGGTGAACAAGTTCATAGCCTTTGGACTTATGAACCGAGAAAAAGCGGGAGAGGATTGGGTCTCGAGTGGGCCCCTAGGGCTTCCTATTCTAACCCCGCCCGTGGATCGCCGGGGACCACCTTAGTCATCACCTTTACGTTTCTTCTGCCTATGGGGTTCAACCATGGGCTCCTTACCCGCTCTACGAGACATATTCGCTACAACCAGAAAAACAGTGATTCAACCGAATCAGCCCGCCACCAAACAAACACCACAACACCCCATCCAACACCAAACGCAAAACCGAAACCACCATCCATCAAACAACACACAGAAAAGGAAAAAAAAAAAAAAAAAAACAAATTAGACAAATAAACATGACTAGAGCGTGAGTGGTGAAATGTTGAAATCCAATTTCTGTGAGTGAATGAAAGTAAAAACGATGATTGCTTACCTAATTAAGTGTGGGATGAGTGGAAACGGTGATTAGAAGGCTTCAAACTCCCGAATGCGTGCAAAATCGTGGATTTTTGAACCAAAAAGTCGCACTGTTGCAGCCTCAATGCGTGTTAACTGGTGTAAGGAACAGAGGAAAAGCTTGGAGATTGGAAAAGAGGGGATTAAGGGCGTTCTTTTGAGCTAAAGAGCGCTCAATTTGGTGAAGATTTGAGGAATTTAGGGTAGAATGGGGAGAGAAACCGTTTTTTGAGAGGAAGGGGCGGATGAAAATGACGAAGGGTTCTTCAATTTTTGCTTTTATAAACAGGTGGAACGCCCGTTTGGGATTCAGAACGGGCGTTCAAAACACAAAAAGTGATACAGAGAGTGCATTGGCAATCCGAACGGGCGTTCAAACAAAAAAAAGGTGTAAAGCAACAGAAAATTTTAAAATTCCAAGTAACGTTAATATAAATTTAAACACAAAACGTCGCAAGACAAACAAGAAAATGAAATACAAAGAAACGGTGGGTTGCCTCCCACCAAGCGCTTTTGTTTAACGTCGATGGCTCGACGATTAAAACTAAAACAGACACTAACTAAAAACTAGTCATGAGCGAGGACCAATCGATCGAGGCGTATGAGACGGCGAAGGTGTCAATGGCGAGCCGTAGATCAAAGTCATCACCGAAGGTTCCAATCTTCTGCAGCTCGCTCAATCCCACGGGCATGCTCCTCCGCAAAACACTAAGACGAGATCGAGAGGAAAGGATCGTTGAGGATTGTGAATGGCCTATCAAGGTCATCTTCAAGCTCCTCGATGGTCCACTCCCCATCCCCGCCGGACAGAAATGGAGGCAAGACGACAACAAAGGTGAAAGTCTGGACTCGGGTGAGGATGTCGATATCTGCATCCAGAACCCTCAAGCCGCCAGGGCCCTCCGCTAGGGAAATGGCATGAATCCTACCGACAAACTCGAACTCGTGGCTCGGACATCCCAAAGAACTCATGCGTAGGTATGCCGTAAGTGGTATCGCTCATCCTCCTCACCATCTCAACCGGAGATCAAAACAGTAACGCCACAAAAACTAGACAAACAAAACGGAACAGAAAGCAAACAACGCAAATAGAAAGAAAAAGATATCTAGGGTGCCTCCTAGTAGCGCTTCAGTTATTGTCGGTAGCTCGACAAAACGTTGAAACTCAACCCGGATCGGGCCATTTCACTTTTCCATTCGCCACATTATGCAAAGCGTGATTGTCGTGGTGACGGTAGACATAATGCATACCAGGAGTGAGTTTACTGAAAAAGCGCCAAAACGCCGAATGTCCTCGTGGTAGACTCCTTCTTCTTTTGTCTCTTCTTTGATATCATTTCTCGACGCAACTCCTCCATATCCCAACTTCCGGCAAGGACCTCCTCCATGGTCTCGGGGCTACCTCCTCGGAGAATAACTCGGGCGAGAATTCATCAAAGTCCTCGTGTTCGGACTACAACATCCAGCGTCGAGGAATTTAACAATCAAAGGTGTTTCTTTCGGTTGACCGATGTAGTGCTTACACCTTTGACCATTAACTTTGAAGGGTTGATCGCCGTAGCCTTTAAGCTCTAGCACACCTCCGGGATAGATGTTGAGAATTTCAAAAGGCCCGGACCATCGAGTCCGTAACTTTCCGAGAAAAAGATGTAGATTTAGAGTTATATAAGAGAACCAACTCTCCCACAAGAAATTCTCTCTTTTTATCTTCGCATCGTGAAAGAGTTTCATCCTATCTTTGCTTATCCGGGAGCTTTCATACGCTCGGAGTCTGAATTCGTCCAATTCATGCAATCTGGCCAGTAGCCGATGCTCTCCACAAGCTCGGGAATCAAAGTTTAAGAACCTTGTCGCCCAATAAGCTTTGTGCTCCACCTCATCGGTAAGTGGCATGGTTTACCATAAACCATCTGGAAAGGCGATGTACCCATCGGTGTTTTGTAAGTCAGTGCGATCGCCCAAAGTACATCGTCCCGCCGCACTCCAATCTTTCCCGTGACTATTGACCGTCTTTTCCGGAATGTTTTTCGTGACTGGTTGCTCCGCTCAACCTCGACCGCTTGTCATAGGGTGGTATGGTGTACCAACTTTGTGGTGAACCCCATACTTCTCTAAAACTTTGTCCAGGGGTTGGTAACAAAAATGTGTTCCTTCGTCACTAATTAGAGCGCGCGACACCCAAACCTCGCAAAGATGTTCTTTTTAAGAAACTTCATAACTGTTTTATGATCGTTGTGAGGAGTGGCGATGGCCTCGACCCATTTAGACACGTAGTCACATAAACCGTAATGTATTTGTTTCCGCAAGATGAAGGAAAAGGACCCATAAAGTCAATCCCCATACGCCGAAAACCTCACATTCCAAGATGGGTGTTAATGGCATGTCGTAACGCCGAGTTAGAGTTCGGTTCTTTGGCATCATCGCAGCCTTTACAAAAGGCTTCGTATCTTTAAAGATGGATGGCCAATAGAACCCAGATCGAAAAATCTTCGCAACCGCCTTCCAAGTACCAAAATGGCCACCAGTGGGTCCACTATGGCATTGTTCGATTATAGCATGTTGTTTGAGATTCAGAACACACTGCGAAGCAAACCGTCCTTACAAATTCTCGAATAAATACGGTTCATCCTGATGTAGTACTTAAGATCGAGAGAAAACTTCTTTTCTCTTGGTAAGAAAACTCGTGATTCAAATAATTGGAGTGAAGGTAGTTGACGAAGGTAGAGTACCATGGGGTTTTGATTGACAGCTATCAACAAGCATAACACTTTCAAGAGGAAAATACAGATCAATATCGCTCGAGGACATCCTCTTTCTCATTCAACAATCGCGAAACATGATCCGCTATGCGCTTTCACTACCCTTTATATCTTTTATTTCCACATCAAACTCCTGTAGGTGAGAATCCAACGTAGTAAGCACGGTTTAGCGTCCTGGCTTCTTCAACAAATAGCGCAGAGCAAAGATGATCTCTGTCCGCACTATAACTCTAGCTCCCAATAAGTAATCTGCGGAATTTATCCATAGAAAATACAACCGCCAAAGCGAGCTCTTTTCCGTTGTAGTGTAGTTAACTTGTGCGGGGTTTAGAGTATGACTTCGCATAATAGATCGGTTGGAATTTTCCTTGCACTCGTTGGCCTAAAAAAATCGCACCAACCGCGTAGTTAGATGCATCGCACACGAGTTCAAAAGAAAGATTCCAATCAAGCGAGATCAAAATAGGCGGATATTAACTGACACTTAAGCATTTCAAATGCTTGCTTGCACTCGTCATCAAAATGAAATTCAACGTCACTACGAAGCAGGTTGGATAATGGTTTAGCAATTTTGGAAAAGTCTTTGATAAATCGTCTGTAAAAACCCACATGTCCAAGAAAACCGCGTATCTCACGCACATTAGTTGGAAAGCTCATTTTCTCAATAGTTTCCACTTTCGCTTTATCCACCTCGATACCTTTGGATGAAATTTTATGGCCAAGAACGATACCCTCCTCTACCATGAAATGACATTTCTCCCAATTAAGGATGAGGTTCTTTTCCACATCTTTTTTCAAAGACTGATCAAGGTTCAGAAGACAATCATCGAAAGTTTGACCGAAAACCGAGAAAAATTTCCATACATTTCTCCACGAGTCCGTCAAATATCGCCAACATACATCTTTGAAATGTAGCTGGGGCATTACAGAGACCAAATGGCATTCGCTTTGTGGCGTAAAGTACCATAGGGGCACGTGAAGGTGGTCTTCTCTTGGTCTTTCGGTCAATGGGAATTTGAAAATAACCGAGAATAGCCATCTAGAAAACAAGAGAAAGCATGGCCGCCAAACGCTCAAGCATTTGGTCAATGAAAGGAAGAGGAAAATGATCTTTCATTGTGACTTCGTTAAGCTTTCTATAATCAATGCAAACTCGATAACCAGGCACAAGTCTTATAGCGACCTCTTCTCCCTTCTCATTTTTCTCAATTGTAATTCCCCCTTTTTTGGGAACTACTTGAGTTGGCGACACCCAATCGCTGTCTGCGATGGCATATATGATTCTCATATCTAACAACTTGATGATTTCTTTCTTGACAACCTCCTGCATATGAGGATTCAGCCTCCTTTGTGGTTGTCTCACTTTTTTAGCTCCATCTTCTGTCTTGATTTTATGCATACAGATGTCCGGAGATATCCCCTTGATATCCCCGACTTGCCAGCCAAAAGCATGCGCATTTGCTTTTAAGACGTTGATTAATTTTAATTCCTCGATCCAGGATAGTTTGGATGAAATGATGAGAGGGAGCTTGTTACCATCTTGTAAGAAGATATACTTTAAATGCTTCGTAACGGTTTCAACTCAAGGTCAATCGGAGGTTCTTCCAAACTAGACTTTAAAATTTTACTTTGCAGTTATCGAGAGAAAGCAACATAGCTTCTAATAAGTCCACTTCCTCCTCGAAGGCGAAAGATTTTATGTCTCGCAACTTCATCTTCAGTCTCGACTCCAAGCTCATTCAAATCTATCCTACCATATTGATTTAGATTATCGACCAAGCGTTCAGATTCGTAATCTCTCGCAAGGACTTGCTCATCTAGAAAATTACTAAAGTCATCAAATGATTCCTCGATAGAATAGCCGGTTGGACATTCAGAAGGTCTTTTGATAGCTTTAGATACACTATAGCTCACTTCTTCATTTCCAACACGCAAAGTCACTTTATCCCCATCATCACAATCGATAAGGGCTCTAGCAGTAGACAGAAAAGGTCGTCCAAGAATCAGGGGTGTATTGGGTTGTTGGATATCTAAGACATACCAATCCACGGGAAAGGTAAATCGATCGACCTGAACCAACAAATCCTTTAAGATCCCTGTTGCTTTCTTGGATGATCTGTCTGCGAACTGAATACTCATGGTGGTAGGTTCCAAAAGATGGTCTAATTGGAGTTGTTGACACACATACAGAGGCATAAGACTAATTGAAGCTCCTAAATCGCATAAAGAATTAGGGAAAACAAGACCTCCAATCTACAAAGTAAGGACAAATCGTCCAGGATCACCTTTCTTAACAGGTACATCTTCATAACTCAGCATGGAACATTCTTCACCAACCATCCTTTCCATGCCCTCTAACTTCTTCTTAGACGAGACCACATCCTTTATAAATTTAGTATACTTGGGCATCTCAACCAACACGTCAGATAATGGCAAGTTAACTTGGGTGTTTTTTCAGGAGGTTGAGTACCTTCTCATATTTCTTGTCTTCACATAAAGGAATACTAGTCTTTCTCGGAGGGAACGGAAGCTTCTTCAAATCGTCTTCCGAAAAGACTTTCTTAAAAGAGGAGCTCACGGCTTGGTCCTCAAGATCTTTCCATCTTACTGATTTTTTCAACTCCCTGTCCTCACGGGCTCGAGACGCTTTCTCAATAGAGTTCTCACTTTGCTCACAGCGTGTCTACTTTAGATCCTTCCGCCTCATCCTCGTGGGATTAGTCTCACGAGTGCTCTTTATCGGATTGGGGAAATAGGCCTTCTCATCTCCCCCTCCTGCACTTCCACTGGCAGGAGGGGCTAGTGGTTTCCACAGTTACTGTGGACCAGGAGTTGAGTACCGGATCTCAAGTCGATAGCATTAGTATCTTCTTGACCGTAGGAAGGAGATGGAACAAGAGCGATACATTGACTCAGATTAGCTTGATTGACTTGACCACTTCCACTCGGGGTTTTCTCAAGAAAACTTGGCAAATGTCCGGTGGTCTGCGGAAGCAAGTCGCTCACCCAATCGTCCCAATTGTCTCTCAAGGTTCTTGATCGTCTTTGTTTGCTCTTCCAACCTCGTAACAATTTCATTTGGGATAGGAAATCCAGGGGGATTTGAGAACTCGACTAACAGATTGACCGGGCTATTGCGAAGCGGAGTAGTAATTGTTAGGCGCTTTTGATTGAATCTTTGAGTAGACGTGAGGAAAACCCGAAGATTGATTCTGATAGTTATTTGGGTGCTTATTGACGTTCTGAGAGCCTGGGTTATACCCCTGATTTTGGAAATTGCTTGGACCAGAATATTGATTCGGGAATCTTTGATTGGATTGGCCATAAAATGCATTGACTTCAGGATTTTGCCCATTCCTAGGACAAGCAGGAGATGTATGTCCCTCTACAGCACAAGTCTGGCAAACTATCGGCGTATACTGCCTCGCATGTTGGATAGCATTGACTTGATAGTTGGGTGGAAATTGACATTGACCAAACGCATGGCCAACTTGATTGCAATTATCGCAAAACAAAACTTGGGCGTTTTGTTGAAGCTGATTCATAGACTGAGAATTCGAATTCGTGGAAAGATTAGCAACCTGTTGTTGAAGTAAGGAAATCAATTGATTCTGCATATTTACTTCTTCGATTTTTGGTGCAGGTGCTTGGATAGCTTGGTAAGAAGGAGCATAGTTATACTTTGCTATATCCTCAAACAACGCCCATCCTTCTTGTGGGGTCTTCTTCAGAAATGTCCCACCACTAGAGCTGTTGACCATGCCTTTGGTCAACTCAGTCAAACCACTGTAAAACGTATTAGCTTGTCTTTGCAAGTCTAATCCGTGATGGGGGCATTTTCTGAGTAAAGATTTAAATCTCTTAAAAGCTTCGAAGAAAGATTCATTGGGCTGCTGAGTGAAAGTGTAAATATCACTAAGACAAAAGCGAGTCTTAGATGGAGGAAAGTATTGACTTAGAAATTCCTTCTCCAATTCTTCCCATGTTGTGATAGACTCAACGGGTAAAGAGTTATACCATTCCTTGGCTTCACCCTTCAAGGAGAATGGAAATAACTTGAGTTTAATGACATCCTCGCCAACACCTTGTAACTTTGTAGTACCACAGATTTCAAGAAATGTGTGGATATGGGTGTGAGGATTTTCCGATTGGTACCCATGAAAAATAGATGCATGTTGCATCATTTGAATCAAAGCAGGTTTAAGCTCAAATGTTGGAGCTGCAATGGCTGGTATGATAACTCCAGGATGAACTCTGACCATGCCTGGTCTGGCATAATCAGCTAAGGTTCTTGTATCGTCCGCCATTTTAAAAACAAACTCTTCGATTTCTATCCGGAATTTCTCTTCCAAATTTTCCTCAAAAATTTGGGTGCGAACGGATTTGTCTCGCGATTTGGACGAACAATGGATCTTTCAATCTCAGGATCAAAAACAAGAGTGCCTTGCTTGCTCCGAGTTAACATAAACCGGAGTCAAACGGAAAAAGGGATCCAAGAATGACAGAAAACAGGAACACAGCAGGGAGAATCAGAACGGGCGTTCTGAAATAGACCGCCAGTTCAAGTACAAACGCTCGTTCAACAAGTTGAACGGCCGTTCAGATTATAAAACGGGCGTTCAAGGTCCGTAACGTCGTTTGGTCGTAACAGAGAGCAAAATCGCGAAAACAGAGCGAAGAAGCTTAGAAAAACCAACTTCAAAACACCGATTTGCTTTCTTATCACCTAAAACAATAAAAACACAATCAAAAACAAAGACCTCCCGGCAACGGCGCCATTTTTTGTTGAGAGGATTTTGCATCATTTAAACAAAAGAAAATTTATAAACCCTAACTTAGATGCAAAACTAACTCTAACCGCCAAACACCGGGTAGTTGATAGTATAGCGAGATAAGTAAGGGTCGATCCACGAGGAATTGGGTTGTTGAAATCTAATTTCATTAACTCTCTCAATTGTTACTACTAATTATTACTAAACCTAAACTAAAGCGGAAAATAAAGCTGGGCGAGAGAATTTTTAGTCCAAAGCCAGAAACACATAATTAAGAACAAACAAATAAGAACAACACAGAAGATAAAAAGCAATTCTAAAGCTAAGGAAAACATAAAACGACCTAAACTAAGGAAACATGAAATCAAACAACGACAAACCATGTAATTTCAATCCTACCTCATCTCATGATTTTAACTCGAATTGTGGTTTCACCTTACGAAAAGGTATGAATCCTACTTTCGTAGTAATTCGCCTATCAATCTCATCATCTTTCGATCTATAGAGATTAACGATATAAAACAAGGTGTAAGATCTTTCAATCTAATAACCTAGATAATCAACCTATCAACTTTCGTTATGTCAAGGTTAAAAATCACATCTTTTCTATGGTGATCTAGCCTAACAACGATTCTCATCACGTTAGACAACAGTTAGCAACCAATCTTTCGATCTAGTCACACAATAGCATGATAATTGCATAGAAAAGATACAAAACGAATCATAAATCATGAAGATAAAACAGGGACTGAATTAATTGAAGAGGAAACTCACAGGGTTTGATACAATAGTTTGAGCTCCATGAATCAACAAGCAAAACAAAGGAAAGAAGCCTAATCTAACCCCGGATCACCCGAGCATAAGGCTCGGGTGACCGGCCTTGAAAGCTCCCAGAAAAGACTGCGGCTGCTCTGAGTGTTTTCTGATGTAAAATGTCGAATCATGAATTCCTTTAATCTGTATGCCCTCCTACATGTGATTACAAATGAGGCCTATTTATAGAAAAATAGTATGTCTGCAGACCGAACGCTGGTTTCCCTCTGGAACGCCCGTTCTGGTGATGGAACGCCCGTTTCAAGCCTTGAACGTGCGTTTGAACTGCTTTTTCTTCATTTCAGAGCTTCATGCTGGACTTTGAACGCTGGTTTCCTTCATGGAACGCCCGTTCTATATCTCTGCAACTGAATTCTGTTGAGATGTAACGGCTCTCTCCACTTGTTGATGCACATTTGCTTCTCTCCTCTAACAAACTTGAGCTTATCTACAATCCACCTCATCCCTTTTGATATTATCTTCATCTATATCATAATTAAGAAAATGCAAAAACATAATATAGCCCAAAATGATATAAAATTTATAGTAAAGCTCAATTTTAAAGCCCATTTTGCACTTGATTAATTTAAAAACAGCTTTACTCATTATATTAATTATAAAGCCCAAATTCAATGCAAAATATTACTAATGTGGGGAAATTCATAGGAAAAGTATCATAAAATTTCATATAAAATAGCCCTTAACACAAACCGAATCCAACATCCATTCATTAACAGACCTTAATTTATCATTGGCCAAGAAAATCTCCCTATCACTTTCATCTTCTACGATACTCGCCTGAGCTGACTCTTTTATGTTCTCTTTCTTTTGTTCATGTTTTTATTTGTTCGTAAGTCGAAAGCAATCAGATTTGATGTGCTCAATCTTCTTACAGTAGTTATACATCAAATTTTTATGTTTGAGATTCAAATCAAAAGTTTGTATATGCATCATTCTTATTTGATTTGTCCTGAACTACCAACATGTCTGCATGCTACTTCCCCCATTTATGTCTTTATCAATCTGATTTTTTGATTCAAAATCAACTTAATTTTCTTGTAAGAAATAGTATCCTTACCATAAAGCATCGTTTCTTTAAAAAGCTTATCGACTAGGGAAGTGAAAACAATAACAACACGGCTACCTCTCTTAAAACCTCATCATAAAGACATAAGATGATACCTGACTTGGCCTACTTGTCGAGACCAGCAAACTCCCCATCTGACATATTCGTATGCTTTTCCTTCTTCCCAAGTAGCGCAATACCCAAGACCTCTTGAATCAACATGGCCTTTGCAAACTGAACAAACTAATGAAACAAAAGAATTTCAAAGGGAAAAATGGCACAACAAGAGAAAAAGGCATCCAAGTCAAAACATACCAAAGTGGCAATCGGGCATAAAATGCTACGAGTGTCAACATTTTGGACATTCATCATACAAATGTCCGAAAAAGGCCAGTAAAGAGTCTAATAACACAAAACCGCATATGAACTTTGCCCAATAGTAAAAATACAAGCACTCATAGTTGCATGGGATGTCTCATCTGACTCAGACGATGAGGACAATGAGCCACAACATAAAGATCAAGCGAATGTCTGTCGCATGGTTGAATCGGATATTGACGATAAGGAATAAAATCCCAAGATTCCTTTACAAGGAGTTAGTACATATGTCACGAAAGCTCGATGATCGTGCTCGATCTTTTAAATTTGAGAAACTCAAGAAAAATACCCTCGAAATGATATTGTAGCATCTACTATCATCAACACGGAAAGTGAACTTGAACTCAAGATTGTAAACTTGCAAAAAAAAACTTAGAATCCTTCAACCTTGAGAAGGACAAACTAAAACAAATCATTCAACGGTTTGAAGACAACTCTAAGAAGCTGGCTCTCAACACTTAAAGATCTGAAAGACAAAAATGCCTTGGATATGAACCTTCGCAAGAAGGAGTATCCACCAATGAATCAGCCTTTATCTTAAACTCTACTAAACAAGTCTACAAACCATGAGTCATCGCATTAGCACAAGCATTTACATCTGAAGTATATACATCACAAGCACCCAAGCAAAAATCAACACCTAAACTCACATAAATACAAGAAACCAAACACATAAGCGTACACAAGCATCTACATCCAAACACCTAAAATGAGGACCTTACCGGGTCAATTATACTATTATACTACATGTTGGCGAGAAAGGTCGTATTCCACAGTAAATCTGAAGTTGACGTTTTTTCGAACTTCTCAAAATAATTAGTTACCGTCATAATGCTAATTTTCAAAAGCTTAGAAAACCTCGGCTCTGATGCCAGATTGTTAGGAAAAACGAACCCGAGCGAAGGCCCTTAACGACGGAAACAAAAAAAGAACTGACGGAAGGATAAAACACAAAACATCAAATTTACGTGGTCCGGTCAATATGACCTACATCCACAGGTGAAAGAAATAATATTATTATAGTGTAGAAATACAAAATTAAAAATACAACTCTCCTGAAGACTAAATATATAAACCAAAATAGGCTAAGACAATTAAGAGTTTATCTTAGTTGATACATTTTAAAACATAGGCTCAAGCCTATTATATACTAAGCCATTGTCTTCTCTTAAGCTAAATTGACAATATGGGACTTTGCTCCCACTACTTAACAATTTTCATAGAAAAAATACAAACAAAAAAGCATTATTATTTGTATTATTCATCCTTATATAACTTCAAATACAAAGATTATTATCATTATATAACATAAGCATATAATTATGCAAGAACAAATAAATATTGGTATAGCATAAATATATATTGTATCATAATAGAATACTTATTCATTTCATACAATTAAGTTGAAGTATAATTTGGTGTATGTTCGTGTGTATTTTTATTCTTATTCAATGTGAATGAAAAACAGATATGAAATAACTACATCAATCAAGAACTCTCTTTATTTAAATTTTCATGTTCAATATGCAATTAATTTATAAATCAAACATATAGTTAACAATAGATGTAATATTAAACTATATTTCAAATTTTCATAAGTATAAAAATATTTCTTTAATATAAACACGTGCACGTTGCACGTGTATTTTGCTAGTAAATACAAAAGTATCTAATATAATTCAATACAAACTAACAACACCTTAACTCACTCCACACAATCTCTAGCAAACATAAAATTCTTGCCAAAGATCACAACTTTTATCACAGAGTCCTAGCACCGGCGAGGGTCTTGGTGAAGATAAAGGTTGTCCGTACAGATGATTCCCAGAACCTCTCTCTGATACCAATTTGTTATAATAGGATAGGGAATCCAGATGCAAGATAGATAAATTAACAGATGCAATCTAATATAAACAATTACACAGAGAACAGAAACAAGAAGAACACAAGGATTTAACGTGGTTTCCGGCGTTGTGCCGACTACTCCACGGACATAAAAGAGAAATTTTATTATGCACTAAAATCCAGACGGATTACCCCCGTTATAATGACCAATACAATTGGTATTTATAGGCACAAATCCCTAAACCCTAATCGCCAAGAATCTTTGTCGGATTGCCATAAATGCCCCAGATGTTGTGTCACTCTACTGACACAACTCAGCTGATCATTGCCCTGCTGTAAAACTCAGTTGTATTCAACACTTCAGTAGACTTCAGTAAGTCTGCTGACAGAACCAGAATGTCTCAGCAAACTTCACCCTGCTGATACACACAGACTTAAATACACTCATCAGTTGCCCATCACTCAACTGACTTCCAGATTAGTTCCACCAGATGTAGAGTTTAAGTCACTTTGCTGACAGAAAGTAAGAAACACATGGATCTTCAGCGGAAAAGAAATCCATGTGAGTGTTATTATGGCACAGACTGAGACTGAAGCGCGAGAGTACATCCTTGCAATGTCGAAACAACATGTAGTTATTCCCAGCATGCCAATGGCGATAAAATGGAGCCCCTTTCACCGAGTTCTCTTAAATTTAATGTTGATGCCGCTTTTGGAGAGAATTATGTAGCAGTAGGGGGCCTTATCTGAGACAGTAGATGAGGATTATTTGTAGTTTTTTTAAAGAAGCTAGAGGGAGGTTACAATGTGATGTAGCACATCAAATAGATAATGATATTTTATTTATGTTTTAAGTTATTGGATAGCCATGTGGACTTTATTAAGAGTAGGTTTATGTTAACGGGCTTTTAAGCCTATAAATAGTCTGAGTTACCTAAGAGTTAGCCAGAATGTAATCTTGAATATTGAATCTTGATCTCTTTGAGAATGATATTTTTTTAGCTTGGATTAGCTCGTATTTTATCCGTTAATCGTAGATCTTCTACATCACAATGTGTTAGAAGGAAATGCTCTCGCGATCCACAATGCTTTGGTTTTTGCACTCACTTGGGGTTTTCTTAATGTGATCTTTGAAGGAGAGTCTCTTACAACATACCATTGTCTCCTAGACTATGCTGAACTTTTATCCCCGCTTGGCACCATCATTCAAGAGTGCCACTCGTTGTTGCAAGCCTTTGTTTCTTTTTCTTTTTCTTTTGTAAAAAGACAAGGAAACATTCATGCGCATTTGTTTGTTCGAGAAGGTCTCCATCTAGTTGGATGTGTGTAATGGAGTTCTTTTCCTCTTCTCATGTACTTCATGTTTGTATTGCGGACATTAAATAATGCATGTTCTTTACGCTTCGAAACAAAACAAAAAAAAAACATTTCCGCTCCAAACATCCTTCTTACTTAGCATTGTGTTAATGCTTATTTTGGGGTCGGCTTTGTAGGATGGCAGACGTGTCCATGTGATAGAAAGAGATATCACTGAACCAAGTAGGATTGTTGGTGAGGTTTTACAACCTGGTGGCTATCTCAAGTTAATTGAGTTGGGTCTTCAGGGTACGCGCAAACAGAGTAACGATAGAGGCACAACCAACCATTATGCAACAACGAGTGAAACAATCAAATCTCTCCTACCTTTGATCGTGATGTATATATGACTCATTGTTTATGATGTTCTTTCTTTATGACTAAGGGTATGTATATACGAGATTTGGTTGTGTCATCCGTTGTAACACAATGACCCGTATCATTGCTCAAGCAATTATACATCATGTTGTACTACCAACTGATTAATTAGCCATATATGAATGACATGATGCAATCAATACCTTCAAATGATTAGTGCACAACATATATGGCTAATCAGTTTAATATAAAGTTAATTAAAAGTTTAACACATGAACAAGGTTAATTTGCAGATTGTGTGAAAGATATTGATGCTCAACGACTGTCCGGATATGCCTTTTACAAGGACGGAAAACATGCAAAGTTGCTTTACCCATTGGAGAGGTTTTCGTCCGATGTGTCGCCGGGTCGATGCTTTCACAATGGGCGCTTCTGTTCAACGGATGAGAGAGAAAGTCGCGACTGTCTCCAAGTAATAATCTTCACTTTTCTACTAAATTGTTTTGTTTGCAGGAAATATAGTTCATAGATTGTTCACGTAAATGTTGGATTAATGCAGTGTAAGATTAGAGCAGGGATCGGTTACCTCATTGATCAAAGAAAATGGAACTATCAAAGGTGTGAAATACAAAACTAAGAATGGCCTCGAGTTGGTTGCACGCGCGCCTTTTACCGTTGTATGTGATGGCTGCTTTTCAAATTTGAGACGATTTTTATGTGATCATCAGGTAATGTTTATAAGATCAAATTCTCTTAACGAATGGTCTATTTTACAGTTCTGTAAACCAATTATACTTAGAACTACCAATATTGTGTATATATATATATAGGTGCATGTCCCTTCGTATTTTGTTGCTTTGGTGCTGAAAAACGGTCAGCTTCCGTTTCCTAATCTCATCCATGCTGTTCTTGCCAACTCTTCGCCTATCGTGTTCTACCGAATTAGTAGCACTGAGATCCGTTGCATGATCGAGGTCCCTGGAGAAAAGGTTCCATCTATTTCAAATGGAGATATGGAAGAATATTTGAAGAAAATCATGGCTCCTCAGGTGGATACAATTCGTATTTAATTCTTCATTTTCTTGTAGTTAGTATATACTCCCTCTGTTCCAAAATAACTGATGGAGTTGACAAAAAACACGATGCAGATTCCTCAACAGCTATATGATGGCTTTATATCAGCGATTAAAAAGGGCAACATAAAGAGAATGCCGTATCGGATCATGCCTTGCAAACCGCATTCAACTCCCGGAGGTTTTCTTATAGGAGATGCATTTAACATGCGCCATCCTTTAACCGGTGGAGGAATGACCGTTGCTCTTTCAGATGTTGTCGTGCTTCGAGATCTTCTGAGACGTTTACATGATTTGCAAGATCCAATCTATTTGAATAAGCATCTCCAATCTTTTTACACTATTCGCAAGGTAATCACTCAAATTAATTACAACACTTCATTGTGTTCTTTTTATCATATTCTCTGTTTTACAGATTTAAATCTGATCAGCATGCGATAAACGAGTGATTTGGGTTTTTGGTTTTGTAGCCTATGGCATTCACAATAAACACAATGGCTGATGCATTATCCAAGGTTTTTTGCGCAACTCCGGATCTAGCAAGACAAGAAATACGAGGAGCATGTTTTGACTATCTAAGCCTCGGAGGTGTATTCACAAGGGGACCTATGTCTTTAGTTTCTGGGTTGAACCCAACACCATTGAGCTTGGTGCTTCATTTCTTTGCATTTTCTTCTTATGTTGTTGGCCGTCTACTCCTTCCGTTTCCTTCGATCACAAAGCTCTGGCTCGGAGTCAAAATGATTTACGTAAGTCAAATTCAACACGTACATTTAGATTTCTGACTCCCATGCATGATGAAATTCATGGAGCCAGGGCCGGCCCTGACATTTTTTGGGCTTAAGGCCAAGTTCCTGAATTTGGTTTTTAAGTTGAAGTTGTTTTTTCTTTCTTTCAAAAACATACTTATCGCGTTTTTAACATCAATAAATACAAATTTCAATTTATTAATACCGCCACACGCTTACAAAGTAGCGCTTTTTTAATTTCCATAGTTTTCCAAACAAAAAAAATTAATAAAACTTGTTTGTATGTCTAATTTTTCTTTGGGCCAAGTAATTTTTTTTATTAGGACCTTTATCGATTGCAGTAAAAAAAAAAATTGGGTGTTTATCAAAAAAAAAATTAACATATTATATATAAGGTTGGATCAGATTAAATCTATACGAATTGTTTTTGTCTTTTAAATAAACATATGCATTAGGTACTCCCGACACCGCTTTGAAAACTTTAAGATGACCGCCTCTCCGGCCACATGAGAGCCGCATCTGCTTGGAGCCGCCCCAGGCTTCCGTATGTTTACATGTAACATGACTTGATGAGTTTTAATTCTATCATACATTGCTATTTTTGGCCGTTAACATAATGTTTATTTATTGACAAATTATTTTAGGGTAATGATGAAGCTTCTTCACAAAATCTACTACACCATTTTTACTCCCAACATAATCTTGTGGTTGTGATTTTTTTCAATTTTGAATTTCTTTTACAAGTGAAAAAAACATGCTAGTAGTATTTATCGATGGTGTAAAATTGGTGTGAAGCTGAGAGTATTTCTATCACTCCCCATTATTTTCATAACAGGGGCATCTGGGATTATACTTCCAATTATAAGAGCAGAAGGTGTAAGTGAACAGCTATTTCGATTGATTGTGCCGGCATACTTCATGAATTAATACAGCTATTTCGATTGATTGTGCCGACTTACAAATTAATGGGTGGAATTTTGATGTTTTTATTTATATGTATTTGGCATCTGTTAAAAAGAAAAAGAATCGGGTGAAAGGGATGAGGATAAAATCAAAAGAGAAAATGATATGTGTGGAATAAAAAAATCACAGTTTGCTAAAGTGTATGCAATGACCCATTCCATAGCAAATGATAAAATGGTAATTCCTACTAATTAAATACATCCATATCATTTCATAATTCCTAATTATATACCGCTCCTTCGAATGTTGATTACTTATGTAACAAGAATGTTGATTAAAAATAATTTAAAAGATTTTTTTGGATGGAGTACTTGAATAATATGAGATTTTTTTGAATGGTATATATCATGTGATACTGAATACACTTATTATCACTTAAAGACACCAATGTTTTGCAGTTGAAACAACCCTACAAAGCATGGGTGTTTTTAAATGAAAATAGTGTATCCGTAACATACATATACACCACCTAAAAACTACTCATAATATGATGCATACAGATAACCAAAATTTCCTCCCAATTCCTAGAGTTGGAATGTATGGTCACACCACGGAATGGAAAAAATAAAGTTAATTATTGGGATTACTAAAATAGTAGGTCACGCCTTCCCTGCATTAAAATTTAGACACTTTTTCATCGGAAAGTCTAGCTATATATGAATTGGCAGATAAAATTAAGATGATACAACTGTGTTCATATTGTGGGGTTTAAAAATAAAAATTAAAAATTAAAAAACAACTTTTTTTAAGAACTTCCGACCATGTTATTGCTAACAATTTTCTAGACAAACATTAGTTACACGAGACGGGGAAGGACCTCATTCCACACATCCTACGTGGCGGAGTCCTTTTCTAGTTAAAAAATATGTTGGGACATTAACTTGTCTCTTTACAAAAGGAAAGAATACATAAACATAAGCTAGAAGTAAAATGCGATAATTGTCTAAGATACTTCCCGCTACAGGGTGGTCTTCCGATGTAACGTCCCGCTCCCGGATATTGAGTCGTTATCCGGAATAGAACGTTCAGCACGTATAATATTAAATAAATTCAATATTATACGTAAGTCTCTACGCCGTTGTATCGAGTTAAGCAAACAGAAACTAAAGAGACTCGGGCAAAACCATAAAAGCTACTAGAATACAAGCCGTCAAACTAAAGGTAGAATGATTATCTTACAACAACGAAATAAAACTTACAAAGTATGATATCTTATAACGTTACATCAAGTTTGAAAACAAAAGTACAACATAGTCTACTACATCATTAATAATAAAAGGAATATGAAAGTGTCAAGCATAGCATAGCATCATATATCATCCTCAAAGTCTTCATCGAACTCCGGCTCAACCTGTTCATCTTCTCACCGTACAAAGCATACAAAACAAACATGCAATGAAGGTAAGTACAACGGTACTTAGTTAAAGGTAGAAGCTATTGAACAATTAAGTTTCACAACGAAAGGTTCACAATTATTAATTAAGTTAACTTTATGAGACCGACTCAAACTCTAGGGTTCATTTAATGCTCATCAACATGTCATGGGATCCTACATGTTTCTAACTTAGCTTATCTTTGTTACATTAGCATTCAAAGACACTACGCATAGTGCTACTCACCACGATGTATCTGGGTGCAACCTATTGGTGGATCACACCAATAGCCACAAGCTAGCCCCGATAGAGTATGCGTTCGGCGAAATCCCTCCACTCCTGGTGCCCCTCGAAGGCCAGCATAGTTATTCACTTTTACTGACCGCCCACACATCGCGATGTAAACTTGTGCCTTACCAAGTATAACATCATGTTTAGACTTTTAAACTACATAAGTATGTATATTATTAATCGTTAACTAGCCACCCGAGTGTTTTCAAGGCAAAAACTCACATATACTTCTACTCACTCGCTTAGACTGCTAGACACAATAGGCCTAACACATACATATACATTGATGGATACGAATCCATCAAAGCACAAGGCCAATCATGCTCTTTCGACGGTCCCAAACTTCAACTCTTAGTAAGAATCTCGGTTCCGGAACTAAACGCATCAGAAGCTTAATCATGGCTTGTTCATGTTCATTTAATGTTATTAGATCAAGAAAGAACATTCAAAACTGGATTCGGGGCTCAAAACCACTTAAAACACAAAACTGGGGGTTTTGGCATGCGCTACACCTGTTTGGCGCACGCTAAAACGACTCTGAAGTTTCAGCACCTGTTCTGTTCACTTTTGGAGCACGCTAAAAGCTTTCTGAAGTTTCTGTCATGCTTTGGTCCTCTTTTAGCACGCGCTAAACAATCTGCACTTTTACGATTTTTAACACAATCTCAACATGTTTGACAGCAAAAACATTCAGAAAACAGCAGCAAAACAGACCTCTAACATACCATAACATATTACACATCAACAACAACATTTAGGCATTATTCTTAACACCAAAACCACACAAAATCTCAACCAAACCTATAACTATTATTATTCAATATGAAAATCCTCTTACTTGCTCAAAGAAAAAACCAAAGCAATCTTCAAGGCAAACTGCAACACTTCCTAATTCTTCAACACACACCTAGTTGATCAACAATCAATCAAAAAATAATTGTGATCAAAAGATTTTATACGATTTCAACCATACGAAACCTTGAAACTTGATCAAATCTTGATAAATCAAAACTAGGGCCAAAACACACCTTTCTCAAAACTCCAACTTTTATGTATAAAAACGATCCTCTTCTCCTGTTGATTCCGCTTCTCTAATTGATTCTGAAATCCATGCAACACTTGATGAGAATTTTAGAGAACCCTCTCTTATGCATTTGTTTCTGTTTCTCCTTTGCTCTCAAGTCTAAACATTGCCAAATAACTTTTTTGACAACCTCCCAATGGACATTGGGAGTTTTATTCATCAATAACTTCCCATTAACTCCCATAAATACTTACCATAATTAATTCCTTTAATTATAATCATTTTTCCATAAATTCCCTTTTTCTTTTATTTTAATTTAATCTTAAATCCATAAATAAAATAAATATAATATTTTGTTTTCGCAAAATGACACATATGTCCTTTCCAGAAATTAAAAATATTACATCCGAAGGATTCGTCAAGCGGTGATAGATGGTCAATGAATCCCCCTCAAAAACCACATTAAGAAAAAAACAACCCACGCGAGCGCCAAGACGAGAGCATGATAAACAGCTAAAGCTTCACCAACCATGATTTCATTAACACCTTCTAACCTTTTCGAAAATCTCTTGAGGCGCCCCCTTGTTGTTGCTTAGCATGCCACCAACTGTAACTCCCTCATCATTGAAAACGGAATCTATGTTGAATTCTAGAATCCCAAAGGGTGATAGTTCCCATTTTTCTTTAAGTTTTTTCTCCATGTTTATGCTTGAACTGTTCGCCAAGACAGACGAATATTCATCAGCTTCAATGATGGACCGATTTAAGATTTCTGAAACATGGACTTCCATATTTTCAAGCACATAGACATTCCTTGTTTTCCAGATGTTCCAAAGAATATCAACCACTTGAGCTATTTCATCTTCGTCATTGTTGTTCTATATTTCATCACAAACCTCGAGGAGAGTATGGACTCGTAGGCTCATCAAATGGCTTCCCAATTTGTGGTGCTGCCAAACCGATTTAGGACTTAAAACGTTTAAAGAAATAGTGTCACTCCGCTTCTGGTTGCTTGTGAAATATTTGGATTCTAAAATTGATGAAAACAATAAATTGAAAAAAACTAAATGCTACTTATAATGGATATACAGAAACCTGAATCAAAATCCGAAACGCGAAAAAACCCGAATCCGGAATCTTTCCGGGTCCCTCCACATTGATAAAAGGGTTTCGATGCATCGAGGGTTTTTCCGTATTTTCAGATCGTCGAGATCAGATTTGATTCACATCACCGATCGAGATACTCGATCATGCGCAGCGAAAACTACAAATAAAATTCGTCTTCGATTTTACCACGATATGATTCACATAATTAATTAATCTATATAATCTACAAGAATGTTTGAACATTTACCCAACCGAAGAGAAACCATGATTTTTCGAGTTGTATATCCAAACGACGACTGGTGGACATCGATCCCGCATTGGAACTTCCTCGAATATGCCTAAGACAAGAAATTAATTTTTGTCTCCTTTCTCACAAAAGTGGCGCAAGAAATTGTGTGTTCATGTGCTAGTCGGAACTCTCTTTAAATAAGAAAATAACAAGAGTTTATTCCTTTAACATGACAATTATATTTTAGTCCAAGGAAAATATATTCCTCATTAAATAAGAGATAATCATCATTAAATGAGAAAATCAATCTCCTATTTACCCATTAATTAGTTAACAAATAAATAATCAATTACACATTTGATATAATTCAATAAAATTTCTTTTCCTTGGCGCCAATAACGTGTCATGGAATAATAAAAAAATGTCTTTTCTATTTTACATATTATGTATCGAATAAATAATATTTCACATATTAATTAAATAGACCAACTATTTAATATATTTTCGATGTTCCAAAATACGATTCACTTGCGTGTTAGGAGCCAACCTAGGGCCCATAAACCTATAACCAGTAGCTCCAATAATTTGAATAAAATATTCATCGAACAAAACATTTTTATTCAACTTATTAATTCAGGAATTACGCCACCATAAATTTGAAACATAGCTCTATCGATTATTGATATAACTTATTCTCAATATGTCGAGACAATAAGCGTCCATTGATATAATCATTACTAGGGGCGGATGCACCCTTATTGGAGGGGGGCGAGTGCCCGCCCTCGGATCCGGAAAAGACAATATTATATGTATGTTATGTATTTTTTCACCCCATAATTTTTTTTTCGCCCCTATCATCTATAATAATCCGATATTTTTTCATAAAACATTTGTCATGTAAATAAAAATACATAGTTATTACCAAAGTGATGCATTTAAAAAAATATTAATCGGTTTCGGAATATTGGTTTGCGTCAAAGACATTGTTTGTAATGTTTTAAATCTTTATTGCTAGAAGTAGAAGAGCTAATGCGTTCGGATTCTGCGATATAAAGTAGCTTTTTTTATCATATAAAGAAAAATGTATTGTCGTGTTTTTTGCGATGTATGGTAGGTTTTTTTATCGTAGGGGCAGAAAAAAGCACTACTATACATTTTTTTTATTGCAAAAATTCTTCAAAATTATTGCCCCCTATTGCTCGGGATCCTGCGTCCACCCCTGATCATTACATACAGACTAACCCTCCATAGACTATCCGTAATGAAGCGGCAATATTTTCCTAAACCTTCTTCAATAATTCTTATCCTTATTTACCATTAACCCACTAGTGATCAATTAGTTAATAACCAATATGAACTCCCGGGATCGATCAGTTTCTAAGGTTTAACAAATAAGGGGATTGTCTTTCTACTTCCTCCAGGAATGAATGAATTCCGTATCTGTGAAACACACACTCGCTACTCATTTCTGAATAGTGTTAACGTGAAAGTGATTCCGACCGCACCTCTTAGCAATCCTTAACGAACACATCAAACCCTATCATGAAACAATCAGGAGTCTGCAATCACTTCAAGATTAAGGTTAATCCATACATGATCATCTTGTGATTTAATAAGATTTTCCAATCACAGAATTATATGAGAAATCCAGATTAAATCGGTCCAGTCCTATATGACTACATCATATATTAATGCCCCACTTAGATAACCAATATCGACGATTCGGATAAGACGGTCACACCATAAAGTGTTCTGGACACATTAATGATGGTTTAATAAATAGACCCCATACTTTGATTAAGTTTACCATGGACTAACAATTCAAGTGTATTACCATAAACTTAATTCTCACATGTGACACACACTAAGTTATATGGCTACATATGATACAACTTAGGGTTTTCAGCGGTGTATTATTTATGAGCATGAAGCAAGTAATAAGATGATGAAGAAATCTGTCATTTATTAATTATTAAAACAATTACATATATTGTCTTTCGGGCACTTGATGAGAGTCAACCCTCCTGCGCATTTCACACTTAATTTTCTCAATTTTATAGCATTTCGGGGCATGCTTTTGACTATTTAGATGCTATCTCACGCTACTTTCACCACTCACGTTTCCATATCGCACTTAACCGAAAATCTCATTTTTATCGTTGATATGTGGACTTTTTCGTAGCACACACGGGGTACATGATACTCTAGAAAAATCACGTTTGTATCTCGTGTTGTGTATTTTCAGATGATAGATGATAAAGAGTTGTGTTGAGATCAATTTTGGTGATTATGGAACTTTAGAAGTGGTTCTACCCAAAGCAGAAGTACTTCCGATTAGTTTTTTAGGATCAGCCGAGGCAGGCCCACGCCTACCCCTTGTAGGCATGGTTCTGAGCTCTCAGTCAAATTCAGGATGGTCAGAAGCACGCCTGCATGGTGCAAGCCCAAACCTAACACCCTAGTAAATCAGGCAGAATGTTTTTTATGCTAGGGACCACTTCTACCTGCTGCAAGCCCACTCCTGCGGCACCGATTTCTGCATTTTAAAAGCCTTTTGCAAATTAAGAGAGATATATAACATACTTTCTAGATTAGAATTAGATTAGAAAAAATCCCATAAACCCTTCTCTTCTTTTCTTCTTTTCTTATCTTAAAAAGTAGGATCATAGTTCTTCATATCCAAAACTAGTGTGTAATTAAGCTTGGCTCTACTCTATAATGGTGAATTCATCCTCTCTTTGGTGAATCTCCATGGGATTGGACCTAAGTTCAAGCTTTTTACTAAAGTGAGGTATAAATCCGAATTTAGCTTTAATTTTCTATTTCATGATATATTTAGTTTAATTTCATCTTTGCTTTGTGTTTTTGTTGAAATCATGAGTAGCTAAACACCTTTTGGGCTTGGATGATGTGAAATTGGACGAGATTACTTGTAATTGCTTGGGTTCAAGTTGGGTTTTCTTTCACGTTCTTAATTTGTTCAAGTTATGGTGATTGATCTTCGTGGGTGTGGTTAATTCGTGACTAATTGCATCATCTAAGTGTTAATTCAAGGAGTAATTGTAAGAATTGACATTGAACTAGTCACCATGAACACGTAGTAAAATCATCTAGAGATAGAATTGATTTCTAGAGTGTGTTGCCTAATCTTGAATTAGGAAATTCTTAGTTATTTAATGCATAGCTATTCATCCTAATCTAGTCCTAGCCGATAGGTTTGGTGTATGGTTATAGTACGTCAATGCGAGAGGTTTGATGTATGGTGTATGTCTAAGGAAAGCAATCGAGTAGCGTAGCGGAATGTCAAAAATTTGATTTTCCAATCCAGGATCGACTTCGTTTAAACAATAAAATATAAGAGAGGGGATGGTAATATTACCTTGGTTGATCTAAAAGATCGACGCTTTGACCATCCTGTAGGAGTAGATGTGCGCGAGCCGTCCACGTGTCCGGCCTCTACCAGTAATCCACACGAGCACCTCGCCGGAATCCCGCCAAGGATTGCTACTAGAAAAACTCGACTGCTAGGTCGACCTTTTCTCTCTCGATAATCTCTCTCTAAGAAGCTCTCTTACTTTTCACAAGGACAATTAGCTCTTAGAATTATGGTGTACAAAAGAGCTAGTCAATCCCTCCTTTTATAGACAGATGTGGCGCCCCTCATATATTAAATAAATCTAGATATTACCAATATCTTACATTGAATATCTTTATCTTATTACCATAATTCTATTTTCCAAAAAACAATTAATATCCAATATTAATATTATGGTAATCTTATTAATTAAATTGCACAATCCAAGTGTATCTTTACACTAGAATCTGTGCCCCCTTTAGCCATTAATTGGCTTCCGGAATATCATTTAATTAATATAATGATATGATTAATTAATTTGCAAAATACATGTATATCATATATACTTATATATATTTCAAAATATATGTATCTATATACATATTTAATTAATCAACATAATTAATATCTTGTATTATATTTATTCATAATAAATAAATACCACAATATTAATTTACTACTATAACATTTATAGTATGGGATAAATTCTTTCCTTATTTGGTTATCAACTATAACCACATTTTAATCCGACTTGATGTTCATATGTGTGTGACCCGATAGGCTCCCGAATATGTTGGCCGTAGACATACGGCGCAACTACGAAAATGCCCTTCACATCTAACGATCATGGATAGCGTCTAGCAACACGTCCATGACCCCCAATCATCGGAAGAGTCAAACGCAATGACTACTGCCTTTCATGTGCTCAGTTAGCGTGTAAACAGAATCCTATCTTTGTAATAATATCCATACAATCGTATCTTGATCGTATCCCATAATCTGGATATCAAGCTCTCTCAAAATAACTCATTTACTCACACTTTGTAAAGATTCACGAGAACTAGACATTCCTTATGGGAAGGCCCTTTCGGATATTCACTCCTACTCATAGGGTATGCGATTCCCAGACGACCAAACATGTATACTCCGCATGCTTCCGTATCACACCCAATCACTACCACATGATCACCCTATGGCTAAGGGAAACCTCAATGTGTCAAAGTATGACAATCCACACTGTGATGTCATGTAGACTCTGGTCCTAAGGATAATTACACAACCGTCACATAGTGTGACACTTAACAGTGTAAGTGGGTCAGGCTAACGTACATGATAAGTTCCTAAAAAATCGAATAATTCTAGATGTTTTGGACTCAATTTGGTGTCATGTGTTGTTATTTTGTGATGTTTTTATCCTTTTTGGGCTAGATTACTGCGGATGATTGAATTATTGCAGGATGATTCGAGATTAGAAGAAAAATGCCCAAAAACAGAGCTAAAGTGGAAGAATTCAAAAACCAGCCTCTGTCATACCCAGTGTGACAGCTTCAATCGATCCTGTGAACGAAATGTTCTGATTGGTCGAAGCTTTTCCAACGTGATTTTCCTTGAAGCTGGCGTGAATTATATGGAAAAAGAGGAGCCCACACACTAGAAGAGTCCAAGATTGATAGATATTTGATTTTTAAAGATTTTCTTGATTAAATTAATTATGGAAACTTATTATATGATGTAATTATCCCCTTTTTATTCTTTTTAAGTGGTAAAAATCAGGATACACGCATTCTTCATCAGTTTTTAGTCGAATTTTTCCTCTCTTCATCATCATCTTCTCCCATCCCCAAGAACAAGGATTTTTAGGGTTCAAGAAATTCAAGAACAAAGCTTTTTCGAGGTTTGATTATTTATGCAATACTTTGACGGTTTCTTTCTCTCCCTTTTCTCCTTTTCTTCATTTATTTATTCTTCTTGTCAAAGTATGTATTCTATGATTGAATCTTGGAATTTTGATATGGAACGTGAGTAGATATCAGTTTCTAGGATTAGGAAGAACCCGGATATGAATATATGATGTAAAAACCCAATCTTTCCCTTGTTTTATGAATTTGATTCTTATAAATTGATTCTTGTGTGCTATTCTTGTTCTATTGTTGAAATTAATAGCCTGAGAGGGTGAATAATCGCAATTCTACGTACAGAAATTATTCGATTAATTAGTGACCGAAAAAGTACTACTTAATTGATACTTTAGGAGACAAGAATTGAATCTAGGGTTTTATTAGAATGAAAATTTGGTAAAAACCTAGATGGCATCACTACTACAAAATAGGACATAGGTCACACTTAAGATATGAAAACAATCACAGTTTCAATAAAACCGAGACAACGAAAAATATATATCACACTTACAAACTTTCTATCACACTTATTGAAAAGCGAGATAAGTTATATTAATCAATCTCATTTTTAAAGTGTGACTTAATTGATATGATTTTTCATCACGATTATTGAAAAACCGAGATAAATTATATCAATCAATCTCATTATTAAACTCAGTAGATCGAATTGATATGATATTTCATCACGGTTTCTAAAAAAAAGCGAGATAAATTATATATATCAATCTCACATCTAAAACAAATGACAAAATTGATATGATATTTTTATCACAGTTATTGAAAAAATGAGATAAATTATACCAAACTATCACACTTTTAATCTGTGACTAAATTTGTATGATATTTTTGTCACGGTTATTGAGAAAGCGAGATAAATTATATCAATTAATTTCATTTTTAAACTGTAACTGAATTCATGATATTTTTGTCCCAATTATAGAAAAAGTGAGACAAATTATATCCACTAATTAATAAGAAAAGAGATATAGATCACACTTATCTAAAGATAAGGATCACACTTTTAAAAGAACCGAGACAAGTAAAATGTATATATATCACACTTAAGGTGTGAAAAAAATAGAATGATCACACTTTTTTAGGTGTGATTGAAATAATAATAGATCTCGGCTTTTAAGTGTGATAACAACTACTAAAATAGATCACAGTTTTTAAATGTGTTGAAATTATAATCGATCTCGGTTTTTAAGTGTGATAACAACTATAATAGATCACGTTTTTTAAGTGTGATAACAACTAAAATAAATCATAGTTTTTAAATGTGTTGAATTATAATAGATCTCGGTTTTTAAGTGTGATAACAACTAAAATAGATCATAGATTTTATTATCACGGTTTTTAGAAAACTGAGACAAGAACATCAATCAATCACGGTTTTTAACTGTGATTAAAATAATATGATATTTTATAATCATATCTTAGATTAGTGTGGTCGAAAATGATAATATAGTAGGCATCAGCCTAGTGGTAATTAGTGTGGTTCCTTAATCCAGAACATCCGGGTTCGAGTCCCAGTGGCAACAAAAGATATGTGTGTGTTCCTTTCGTTTTCGAAAAAAAAGAATGATCACACTTTTTTAGGTGTGATTGAAATTATAATATATCTCGGTTTTTAAATGTGATAACAACTACTAAAATAGATCACAGTTTTTAAATGTGTTGAAATTATAATAGATCTCGGTTTTTAAGTGTGATAACAACTATAATAGATCACAGTTTTTAAGTGTGATAACAACTAAAATAGATCACAGTTTTTAAATGTGTTGAAATATAGTAGATCTCGGTTTTTAAGTGTGATAACAACTAAAATATATCACAATTTATATTATCACGGTTTTTAGGAAAAATGAGACGAAAAATCAATCAATCACAGTTTTTGACTGTGATTAAAATAATATGGTATTTTATAATGAGATTTTAATTTAGTGTGGTCGAAATTAGAAGAAAGAAAACATCGGTCTAGTGGAATAAGTGTGGCTTGTTAATCCGGAGTATCCGGGTTCAAGTCCCAACAAAGACAAAAAAATATGTGTGCTTATATATTGTTTTTGTAAAAAAAAACACTTTTATTGGTGTGATTTAAATTATAATAGATCACGGTTTTTAAGTGTGATAACAACTAAAATAGATCACAGTTTTTAAATGTGTTTTAATTGTAATAGATCTCGGTTTTTAAGTGTGATAACAACTATAATAGATCACGGTTTTTAACTATGACAACAACTATAATAGATCACGGTTTTTAAATGTGATGAAATTATAATAGATTACGGTTTTTAAGTGTGATACCAACTATAATAGATCACAGGTTTTAAGTGTGATAATTATTATAATAGATCACAGTTTGTAACTGTGATTGGGTTAAAGTACTTTATGTCACACCTCAATATGCCACACTTTGGAAGCCGTGACTAATGTAAATATATCACACTTAAAAACCGTGATCTTTATGCTTTTTTGTAGTAGTGCATGAAATTATGGTTCTTTAAGGGATCTAAATTCATTCTTCATCGTGGGAAACCGGGTGTAGTTTGAGTCTAGGTACAATCACGAAAATAATTCGAAAGAATATTTTTGTGATAAAATTTGATAATTGTCTTTATAAGTGTAAAATTCGTATCTTGGGGGAAATATCGTTGGTAAGTCATATAGTAATTCCGTGGTGACTCCGAAATCCTAGAAATGATTTTAAATTGGATCTTTACCTAAATATTTGAAGTTCTTGGCTCATAGTTGTACTTTCTTTATTTTCTTAAATTTTAGGATTTTTAGATAAAAACCTCCAAGATTTTGATTTGTCTAGCTAATATAAATCGGGAATTGTTTGGTGATTGACTACAAGTCCCTGTGGGATCGACATCCTAAGTACTACTCGATAAGCCGTGCGCTTGCGGTAGGATTTAGTGATCATCTATTGAAAATCACACAACAGTACGCATTCTTTAATATACGTCCACGTACAGTTCAAGTGTCTCTACACTTCGATAGACGAGATCTATCCCTGCCCTTAAAGACAGAAGACATATAATACGTGCTAGCATGTTTGTACTATCAATGCCCTGTTTAATTGTACATAAGCCTAGAGACATTTAAGTATCAAACTTATTAAAGTGATTACAGATCTCATCAACCATAATCGCCTATCATGGTTTCTCTATCACAGTTTAATACTTAGGACGTTATCATATAACAATTCATGATTGGTTATTTAAAATAACAAATATATGACAACAGAAAAGTCATTTATTATATATGTATAATCATAAAGAAATAGTAGAAATGATCCGACCCGGCCGGATCCGATCCAACCAGATTAGGTTTAGGACACTATTTCAACAGTATGGTGTATGGTGCATGGTTCGTCAACAATTTAAATGTTAGACTGTCTGATTTTGTCTCATAAAATTTATTTATTTTTGAAAAGAGTCTCATAATATTCTTTCAAAATTCCAACTGGACATTTCTTACATTTTAATTTATTATCCTATTATATTATCAATCAAACCACATTTCATTATTGTATCACTAATTATTATTGGTAGTCACATAGCATTTTGACCTTTTACTTATGATGGCTGTTTTATAGTATACCAATGTAGATCGGCAGGGTACCGAGTCAGCTGTATTACAGAATGGCGAGTGAAGTCATAATCCGACAGGGAATCATGTCATGTATCAAAGCTAGCATCATCTTTAGTTTAGATCAACACGATATTTGTGAAGAGGTAAGTAAATTAACGGTTCTATATCTACAATGACTAGATTAACACATGAGTTTAAACTGATTAAAAAGAATAGCCTAGAAATGATCCAATCAACTACTTTCAAACTCTAGATTATGTCCGAAAGTGATTTTGATCTACTTTAATGTTCTTGGCATCGGTTGAAGGGTGTCTTCTCCTAAATCTGGCGACTAGTCACTATGTAGTAATCTAGCACCCTATGTCAGATTTAACAGTCCGCTAACCGGATTTGACTAGACTAACACGGCCTTCTATCATTGAGACGCTCAACTCACGTTGATAATATAAACCTCACATGCAAAAGAGAATCTAAACAACTTAGTCTGTTATACAAGGTGATTCTAGAACCCCGATTCCCATACCCTCTCGCAAAATACATATATAAAGACGATATGTGATATACGATTCTCGAGTGGTCAATTCAATAAACGTCAACTAAGCATAAGTTCTAGAACAAAAACAACACAAAGAATCTAACAATTAAAACATTGAAACACTTCAATCATCAAGCTAGGGTTCGATTTCGGAGAATTTCACATAACTCGGCTATATAACATTTAGCTAGTCATTACTACAACCGAAAGACAAGAAATCGTCACAAAACTAAGCATGCAATCCGTAAAGAAAGGAAATAAGATACTATTATATTGAAAACCAAAAGAACAAGATCCAAATACAAGAAATCCAAAAGAACTACACAATCCAACTTTAAATTACTTCAATCCAAGATGATTCTGGCATGAATTCATACAAAATGAAGGCTAAGCAAGATCAAAGACTTCTCTAATGGCTAAAAGGTTGTAGAAGACGAAGGTGGAAGTCTAAGAAGATGAAGATCCCCAATTCAATCTACCTAAAATGCCTTTTATAGTAGGAGGGTGCAAGTGGCCACATAAGCCCTTAAGCGCGTGTCTAACCTTCTTAGGCGCACGCCTGACCACCAAGATGCCAGATCTAGGGTTTCATCGTGTATGATAAAGATGTGCCTATCCAACCTTAGGCGTACGCCAAAAAACAGAGCATAGAATCCCAAAAGGTCTCCATACTCATAGGCGTGCGCTTAAGAACCGTTAGACATGTGCCTAACATAGAGCTTCATTAGGTACCTCCCAGTATCATCAGGCGTGTGCCTGACATACCTTGGGCGCGGTGATGAGCGAAAAATTCACCCACTAAAAATACATTTATAAAGACTCGCAAAACCGTGGGTAAACTAACTCTCTAACTGGCAGAGTACCAGGTCGATTGCTAGGATAGCTACAGGAGTACGAGGTCGTCCCAAGAGAAATGTGGTTGTGAGTACCAAAGCGAACGTGTTTCTTAGTCTAGGCGATCAAAGTTTTAGGTGGAGTGTTTATACTAATGCGAAAAATAAAGTTTAATTAACGAGATTAACTAGGTGATTAAAAAGCATAGCCGAGCCATGATCCAACAAAGTTATCTCCCCACAGAAAAACTTGATAAGGAGTGTGTTTTATCCGATTCGGTTTATATGACATTCACGGGTGTCAACTCTTTATTCTTGCGTTAAGATCTCAACGACTCACTTAACCCCCCACACTATGTTTATTAACCCTCCTTTGTAGAGCTAACTCGCCTAACATGGTTGACCAGAATAAAAAGCCGTTGAAAAACCTCACAGAAAACATAGTTTTAATGTGTCACTTAGGTTGCCAATCTAACGATTAAGACTAAGGTTTAGTGATTTTAAAACATGTTTCGCACATCTCGTAAAAATACGAATCTCACTTAGGCATAGTCCAGATCTGTCACTTAGATTGTCAATCTAACAATCAGGACTATGATTAGTGATATCCATATCTCACATCTCACCGCAAAATACATTTATAAGCTCAATGTAACCGTGAACAAAGTTGTCAATTTTATTCAAAGTTATTAAAATGATCAAAACAAGTTTAAAACATGAATTTATCATACGAATGTTAAATTAAGCACAACACAACTCCATCTCGTCTCCCGAGGGTTGATTTCACCCGTTTTCACATAATTCGGCTATGTAACGCTTTAACTACTCATATTAACTTGAAAATAACAACGAAAATAACAAAACGAAAGAAAACAAAACGAAAAAGATAACTACAAATTATATAGATATACGTATAGATATATATATAGATATATATAGATATAGATATATATATAATATAATGTATATATATATATTTATACTAATTGCATCAAAATAAAAGAAAGCAATAAAAGACAGAAACGAAATTATATTAAAATTATAACTAGTCGGGTTATTACACATCGACATTATAACGATGTATATATCTAATTTAGCCCCCCTATAATTAAAAGAAAGAAAAGATGAAGGAAAGAGGGGCAAAATTTCTCTGCTCTTTGAAGCTCTGTTTATATAGAAAATATTGAGGAGTCGGATCGATCCGGGTAGGAGCCGGATCGATCCGAACTTATCATCATTACTCATCATTACAGTAACATGCAGCAGCGGAGAAATTATATATAATTATATATTAAACTTCTAAAATTCATATCTCGAGTTGTAGACCTCCAAAAATCATGATTCAAACGTCATTAGAAAGCTCTCGGAAAAATCTACAACTTTCATCAAGGACTCTTCTTCAGAAAACGTCATTTTGATGAGCCATTTGTATTACCGGTCTTTTTCGGGATTTTCCCTAATACAAATCGATTAGCCACTTGACCACCATTTGAGTTGTAGAAGTCCGATTGACTTGATTCAAAATCCATTGGAAAGAGTTCTTGAAGATATACAACTTTTATGAAGGAAACTTCTTCAGAAAATGTCGTTTTGATGAGCCATTCGTATTACGAAGATATTTCGGGATTTCTACTAATCCGAATTGATTAGTCAATTGACCATAACTTGAGTTGTAGAACTCCAATTGACGTGATTCAAAGTGCGTTGGAAAGCTTATGTGAAGATCTACAACTTTCATTAAGAAGTCATCCCCTGAAAATGCCTCTAAGATGGGTCAAATCTCCGTTGAAACAGGTTTTGGTTTTAAGTATGCAAGATAATTTGATCCATTTGAACTCGTAAGCTTGTGGCATCTTCTTCTAATCCTCTAAACACATCTTTTAGACTCAAAACATGTCGTTACGTGGAATCTTGGTCAATGTATAATCCTGCAATGAACCACCAAAATACCAAACGTAAATCCGACATTTACACTCCGTTACTAAACCGGTACAAAAACTATAAAAACACGCTAAAAATACGATATTTTATATAATAA
Source organism: Gentiana macrophylla (assembly GCA_026214975.1). NCBI lineage: Eukaryota > Viridiplantae > Streptophyta > Magnoliopsida > Gentianales > Gentianaceae > Gentiana > Gentiana macrophylla. The sequence continues at coordinate 25,381,535 of CM047813.1, forward strand.
CTACTACTAACATATTTAGATGAAACATAGGAATTAATGACTCGAACTGATATAAAAATACTCGAAATGATATAAGAAATGGGTTGAAAAGTTATAAAAATAACGGTGGATTTTTCCGTTATCACAACCCCCCACTTAGCTTTTGGTCGTCCTCGAACAAAATAAGCGATAAAATAAAATGAATGAGGAAAAATTCATGAAGATAAAATATGAATGATAATCTGATGATGCAACCATTCGAATCATAAATACACGTTAACCGCAATATAAATGTATAACAGAGTGAGTGTGTGACAAACCTTTTTCAATTTCCACTGTCCTCTCTTGAATAATTCAAGCAAACGCACAAATATCCATTCAGACAGTCCTAATGACTTTCCTAGGTATATGTAGTAACAATTCCACACAACGTCCTCCCGTGTACTTATTAGGATAATCCCTAAAGCATATCATTCAGTTTATACTGGGGATAGTTAGAAGATAACTCTCTCTTTTTTTCATTTTTTTTTTTCATAGAATACTAACATATCCGAACTCATTGCCAAAATCGACTATCTTTCAAGCGTCATGAGGTGAGATCGAATACATTAATACCTATCTAACTCTTTCTTTTTTCACATGTATAGTATATGCCCTCATTCCTAGCAATAGGATGTTTCGTGATAACACCCTAGCTAGACTACAATCATCAGGCAATCGGGAGCTTTTAAACCTCATAGTGATATAGGACATTTCGGGATAACGCCCTACTGCACTCAAATCATTGGCAGCTACAACCGACATATAGATAGCTCACTTATTTTGATATTCTTTCTATCACATTCAAACCTTCAGATATTCACAGTACACGTTCAGAAATTAGGTACTAAGTTACTACTATCTCTAGGATAAACCACTAGGATACTGAATGGATACAGTTTAAAATTTTCGCTTCAATATCAAAGGCTTACGTGAAGGAATTCATGTTATACAAATAGATTTCCGGTTAAAATGCACTTACGGTTCAAATTAGTTATACATATCTAAATTGATCATTACAACTTCAAATCCATGAAATATATACCTTATACAAATTATTTTAATCAACTCATTAATGCTCGAAAAATCAACAACTAAGGGTTTAAACACTTACTGCCATTTCTATACCAACCATACTCTACCCCCCACTTACGATTTTGCATTATTCTCAGAGTGTAAATGAGATAGAGAGGAAGACTTAGCTTATAAACCAGGCAGAAAGGTGCTATCGAATCCCGTAACATCCATGAGAAAGCACGTCCCGAATCCCTGTACCAAAACAACCAAAACAAAGCCAACACAGGACATGGTCCTCGTGCCAAAATATTGAACAGGGGATATGGGAATAATGAGATAATGGCCTCACACGTCGTAAAAATTTGATAGGCAATATAATAGCTTTAGATGGAAAAATAACCATACTGGTAAAGCACGAAACATCTAAGCATATACGTATCATATGAGCATATATCATAGTCAAGTCAGCTATTCCTAGATTCATTTTTATTACACACAATTTTATTAAGGCGGGAATACTCACCACTATACTACAACAACAAGAAATTTGAAACAGACTAGATCATAAAATGAAATGTGTGAGGTTCAACAACCTAAGTCCAAGAAATGATATATTTGAATGTTTTCTTTAATCTCCCTCGGGATTTTTGGATAGCCACCTAATCATTCCCTTTTAATGACATTCAAACATTCATCCCGAGACTTGGTTGTGCTTTGTGTTCATCTTTCATACAGATTCTACATTTCATTCAGACTAGTCTTTATTCAAATTATTATTATTATCGGGCTGCCACCCGGTAGCGCTTTTGTTTAACGTCGTTTGCTCGACTAAAGTAGTATTTACAAGTTATCAACCAAAATCAGAACTTAAGAAGATCAATAGCTTAAGAAAAATTAACAATGCGAGAACCAAAGAAATTAAATTGTCTAGAAACATACCTCGTTTGGCCCTCGATGTTATCTCCTCCCAGCCAGAGAATCTTCTTTTATCAGACTGTCGAACCATCTTCTTTGAAAATTACCATAAAGCTCATCCATTGGGGAGTATATGAATCCTGACATGAAAATTCATCCTCACAGTGGGACGAATGTAGTAATCCGGGACCGATATATTAACTATTACCAACTCTCCCAGTGGCTTTACTAAAGATGGCCAATCAATCTCTCGCTCCTCTAACTCTGTCATCTCCAAATCTTGCACTTTTTCTTTGCAAACTGAATTATCAACCTCATTCTCACCCTGAACTTTTTCAGTGATAACATTTTCATCCCTAACCACCTCACATGTCTCTGCCTCTTTCACATACCTTACTAATTCAATCAATTGCCCCACCTTGTCTTGAAGATTTCTTATAGCGGAGTCAGTACTTACCTTGAACTCCTGCATGTCCAACGATCGCTCTTCCAGGCTCTGGTTCAATCGTTCTAGTAGCTCCATTTGACTATCGGTGAAGTCTTCTTGTGGCATGGGGGAAAACTGATCATATTGTCTTTGATTCATCGGAGGTGAGTAGTAGTCTTCTTGCCATTCCAGACACTGATCAGGTGGCTGAATATGGTTGAAGCTATCAACGTCTTTGAGTATGAATACCATAATCTGATAAGCACCAGGTTAGGACAACCTCGTAATATTGTGGCTCATAACTTTCGAATAACCATAATTCTGGTCCTGGTATGTACTAGGGCAATTATAGGACCAAGAATCCTGGTTACTCTGCTGTTGATACTGAGGCTCAGACACGAACTGTTGTTGATAAGGTTGGTAGGGGTATTGTTGTTCAGGTGAGTAATATTGATTGAAATATTGATCCATTTAAGTTCAAACTGCAAGATTTCAGAAAACAACACGAAAACAATAAAATTCTTTTTTTTTTCTTTTTTTTCGTTTTTTTTAACACACGATATTTAGACCCCTCAAAAAGTTATGGTAGCCGAAGGCCCTAATCCCCAGTTTTAGCCAGACTTACAAGATATCACCCTCCGAAGAGGCTAAGTACCAAAGTCGTATTCAAACCGAGTTCAGGACAATATCACTTCAGCATCCATAGCTCTTATCGACATCTAAATAAAACAGAGAAAATAAAAACCTAGGCCCAAGCCTTCGGTTCACTTACAAGATATCACAACAATATCACACATTTCCCCGGCAACGGCGCCAATTTTTGATGAGCGAAAAATTCACCCACTAAAAATACATTTATAAAGACTCGCAAAACCGTGGGTAAACTAACTCTCTAACTGGCAGAGTACCAGGTCGATTGCTAGGATAGCTACAGGAGTACGAGGTCGTCCCAAGAGAAATGTGGTTGTGAGTACCAAAGCGAACGTGTTTCTTAGTCTAGGCGATCAAAGTTTTAGGTGGAGTGTTTATACTAATGCGAAAAATAAAGTTTAATTAACGAGATTAACTAGGTGATTAAAAAGCATAGCCGAGCCATGATCCAACAGGTTATCTCCCCACAGGAAAAACTTGATAAGGAGTGTGTTTTATCTGATTCAGTTTATATGACATTCACGGGTGTCAACTCTTTATTCTTGCGTTAAGATCTGAACAGCTCTCACTTAACCCCCCACACTATGTTTATTAACCCTCCCTTTAGAGAGCTAACTCGCCTAGCATGGTTGACCGAGGAATAAAAAGCCGTTGAAAAACCTCACAGAAAACATAGTTTTAATGTGTCACTTAGGTTGCCAATCTAACGATTAAGACTAATGTTTAGTGATTTTAAAACATGTTTCGCACATCTCGTAAAAATACGAATCTCACTTAGGCATAGTCCAGATCTGTCACTTAGATTGTCAATCTAACAATCAGGACTATGATTAGTGATATCCATATCTCACATCTCACCGCAAAATACATTTATAAGCTCAATGTAACCGTGAACAAAGTTGTCAATTTTATTCAAAGTTATTAAAATGATCAAAACAAGTTTAAAACATGAATTTATCATACGAATGTTAAATTAAGCACAACACAACTCCATCTCGTCTCCCGAGGGTTGATTTCACCCGTTTTCACATAATTCGGCTATGTAACGTTTAACTACTCATATTAACGAAAATAACAACGAAAATAACAAAACGAAAGAAAACAAAACGAAAAAGATAACTACAGCTATATAGATATACGTATAGATATATATATAGATATATATAGATATAGATATATATATAATATATATATATATATATATATATATATATATATATATATTTATACTAATTGCATCAAAATAAAAGAAAGCAATAAAAGATGTAAAGCGAAATTATATTAAAACGATAACTAATGGGTTATTACAATCGCATTATAACGACATATATATCTAATTTAGGCCCCCCCATAATTAAAAGAAAGAAAAGATGAAGGAAAAGAGGGGCAAAATTTCTCTGCTGCTGAAGCTCTGTTTATATAGAAAATATTGAGGAGTCGGATCGATCCGGGTAGGAGCCGGATCGATCCGAACTTATCATCATTACTCATCATTACAGTAACATGCAGCAGCGGAGAAATTATATATAATTATATATTAAACTTCTAAAATTCATATCTCGAGTTGTAGACCTCCAAAAATCATGATTCAAACGTCATTAGAAAGCTCTCGGAAAACTCTACAACTTTCATCAAGGACTCTTCTTCAGAAAACGTCATTTTGATGAGCCATTTGTATTACCGGTCTTTTTCGGGATTTTCCCTAATACAAATCGATTAGCCACTTGACCACCATTTGAGTTGTAGAAGTCCGATTGACTTGATTCAAAATCCATTGGAAAGCGTTCTTGAAGATATACAACTTTTATGAAGGAAACTTCTTCAGAAAATGTCGTTTTGATGAGCCATTCAGATACGAAGATATTTCGTGATTTCTACTAATCCGAATTGATTAGTCAATTGACCATAACTTGAGTTGTAGAACTCCAATTGACGTGATTCAAAGTGCGTTGGAAAGCTTATGTGAAGATCTACAACTTTCATTAAGAAGTCATCCCCTGAAAATGCCTCTAAGATGGGTCAAATCTCCGTTGAAACAGGTTTTGGTTTTAAGTATGCAAGATAATTTGATCCATTTGAACTCGTAAACTTGTGGCATCTTCTTCTAATCCTCTAAACACATCTTTTAGACTCAAAACATGTCGTTACGTGGAATCTTGGTCAATGTATAATCCCGCAATGAACCACCAAAATACCAAACGAAATCCGACATTTACACTCCGATTCTTAAACCGGTACAAAACTATAAAAACACGCTAAAAATACGATATTTTATATAATAACTACTACTAACATATTTAGATGAAACATAGGAATTAATGACTCGAACTGATATAAAAATACTCGAAATGATATCAGAAATGGGTTGAAAAGTTATAAAAATAACGGTGAATTTTTCCGTTATCACGCGGCCCTGACAAGTCTTGCCATCAAAATGAGTTTTTTTTCCAACTTTTTACTCCGAATTTTGTTTTCCGGGCATCCCGAGCACTGAATACTTGTAAAACATCACAACAAAAACCACCTATAACTCCAACAGGACAATAGGGTGACCGAGAATGTATCAAAAACACTTAAGAGATCGAGATTTTTGGACTATATGTCCTTGGTCTCGTAAATGGCAAGCTGGTGTAAAATAGATCAAAACCGAGCAAAAGTCTTTGGAATTACGTACAACGAGGCAATATGTGGTATAATATGTGTAGGAAATGATAGTCGAATGGACTCTCATCACCTTATACGAATACACTCTTGTCATGTTGATCATTGTGGGATTAAAGAATGAATACATGTTTCCCTCATTGGTTAATGTTATATTTCTTACAACAATTTTAGTTCTCCCTTTAACCATTATCAACTAACATGGTTGTCAAAACTATTTTTTTTTATCTGATTTAGTACTTTTGTCTACATTTATTGTATTTTTTTCCCTTCATGTATCCTTATTTAATATTAGATGAGAAGTGAAAATGAACTGAATTATTTATATATGGCGATGCTGGAAATCGTCGTTGATGAAATTGGGTCAATATTCGGGTAATTGGGCTTCAAGAGGATAACCCAATTATTTAACTAATGGATTTGATGATGAATTATAGTTGAGCCAATGTGATTGAATGCCTACGTACCAGAGATTTTGGTATCAATCTATTAATATAGTTCTGATTTTGTGAGGAGTGAATCCTCTTAATATGATCCGATTTTCAGAGAAGATGCTTCAAAGCACACGATTAAGGACATTGTTGAGATCATGGGGCAGTTTACAAGTCGTCCCATAATGGGCGGGAATCACGGACCATTACTGAAGCAGTTATTAGTTTGGAATACCTCTGCTAAATGACCTGACTGCCCATCTCGGTAAATTGAGGTCGGCGATGATGATTTGCCCCGAGCTGAGAGTTTAAAACCAAGGTGAACGTGCACCTTGTCGACCAGAACGAGGTGGGAGGCATCTCATATCGGATTGAGACTATCTTTATGAAAGATATCTGGACTGTAAGGCTATAAGTGTGAAATCTGGCTATAAGTGTGAAATCTTCTATCAATTAACGAGATTCAAAGCAATAACTACATTTTCATTAATCTTTGTGAAAAATCAAACGAGCCCCTTAAAATGTGACGGAATGAGTAATTGTTAATATTAAAACATTAACTCAAAATTTTAATACGTGTGATTCACAACTATCTCACATGAATAAGAACAAGAGGAGATAACATCCAAACAAAAGCTAGAAAGAAAAGTTTACAAGCAAAAGAAACTATTAGAAAGGAAAAAAAGATACAACAAATTGTACAAAACCTAAACTGAAACAGCCAAAAACCGATGAAGAGCTACATCAAACAACAACTACATTAACAACACCAAAAAGCAAATCAAGTAAGTAATAACAGCCAAAACTAAAAGGACACCACCCTTAGAAATCACTAAGAACTTCATCAAGTGTTGGTCTTAAATTTGTTTTGAAAAGAAAAAGAACAAATGGCATTTCTCTTCAACCATATCAAGCGCCAGCAAACCATTTTACTCTGTACTGCCACCCAAAGCCAAGCAAGGCAGCTGCATGATCGAGTAAAAGATGTCCAGAAGAATTTACAAAAGAAAATTTTCTTCCATGATACAAGGTAAGTGATAAATGGCTATGCAGTGACGGATCCCGAGAATGGATCGAGTGAAAAACACCAACGGTGCACAAGTGATAATTGATTGATTTGATTCACACTATTTTTTTCTTTTTAGGTTCAAGGTAGCTAATTCGAAAAGCATGGTAAAAATTAGAGAAGCAAAAGCAAATAACTGTCAAGCAAAATCCATGGTGAATTCTGAAAATGGCGAATCCATGGGAATGGTGGTGACAGATCAATGGATTAATTATCTTGGAGCTCAGCTGGTCACTTCTTTGAGGAGGGGATTCATTTTGCTATACTTCATTCTCATAAGAAATATAGCACAAAAATACAGAGCTTCAAAAATCGAACATGAAGATTATTGTGCTAGAAGCTCTATGGAAGCTCCCCTGCAATCCGAAGAAGAACAAGATGATGACACGAGCATCGACGTCATCATCGTGGGTGCCGGTGTAGCAGGTTCCGCTTTGGCTTATGCTCTTGGCAACGTACGTACGTACCCCGTTTTATGCTTCTAAATCAGATTTGGTCCAGGTCCAGGACCGGATTAGAAAATTTGTGAGTAACTAATTATACACGGTACTGGTAGGAACTGAATTACGGAAAGAAAATAAATACAATTCCAAACATACATTATTTTTTAAGCGTAAATGAGTGTTAGGGTTGTTTATAGTGTTGTTTGATCTTTGGAATTCTAGAGGTCTTAGGTTAATTTAATAGATCGAGGCCTTCTGAAAGAAAACTAATGATTTTTAAAGGGTAAGGCATAAGGTAGCACTAAAAAACCACAAATTTTATGTTGGTCCTAGTGTAAATCCTAGTTCGTGCATCAAAACCAATATGAATTCAACTTCCATCAATGGTCCCTACTTGTAAAAACTTTCCACCAATGTAACCCTTTAAAATTGCTAATTTAGTGGTCCAAAACTCACACCTGGACCACCCTAAAATTAGTGCTAAAAAAGCTCAAGGAACGGGAAAAAATTGGTGCCCAAAATTTTGGACATTTTAGAAGCCCTTAATTAGTCTATGACTTATGCTTAGGGTTGAGTCTGGGTTGTGTGCGTGGGTAATTCTTCCGTGGCTAGAGGAAACCTCAATAGTGTCAAAGCATGACAATCCACACCGTGATGCCATGTAGACTCCGGTCCTAAGGATAATTACACAACTGTCACATAGTATGACACTTAACAAAAGTAAGTAAGTGAGTCGATCTAACGACGCATTCTCTAATACACGCGTCAACGTCACAAATTCAAGTGTCTCTACACTTCGATGAGACTTTGATCTATCTTTGCCCTTAAAGACATAAGACATCTAATACGTGCTAGCTTGTTTATACTATCAATGCCCTGTTTAATAGTACATAAGCCTAGAGACATTTAAGTATCAAACTTGTTAAAATGATTAGAGGTCTCATCAACCATAATCGCCTATAATGGTTTCTCTATCACAGTTTAATACTAAGGACGTTATCATATAACAATTCATAATTGGTTCTTTAAAAGAACAAATATATGACAACAGAAAAGCCATTTTATATATGTATAATCATAAAGAAATAGTAGAAATGATCCGACCCGGTCGGATCCGGTCCAACCCGGTTGGGTTTAGGACACTATTTCAACACACTCACCACGAAGTATCTAGGTGCAACATATTGTTGGATCACAACAATAACCACGGGGAAGAGCCCGATAGTGTACACGCTCGGTGTGGTGTTCCTCCATACGTAAGGTCCAAATACTTACGAAGTTATCCACTTTATCTGAACACCCACACATCACGATATATACTTGTGTCTTACCAAGAATGGATTGATGTTTTTTAACTACACAAGTACGTTTGTCATTATGTTGTTAACTAACCACCTAAGTGTTTTTAAGTAAGCTCCATCACATATACTACTCTTTTTCCTAGACCACTAGACACGGACAAGGCCTAGTACATACACAGATATTGATGAATACTAATTCATCAAAGCACAAGCCATTCATACCCTTCCGACGGTCCCGAACTTCAACTCTATGGAAGAGTACATCCGGTGCCAGAACTAAACGCATCAGAAGCTTAATCGAGGCTTGTTCATGTTAATTTATTGTTATTAGATCAAGAAACAACATTTAAAACTAGACTCGGGGCTCAAAACTGACTAAACACAAAAATGACAAATCCAGTCATACCAAGACCGCCAAAAAGAGACTTTCGCGGTGAGTGCTTGCAAGATCTTTCGTGCGCTCGCACACAGAACTGTGAATGTAAAAACGGACATTCTGACTCTTTGGTGCACCCGCACCAAGCATGAAAACTCCTAAAAACTCAGTTTTATGCATCTAAACGATCTCCACTCGATTCCAAACAAGTTTAACATCAATAGGCACAACAAAACAGCAGAAAAGGATCACTTTTATCTAACTAAACATCACATACTTCTCTAACAACAAGTAGGCAGGATTTCTAGCATTAAAACAACACAATCACTCAACCTTAAACATCATAAACCTAATTACACATTAGGAAGAGCCCCCTTACCTTTCAAGCAAGGAAAACCAAAGCAAAACCACAAGAAGATTTGCAACACCTTCTAAGACATCAACTAGAAACCTATTTATCACAATTAACTTGGATTAATTGATGATCAAAGCTTCTAAACAAAAGGAACTACGAATTCAACCAAACGAAACCACAAAACTTGATCATCTCTTGATGAGTCCAAAACTGAGGCAAAACTAACCTTATTCCAAACTTGATGATCTTGATGTCAAAAGGAAGCCCTGCTTCCGCTGATTTCGATTCTTTAATTCTTTCTGAAAACCATCAACTCACTTGTGAGAATTTTGGAGAAGCATGTTCTCCCTTTTCCCCTTGCTTTCACGTTGAAGAGGTTTCTAACATTTCTGACAAAAACTTCCCACTAATAAGGGAGGTTTATTTTATTGTAAATAACCTCCAAAGAAAAATGATTACTTATTATTTTCCTTAACTTACTTTAATTACCATTATGCCTAAGAATTTTCCTTAAATTCTCCCATACAATATATATATATATATACATACTCGAAAATACATATACATATATAATACTTTAATCATAAATTTAATTATAATATTCCGTTTTTCATAAAAGACACGTCTACCCTTTACGAAAGGTCGGGATATTACAGTGAACGAGTTCAGTTTTATCATAGTGAAAGCAAATTGATACAAACACGTGTATATGTATACTTAGTTTTCAACCCGTGCAATGCACAGAAAATTTGAAAGTTAAAAAAATAATAACAAAAAAAGTAAATATGAATAACCGTATAATGTGCTCAATATTTTTTAAGTTAGAAATGCCAACTTTTCCGAATTGCTCATCAAAATTTACCTTAGCCAACCTCTGAGGGAAAGGCACGGATACCTTAAATAAGGTTGTGGTGGAACATGTTTAGGCTCGGGTTGCGGTTCTTTATCTGTAGAAATCTCAACCTTAAGCTTGGGCTCCTCACTTTATCTTTTTCCCGTCGAAATTTTAATTTTTTTATACATCTTAATTTAACATTTAGTAGATCATGTTTTTTTTAACATTTTATGTTATAACGGGATAGAGAATCTGGATGACAATTAAGATAAACACAGAAGCAATCTAACAGTAATAATCAACAAGATGAACGGAAACAAGAACACAAGATTTAACATGGTTTCCGGAAATGTGCTAACTACTCAACGGACAGAAAAGAGATAATTTATTATGCACTGAAATTCAGATGATTTTTACACGCTTTACATTGATTACAACAGTTGGTATTTATAGACACAATTTCCTAAACCCTAACCACCATAGAATCTTTGTCTGAACTGTCATAAATACACTAGATGTGGATCCCAACATCTGCTGACTCCACCAGATGAAACTCGGCTCATCTGACTTTCCCAGACTTGTAACCAACTAGACCATATTAATTGCAGAACTCAGTTGTATTCAACAACCTCACTAGACCTCAGCGGACTTCTGACACAGAAGGACTCAACTGGCTTCACCAGCTGACTTCCATAGAATAGATACACTTACTCAGTTGACTAACAGAGTAGTTTCACCAGATTAGATCAAGTCACATTTACTGACATTTTATGTGTTGAACTTTGTAAACTAATCATTTCCGTTCCATTTACCCCTCTTACCTAGGATCGTGTTGGTTATAATTTCAGTCTCTCTTTTACAAGAATTATTAAGTTCATTATGTATTTACCTCTACTTTTACAACGTGGGGTTTACATTGGGGTTGGCTTTGCAGGAGGGCAAGCGTGTCCATGTGATAGAAAGAGATCTCAGTGAACCAAAGAGGATTGTTGGTGAGGTTTTACAACCAGGTGGCTATCTCAAATTAATTGAGTTGGGTCTTCAAGGTATGCAGTATTTTAAGTTTTACCATATATAATATTACATAGAATAATGCCTCAAATGCTTATGCCATAACATATAGGAATCATCATTATAAAAAAAATCACGTTATGAGAACTTATATACATTCATGTTTTAATTAAAGAGACAATGATATCCATCAAATTTGTATTATCACTTGGAAAAAAAAGGCATTCTTAATTGAGCAAGAATAGCCTAAATTGATAACAAATAATGGACATTCATTTAGTCTTTAAAGAAAACACATAAAGTCTCTTCAAATTCAGAAAATGTCAAGTCAATAGTATTAATCTAAATGTCTCAATGACCTCAACCATAATTGCATCATCTATCACCTATAAAGATGTATCTTTCAACATCAAGTAGCCACCGGTAATGACAAATAACCTGCATAGACACACTTAAGTAAAAGTAATACTAAAATCTATCCTCTAATCAACTTTGAACAAACGATAGTGCGAAGCATTGATGCTTGGGGCAATCCTTCGTTGGGTATTTATCCATTTGACAGAGAAAAAATAATGAGTGTCATTTGTTGAATAATTGATGCTCATTACCCTTAATTGATTGTGTTTTTGATTATTTCAAAGTAACTCAACTTATATGTGTCTAAATAACATTGAATGGAACACTTGATCCTAACATGTCATCACAATTTGATCACACACTTACTTGATTCATTATATCATATTTATTCGAATTATGCCACATTGTGTATATGTATTATATAATATTTATAGTGATGCACGGAAGTCTTATACTTACAGTACATGGCACAAAGCTTAATGTTCTTCTACGTATGATATGAAGATGAATTTACATGATCTACAAAGCTACATTGCAATACAAGACATCCACACATAAAAAATCAACTTTCTCTTTGTATTGCTATCTCAATTTGTCTTGGACACTCTTGGACTTGTCCTAAGTGTCTTTGGACTTGTATTGAGTTATACTTGGTATAATAAGTGTCATACTTATCATTAATCTGCATATTAACCACTTGATCATTTCTATAACTTCATACAATGAGGATTAGAGCAGTTACACTACTTATCTTGTGATAAACTTTGAAAGGGGATTTCTAAAGAGTTAGTTTGAATTATAACCTTCACCCTTTCTAGTTATCTAAGTGACGTAATCAGATTCTACATTTGGTATCAGAGCAAGGACATTCATGTACTACTACTTGATAAATATTGATCATTGATATGACTTCAATGGCTGTTACAAAACCTCAAGAAGTTATGTCTAGCATGATACCGCCTTAATTCAATGCCAATTACTTTGCTTATTAGAAAAGATCCATAATATTGCACCTTGAATGTCTAGACAATGATTTTTGGTATGACATTGAGGATGGAGCTTTCATCCGGTAGGAACCAAAATCAGTGGTGATGTTGTTGAAACAATTGCCTAAACAATGCGAGAATGGGAAGAGGCTGATAAAAAGAAAGTCTCTATCAATGCAAAATTTATGACCATTCCGATGAATGCTTTGAGCAACAAGGAGGATATATATGTCTCTCAATGCAATTTTTCTAAAAAAACCCGGCTAAAATTACAGATGAAATATGAGGGTGCCAATAGAGTGAAGGAATCCAAGATGAACGTCCAGGGGTGCACGCAGGATCCCGGGTGAGGGGGGGGGGGGGAGGCGATACTATGGGCGAGTGTAAATTTTAGGATGGGCAAAAAAGATACACAACATACATAATAGTGTTTTTTTCGGATCCGAGAGGGAGCGATTGCCCCCCCCTAATATCAATGTACATCCGCCCCTGTGAACGTCTTGATGCATTCTTATGAAGTATTTATGATCACATCTATTGAACCCATTTGTGAGACGGATGATAGACTTACTAAGATCATAAATTCTCGTGTCCCTTGGTAAAGTATTTACTAACCAAGAGAAAGTCCATAAAGTGACGACGAGTCTTCCTTTTGAACGAGATCCTAAAACCATTGTTATTCAAGAAGCAAATGATTTATCAATCATAGAGAATGATGAACTGATTGGTCATTGTTGGTTTATGAACTAAAAATGAATGAATGAAAATTTAGAAAGACTGATCTAAAGTCTTACATTGTAGGTTGTTGTAAATTAGAGTATGAAGGCTGAGACCTGATAAAATGCGCAACCCCTAAACAGTGAGGATGATTAGGATGTGAAAAGAATATTGAATTGGTGTTTAATTCTAGTAGATTCACAAAATTGAATCATACCAGAATCACCAGATTCTCGTACCCTATCACTTCTAACACATATGACAGTTAGACTGAACTCATTTTGAACTTGGTTTACTAGAACCTCAAATATTGATGCATTGTCATTCTTGTGTGTTAAAAACAATGTCCATTATGTTGGAAAATGATGGTTAAAATGGAATATTTTAAATGATATGTCTTATTGGGCCTATTGGGCTTAAGTGTGTGAATGGAAAGTGTTATGGAAAGGAACAATAGGAAGGAGCTATTTCTCCCACATTGGAAGGAAGGAAGGAAAAGAGCCAATATATATATGATGTTGCTTTAGTGTAGTGGTAAGAATTTACCAACTTTATACACCGTTCTCTACGCGGGCGCAGGGGGGTGCAAATCCATCCGGATTTCGGCTTGAACTTGTGTGCGAGCGCGCGTCCTGCGGACACGAATGCAACTCGATTTAAAGGCTCGTGCTGTAATGACATTCAATACGAAGCTGAGGCTGTTCCACTTCGTATTCATCAGTTCCCAGCTCTTCTCTACAGAATAAAGCCTATATAAACAGACTTCTTGATCAGTTCTTCATACCCGAATACAGAGCATTGAATGTGTTGTGCTTCCTGTCATTGCTATCCGTTCTATCCTGGGAGAAAATCATCTAGAGAAAACTGAGAGTTCAAAATACAAGGTTCTTAAGCAATTGAAGGTGTTGTGCTTCCTGTCATTGCTGAGAAAATCATCTAGAGAAAACTGAGAGTTCAAAATACAAGGTTCTTAAGCAATTGAAGGTGTTGTGCTTCCTGTCATTGCTATCCGTTCTATCCTGGGAGATTAACGTTCTGCTGAAGCTCATGGCACACGAAGGTGAGGGGACGAATTAGTCTTAAGGAAACTGTGTGCAACACAGGGCTCGGATCATATATCCTTTTCGTTTCTTTGCAATTGTAATTCTGAGATTTCTTGTATTTCGTTTTACTTGTATTTTATTTCGTTTTTGAACAAGATTGTCCAACACATTATACCTAGAATAGTCATCAACTAAGGTATACAACTCGCCACCAAACCTCTTAATTCTAAAAGGACCAAATAATTCAAGATGTAACGATTCAAGTGGTCTTGAAGTTGAAATTGAATCTTGGATTTGAGAAATGCTCTTGTTTTTTCCCTCTTGATACGAGGTTCACAAACATTCACATCAGATAAATTCAAGTGTGAGAGATTCCCTTATCAATTCAGCTTCAATAACTTGTGATGTATGTGCATAGTAACATGTCCTAACTTCCCATGTCATGAGGAGTCATAAGTATGCACCGACATTAACACGTGGTTGCAGAGAGCCGTAGATTACTTAACTGAATAATATATATGTTTCCACGACTGTGGCCAACTAACACTATGTCATTGTTAGCATTTCTAATCATGCATTTTTCAGAATCAAAAGTTACTATCAAACTAATGTCACTCAATTGTGAAATGCTCAGCAGGTTGAGTGACAAGTTTTCCTGGTAATATCACATTGTTGATCAACAACTTGTCTTTGAAGCTCATAGTTCCAACTCTAAGAATCTTGCCTTTTGCATTTTCCTCAAAGGTGACATGTCCATGAATAAAGCTTTATTTGTAGTCATATGTCTTGAACATTCACTAACAATGTACCATTTGGTTGTGCATTCCACTTTTTGACTTTAAGAAAACCTGCAAAACAAACCATGTAATAGAGGTACCCTTAATATTGGGTCCTCATTTGATTAGTCCTCAATATCAGACTTGAAGTATGGATTTTACAATCTAAACTTGTTTGATTAAAGACTTATTAATTACATGACTAATACAGGAATCAACTTCACATTTTCTTGGATTTGAAAAATATGAAAGGTTGACTTTTTATAAATATTGTCAACGAGTCTATATGCAAAGACAAACCTCAGTGTAGGTTTGCTCTTGTGTTTACCTTTTTCTTTTCTGTTATTCTTCTTACTCTTATTTGAAAGATCGGGGATTGTTACAAATGAATGATTGTGTTGTGTGTGAACAGACTTCCTGAATGAATTATATGCATCCCTTCGATACATGAATGCATTACCCTTCTTAGAGATGATAAATCAACATTCCTCTAAGAATGTGAGGTAGATGCATCTTGTTAATTCTTATCTTGAAGTGGTTTTTAAGGCTCTATTAGAGTGAACGTATGTATGGTTCCTTGGAAGTACTAGAGAAAAATCACTTCACTCTGATCTTCCTTCCACTATTTTTTGGTTCCACACATTCTAATCATCTCTTTCCTAGTTGATTATGAGCCGGATGAATAAGTTCATCAAGCTTTTAGCGCTATTGTCAAACTCTAGTATAGTAAGCTCAAGATCACTTCTTCTCCTTTAGAAAATCAATTTCAGCTTTCAAACAATGCATAAGCAACTTCGAATCGGTAGCAGCATCAATAAGTGTGTCAATCACGTTTGTCTTATCAGACGACTGAACTTTGAGACTTTCATTCTCAGTTTTTAACTCAGCCTTCCATAACTGGAAAGCAACTAAACCAACAAATAATATCATAACAGTCATATATACTTTCAGACATACCCACAAACAATGCCCTTAGTTGTCATGCTTGATGTCATACATGCCTACATGGATTGTCCTGGGTCAATAGCTACGCAGGGGCGGACCCAGCCCTTTAGGGGTAGGGTGTATGGACCCCATTCAAATTTCCGGGCGAAGTTACTAATATATCCCTCTTATAACATTAGACTGTGTATGTATATTATTTCAGACAATTCTTGTTAAAATTATTCATTTAGTTCAACTGTTTAGAAGTTTTGTTATTTATCTTAAAGTTATGGGTTGAGATACTTACTGCCTAGTTTTTTTCACTTTTTTTTTAGCGCCCCAAAAAAAAAAAAAGGTCCACCACTCAGGTGGAACCCAATAATCAATGATCTTTAGTTTTACCTCTGTGTTACTGAATCTCTTCCCTTGGCTTTTCACCTTTTTTTTTTTTTGAATTTGGCACCAAAAAAAAAAATGGAGTCATGCACCATCAGAATTTACGTAGTTATACTTATATGAATATTCAATGGTACAACGTCAATATGTAAACCCGCCATCCTTTGATTTAATATTACTCCGTCTTCAATGCCAATTTTTGCAAGTTTTTTTTTGTCATTTGGACCATGTTTCTCATTGTCAAATAATAATAATAACCAACGTGTATTACACTTATAATGTAATAAAATCAAGTTTTGTGAAAAAGTTTAACCTACTAGCTATCCATGTGCTTTTGTAGATTGTGTTAAAGATATTGATGCTCAACGAGTTTTCGGATATGCCCTTTACAAGGACGGAAAACATGTGAAGCTACCTTACCCATTGGAGAATTTTTCGACCGATGTGTCGGGTAGAGGCTTTCATAACGGACGCTTCATTCAAAGGATGAGGGAGAAAGCCGCGACTTTGTCCAAGTAATCTTTAATTTCCTCCCAATAAGATATGTTTGTATATTGAAAATTCCGATCCAGGGACTCCCTAACTATTAGAACGGGTTGTTGTCGGATGACTGCCACATATACAAAATAAAGAAACAAAACTATTTTGTCTCCTTATAGGCATAACGCCATCCAACCGCCTCGCATTACAATAGGAAGATTCTGCATTATAATTACACTTTATGTATAATCTTACGTACATACAATATTTACGTAGATCGTAGTGTAAGATTAATGCAGGGATCGATTACATCATTGATCAAAGAAAATGGAACAGTCAAAGGAGTGAAATACAAAACTAAGAATGGCCGGAGTTGGTTATCGCACGCGCTGCCTCTCTTACCATTCATGTGATGGTCGCTTTTAATTTACGACAATCCCTATGTGATTGTCAGGTACGTATTAGACATCGATATTGATTTTTTAGCACTCAAATTACCAAAATCCATAATTCTATATAAAGTTTAATTTCATAATAATATTTATTTCGTTAACGAAAAAGATACATGAGGGGTGTTACTCAATGGCAACCTTAAGGATGGTCTTTATCAGTTGCATGACCATCTTATGTCATATGTCATGTCTCTTAGCTAGTTCTAGGATGAGGAAAATAATGTAATGTGTGGAATAGATGTTTGGGCCACCCCTCTGCTAGAGTTGTAAGTTAAGTACTGAAATTATGTTGTGTTCAAGTTATTAAAAATTCTGAGTTTTGTGATTCTTGTCACATGAGGAAAATTTATATATACACTTCTATTCTGAATTATTTGTCAAAAACTACATATGTCCTTGAATTGATCCACACTGATTTGTAAGGGCATACACTTATCAAGTCAATTGATGGACACCTGCCTATATCATTTGCATCTTGTGGATGATTACTCAAGACGTATCTTGATTTTTTAACGTCCTAGAACTGCGGGTCTGACAGCACTACTTAAGTCATAATGGATCTGGTAACTATTTAGACCAGTCATCATCGCTTAGCTTAAAATGGTTAACCCGAGTTACCAAAACCTTTACACCTCCACCTCATACCTTATGACTATTTCTCACAATATTTTGATGTGGGATACTACATTCTCAACCTCATACCTTAAGACTATTTATCTACCTGAACCTCATACCTCAATATTTCTCCTTTTTGATGTGGATTTCATTCACCTCATACCTCAAGACTATTTCTCTCGATCTTTCGATGAGGATATTACGATATATGCCTTCTATCGTAAATCAAAAGTTTCAAATGCATTTCTCTGATTCAAAACTATAGTTGAAAACCAGATCTCAACCAAAATTAAATATGTCCAATCAAGCTGGGGAGATGAATATAGATCTCTTACACCAATCCTTATTAGTAATTGCATCAAATTTAAACACCAATGTCCACGTATCTAAGATGAAAATGGAACTGCATAAAGAAAACACAGACACGTAGTTGAATAAAGACTCAAACTATTGGTCTTCATGGCACCGTCTTTTTTGGGAAAGTTTCCTACATTCTGTGATGCTCATAAATATGCTGTCTACACCGTTCTTGATTATATATCCCTTCTTGAAATCCTAATTCTGATGCTTCCATATTTAATCCTATCATTCTTGTATATATATATAGGTGGATGTCCCTTCTTTTTTTGTTGGTATGGTACTGGAAAACTGTCAGCTTCCGTTTGCTAATCTCGTCCACATTGTTCTAGCTAACCATTCGACAGTCTTGTTCTACCAAATTAGCAGCACTGAGATCCGTTGCATGGTTGATGTCCCTGGCCAGAAAATTCCATCTATTTCAAATGGAGAAATGGAAAAATATTTGAAGACAATTGTGGCTCCTCAGGTGGATACAATTCATATTTCTTCATTTTCATGTAGTTAGTACTCCCTCCTTCTGTTCGATCCAAAATAACTGATACAGTTGACAAAAAAACACAACGCAGATTCCTCAACAGCTATATGATGGCTTCATATCAGCAATCAAAAAGGGCAATATAAAGACAATGCCAATTAGAATCATGCGTGCCAAACCTCATTCAACTCCTGGAGCTTTTCTTATTGGGGACGCATTCAACATGCGCCATCCTTTAACCGGTGGAGGAATGACGATTGCTCTTTCGGACGTCGTTGTGCTTCGTGATCTTCTTAGACCTTTACATGATTTGCAAGATCCAATCTTTTTGAATAACTATCTCCAATCTTTTTACACTATTCGCAAGGTAATCACTCAACCGTCTCTCTTTACAGAATGATGAGTAATGCAACTGTCACAATAATTCTGACACAATAAATGCTGGTTTAATTTTTTGGTTTTGCAGCCTATGGCATTCACAATAAACACAATGGCGGGTGCATTATTTAAGGTTTTTTGTGCAACTCCGGATCCAGCAAGACAAGAAATACGAGGAGCATGTTTTGACTATCTAAGCCTTGGAGGTGTATTCACAAGGGGACCTGTGTCTTTAGTTTCTGGTCTGAATCCAACACCTTTGAGCTTGGTGCTTCATTTCTTTGGGGTTTCTTTTTATGCTCTTGGTCGTCTACTTCTTCCATTTCCTTCTCTTACAAGGCTTTGGCTCGGAATTAGATTGATTTATGTAAGTATATCATCTCAACTCATCCCTATTTAGTACAAAGAAATCAAATCAAAAGAAAAATGAAACTAAAAATACTATATATAACCAACAAATGTCGGTCAGAGTGGAAGGGCTCTGGTCGCTTAAGCAAGAGCAAGAGGTCTCGAATTCGAGCCCTTGTGGATGTCTCGAATGATTAGTTTCAGGCGATTGTCTAGGGATATCTTGCGGGAAAAAAAAAAATAATAATAATAATAATACAAGAGAAAAACCGGAAAAAAATATATATTTGTCATTAAAATTGTAAGAAAAGAATATCATTTTGGCTCCATCGTTGGCCAATATAAGGACTGTGATCGCTGCAAAGTATGAGGACTACGATTTGGAGGAAGAATGATAAATTTGTATGTGTATGTACATACAAATGCAGTAGAATTTGAAAGGCCGATAAAAACATTTGTAGTGCATTAGTATGTATGTATATACACCACTTACTTGATATACAAATAGGGAACCCATAAAATGTGGGCCTGTATTATTACAGATTTTTTTATATACACTTCTTTTTTAAACAATACTGATGACAAATTTTTACCGTCATATTTATTACAGGGGGCGTTTGGGATTATATTTCCCATTATAAGAGCAGAAGGTGTAAGTCAACTGCTATTTCCATGAACTGTTCTACCATACACAGCTTATATACGTGTAACAACATTGCATCTCTAGAAGTGTATCATATTACCATATGTTATGTAGTTCGTGTTGTATATTAGTTGTATATGAATTTGACGTGATTGGAAACCGAAGAATGAAGTTTATTTTGATTTTTTTTATTTTATAAAACGATCGTTTTATTCATACTCAGTGGCAACTAAATGGCCAAACACAGTCAGGAAACATCCAAGCTCCATATATAGAGGAAAAATAAACAACTATATAGAAATATGCACAAAAATAGAACTACTCAAAATCCTGCCAAGCGAGTCGTAGATTCTTCGCCTATTCTACCGTCTGAGATGCCAACACGAAGGACGGTGGCCTTTCTTCATCTGAATGATGCTAGACTCGGTTCCTCTGAATGAGTTATTTTTATTCCGTTAGAAAATCTATAGAATGACTGAAATGAAATTAAAAAAAAATAATAATATCATTCTACTACCTGTCAAACGCGGTATAGAATCGACATTCATTCTATTCTATCATATTCATTCGTTCTATCAATTCAAACGAGGCATACGTGGGAATGCCACCAAGCAATTACAATCCAAATACACATAAACAGTCTTAAAAAGCCACAAGAAATAAACATGAAACTAGAGGCCCCAACGCTTCACATGTCCAAAGCCATTCACCGTAGTTCATATCTCTAAAAATATAGGGTCAATCTCGCCTTAATTACCTCTCTTCTTTGAAGATTCTTTGCGGTCCAACGGTTGTGATATGTTGATGTAGCATTTGTTGATTATTATATATATGGACTCACCATAATAAGAGGACTTTCAGATCTTGTTAACGAATACTTTGATTTGACAATTTTCAATAAATGTTATTATAGTGTATAGAATCTTTCCCTAAGATGAAATATATCAGATTCTCTATTTTACTTAAAATGATACATATAAAGGAAAAAATTTAGAATCTAATTGAGATATAAAGAAAATTTTATTGAGAATCTGGATGAGATATAAAAGAAATTTTACCGTATCTGTATTTTACAGTAAAAAAATAAAGTATCTGTTGTAATGTTATATTTCTTGTTGAAAACTCTAAATAGAGTTGAGAAATATTTGTGTCACAACAAAGTGTCATACAACACTCTTTTCCACCATTGATTTTTATGGGACCTATTTGAATATAGGAAATGTTACAACATTAAACGGATTGATACAACCAATTGACACAATATTCATCTACACCATTGATTGTTGTGGGACATGGATCAATCAATATAAGTTCCAAACAATCAATGGTGTAGGTGAATGTAGTGCCAATTGGTTTGTATCAATCACAGTGCATGTATCATTGTTAAGTGAACAATAAGCCTTACATTATAATCCATGATTCAAAAACGTATTGTGTATTTTGTTATACTTATTTTGTTATATCACTATCACTACTCAATAGAGTTTTTAAACAATTTACAGGATTTACTGCCAGTGGTCTTAAATACATAAAATTGTACTAGTATTTAATTACTCGGTATACCTCAATGAGAGATTTTATGGTGCAACGGTAGTAGGAAGGTTATGCTAAGTGGTGTTATGGTTGTAATATATGTCACTTGATACAACATTCTTACAAAATTTTCTATTCCGCAATAATAAATATCATGACAAGGTGTATCACATGGGTGAACATGGTCCTGTTAATTTGGTTTTTTCATTTTATAAAACCGAACCATTTTATCTTGTTTCCAATTTTCAAAACCAAACTAGAAACGGTTTTCGACGTAAACCATTTGTTCGATTCGGTTTGGTTCACTTTGGTTCGGTTTTTTACGGTTTTCTTTAACAATTAAAATTATTGATTGGAAATCACAAATTGTCCCGTAACAACAAATGATAATATATGTAATACATTAGTACTATTATGATAGTAAATCCAATGAGATAATTTAACAAATGTTTTATATTTAACTAACATATATTCATGTGAATCCTAAAGATCTAAAACCAATCATACTTCAACACCGATGATATATAGGCCCATCTGGCGAGTTATTTACAATTGGGCGGGCCCATTATAAAGGCTAGACAATAAAGATAAATGGGTGGTAGAGCAGACTTTCTGCCGGACTCACTCGAAAAGATCTGCTGACGAGAATAATCAAATGAGCAGAGGACTCCGTTATGTTCGACCGAAATACCTGCAGGCGTAATAATCAAATGAGCAGGACAATGACAGAGTCAATAACGGCATAACCGTTTACAAACATGGGTAGATCCCACGTCTTATAGTTGGTAGAATAACCGCTGATAACTCCCACTATAGTAGAGGAGTTATCCCCATGATCTAAAGGTATAAAAAGCAATCGAACTACGAGGGGACTTGATTCGGTTCAATACTTGAATCGGATCGTGGCGACTCTCTCAAAAGAGTTCATCCAAATTCATACAAAATATACTTGTTTTAATATTATTTTCCTAACTCGAATCATTTAATTACCCGATTGCGATTTTAAGCATCATCATTTGGCGCAAGAAGGAGGGTCTGATTCTAGTTAGTGAGTTATTTTTATATTAAAAATGGCGAAAAATCATAGGAAGAAGCATCAAAATCAACCGGAAGTTGAAGATCAAACCAGGGAAAAGAGCCTAGAAGAAAACGGTCAAGAACCTGGAAATAAAACTCTAATTGAAGAAGGACAAACCAAAGACACCAAATGCGATGACGGATGTTGGTGGAAAATCTGGCAAATCTCAAAGGAGAAGAGATAAAAGCCATCTTTCAGGAGGTATTGAAAGCCAGAAACTAGGATGCCGAAGTTTCAGAAACAACTCCTCCTCATAATACAATTCAGAACGAAAAACATGAGGCAAAGTCCAAGGGAAAGGTGGTGGTTACTCGCCCAGGTGGTGATAACGCCAAAGCAGAATTGGACGCCGTTCTTAGGCCTAAGCAAGATGAGTTTAGGCTGGTGTCTCCTTTCACTGAGGACATTAATACATTTCCTTGTCCTCCAGGGTTCAAGATCCCCACGATTCAGTCATATGATGGCACTAAGGATCCATATGACCATATGCACCAGTACATACAAAGATATGAGCACATACAATGCACCCGAAGAGATGAAATGCAGGGGCATTTGCAACCCTTCTTACGAGGGAAGGCAAGGATTGGTTCAATAAGTTGAACCCCGTGATCCATACCGCACTTCCCCACTCGACCGTGGAAGTTCATGCACGCGCGTTTATCGCGCAAGACCTTTCCAGAGAAACCAAAAATATTTTGTCCACCATCGACGAAAAAGTGATGAAATAGTGTTGCGATTCATTAAAAGATTCAACGGAGAATCATCCCGGATAAGCGGATCTGGATGATAAATTCTTAGTAGCGCCCTTCGTGGCGTGTTTGAAAGAAGGACGGCTACATGCTAAAGAGCGGCAAGAATCCGAGCACGATGGAAAAATGTCTGAAATTGCGTCTCGACATTGTCAAGGAGAAGAGGCAAACAGGGCCAAGAGATATGACTCCCACAGGGATGCCAAAAAAGGAAAAACTGATGATAAATCTGACAAGAAAGAAAATCAGTTTGGGACAGGGTAACCGCTCCCATATCTGATAGGCTAGGGAAGAAAGGTGCTTTGCAGACAATGACCTTATTCCTTTGAAATGATCATGTGATCAAGTTAGCGATAATGGAGAAGAAAGGAATTACCAAGACTCCTCCTCTTTTAAGGGGTCCAAGAGAAAAAGAAAGAAAATCAGTTTGGGACAGGGTAACCGCTCCCATATCTGATAGGCTAGGGAAGAAAGGTGCTTTGCAGGACAAAGACCTTATTCCTTTGAACAGATCCTATGATCAAGTTCCGGCAATAATGGAGAAGAAAGGAATTACCAAGACTCCTCCTATTTTAAGGGGTCCAAGAGAAAAAAGAAAGAAAATCAGTTTGGGATAGGGTAACCGCTCCCATATCTGATAGGCTAGGGAAGAAAGGTGCTTTGCAAGACAAAGACCTTATTCCTTTGAACAGATCCTGTGATCAAGTTCCGGCGATAATGGAGAAGTAAGGAATTACCAAGACTCCTCCTCTTTTAAGGGGTCCAAGAGAAAAAAAAGATCACACAAGGTGGTGCAGATATCATAAAGACATTGGGCATGACTCTAAGACCTAATCAGAGATATAGATGCGGCAGCTATGGAAGGGAAGGTCGATAAATGCATCGATCGGTCACAAGGAGATAACCCTGTGAGGAATGAGGGAGTTCGAGAAAATTCAACAACGATCGGGATAGAAATAATCGGAGGAGACGTAGAGATCCATCCTCAAATGCCGCTGAGACAGAAACTACATATTCCTTAGCATACGGATGCAAGTAGTGATACCCGCAGAGATTCGGCATAAATCTCTCAAGATGCAATTATACTGGCCCGTAAAAGCAGAAGCAAATATACTGCACATTAAGGATGAGTGGAACATAAAAGAGATGTAGCTCTAATACAGATGGCCAAGTACAAGCAGAGAATTGCTCAATACTACAACTCAAAAGTTAGAGGTAATGATTTTAAAGAAGGTGACTTAGTTACGAGGCGAAATGATGCCGCAGGCAGGCAAGGTCCAACTGAAAGCTAGACCCAAATTGGGAAAGTCCTTACAAAATGATCAAGGTACATGGAAAAAGATCTTATCAATCGACTAATGCCTCTGGACGAGACCATTCTAGAAAATTTGAATGCTATTCACCTACGGAAATACTATCCTTAAAATAAGCTTATTTTACCGAGATGGTTATCCATTTGAAATATATTTTAATTAATTTTATTGATTATATGTTCCCATATTTTAAGTTGTGTTGAAATACAGGAAATTAAAGGCAAAATGCCAAGAAAATATATACCGAGCATGGAAACTTGCAGTGCAAGGACATTTCTGGGAAGAAGACCCATCGTTAAAAATCTAAGTGTCGAACTTGCAGGGCAAGGACACTTCAAGCGTAAGGCCCATCGTAAAAATGTAAGTGTCAAACTTGCGGTGCAAGGACATTTCAGGCGTAAGACCCATCGTTAAAAATCTAAGTGTCGAACTTGCAGGGCAAGGACACTTCTGGGCAGAAGGCCCATCGTAAAAATCTAAGTGTCAAACTTGCAGGGCAAGGACATTTCTGGGCATCGTAAAAATCTAAGTGTCGAACTTGCAGCTCAAGGACATTTCTGGGCAGAAGGCCCATCGTAAAAATCTAAGTGTCGAACTTGCGCAAATAAGAAGGACATTTCTGAAGCGAAGGCCCATCGTAAAAATCTAAGTGTCGAACTTGCGGTGCAAGGACCTTTACGGCAAAAGGCCCATCGTAAAAATCTAAGTGTCGAACTTGCGGGCAAGGACACTTCAGGCGAAGTATGCCCATCGTAAAAATCTAAGTGTCGAACTTGCGGGGCAAGGACACTTCAGGTAGAAGGCCCATCGTAAAAATCTAATCTAAGTGTCGAACTTGCAAAGTGCAAGAACATTTAGGCGTAAGGCCCATCGTAAAAATCTAAGTGTCGAACTTGCAGGGCAAGGACACTTCTGGGCAGAAGGCCCATCGTAAAAATCTAAGTGTCGAACTTGCAGTGCAAGGACATTTCTGGGCAGAAGACCCATCGTTAAAAATCTAAGTGTCGAACTTGCGGCGCAAGGACCTTCTCGACGTAATAACCATCATTAAATAAACTAAGTGTCGAACTTGCGGCGTAAGGACACTCTGGCGTAAGACCCATCATTAAATAAACTAAGTGTCGAACTTGCGGTGCAAGCAAGGACACTGGGTCGAACTTGCGCCGCAAGGACACTCTGCAGCGTAATATAAACTAAGGGCCAACTTGCAGAGCGAGGGCCTTACGGAAGAGCCCCACTACATGAATGGACTAAGTACCAAACTTGCAAACAAGAATACTACTGGTAAATACCCATAAGTCGAAGAATTAAAAATGTAGGCATTCTAAGCGAACGACGGAAGTTGGCCTCGTTTCGCATTATATTAATGACGGAAGTTCATACATTCCAGACTAGGGTAGTTGTAAAGCAGTCCACGCAGTTTGGGGGGACTTATGATGATATATAGGCCCACTGGGCCGAGTTATTTACAATTGGGCCGGGCCCATTATAAAGACTAGACAATAAAGATAAATGGGCCGGCAGAAGCGAGACTCTACTGCACTCGCCGAAAAGACCTCCGGGCGAGAATAATCAAACGAAAGCGAGGACTCCGTTATGTTCGGACTGTAAATACCTCCAGGCGTAATAATCAAATGAAGCGAGGACAAAGACAGAGTCAATAACAAAGATAACAAGCTTACAAACACGGGGTAGATCCCACGCCTTATAGTTGGTAGAATAACACGATAACTCCCCACTATAGTAGAGGAGTTATCCCATGATCTAAAGGTATAAAAAGGCAATCTAAACTACGAGGGGACTTTATTCCCTGTTCAATCAATACTTGAATCGATACGTGGCGATCTCTCAAAAGAGTTCAGTCCAAATTCATACAAAATATACTTGTTTTAATATTATTTTCCTAACTCGAATCATTTAATTACCCGATTGCGATTTTAAGCATCATCAAACACCATTCAACACAACTACCATTGAATTCCCTAGTTTGGGACAAACAAGATAATAAAATGGTCATCATTTACTCATTTCAATTAATCAATAAATCATTAACTTCAAAAAATACTAATAATGAACTAATAATTATATTATTGAATATCATATATAAATCTCAAAATCCATTAGGCAAAATAATAATTTGAGTATGGTCAAGGGAGAAAGAGGAATGCATTTGTTTTACAAGTAAGCGAGAGATAAATTGAAGATAGCTAACTTTCACATATTTCAAACGAAAAAAACACGTGATATAGTTTTGGGCTTCATTTAGTTAGAACATATTCATCATTTTAATTTCTCCAAAACATCAACTCTGATTTTGATTATCTCAACAATGTTATTGTCCAACATAATCTAATTATAAGCAAATAAAAGACAAACTTATATAAAACTAATGTCTATAAATGCATTTATTTATATAAGATGTCAAACCTAATAAATGAACGAATCGGAAAATCTCCATGATGAAGTTTGTCAACATCATTAGAAGAAGCTAGTCATGCAAATAAGCATTTACGTGTTTCAAATAATGGTGCTGAGGAAGTAGAAAGAGAAGAAAGAGTTAGCCGTGTTGAGTTGTGAACTGACATGTACTCGATATTCTCTTAAATGATTAAAAATTGAAGACAATTCTGTGAAATAATCAACAAAATATGGATCTTTAGGATATGAGATTTGTAATTGATCATTAATACATTACAAATACAAAGTTTAAACATGTTGAGTTGGACCGAAAAAAACACATGGATGTTTTAAAGTATTAATAGATGTAGGTATGCGTGTGTGTACATATATATATATATATATATAATCCGGTTTGGTTCTGTTTTGAACGGTTTCTATTATTTTTAAATTGGAACCAAATTATTTTTCACGGTTTCGTTTTATGGAAAATTAGGGATAAGAATGAAAATCTTAATATTTTTAAGAATAAGGAGACAAATTACATATTTTTTATAGGGAGAAGACAATCGCATAATTTTATAATGGTAATGACAAATGTTGAATCCCAAAATCGGTGAATCTCCTCAAATAATCCCGAAATCGATGAATTTTGACAATGAATCCTTAAAATTAGTGAATCTCGACAATGAATTTTGAAAATTAGTGAATTTCGACGGTGAATTTAGCAGATGAATTTAAATAGTGAATTTGAACACAAGTGAATTTCGATGAATGAATAAATAGTTTTTCTTTTTATCAAAAGTTTCAAAAAACTGTCCTTCTACTCAATTGATGAAATATTTTTGTCCTTCTCCCTCATTCCCCCTTGGTTTTAACAATATAAAAACCAACCAATAAACCATGATTTTATACATTTTCGGTTTGATTCGATTTAGTTCGGCCGGTTGGTTTGGTTTTCGGTTTTTTGTTCACCGGACCATAACACCACTCACGGCAATAACCGTCGGCGGTTAATCGTATGAGCCAACTACTAACTTTTCTTCTCGTTGTCGGTCGTGAAGAGGTCAGACTTCAGAGCTCAGATCCATACCAAAATCAAGAACCCACTTACAATAATAAGGAAAAAATTAGTGGAAGAAAGGAAGTTGCCAAGTTGTCCGGTACTTACTGCGTTTGACCTGAACTGAAAGGCTTTGAAAAATAAGCTGGCCTCTTTTGCTCTCATCTGCACTTATTTAGCTGGATAATAACCAGGTAATTTGATTGTTTTTGGAATTTATTTTTATGTTAATTTTTGTCATTTGGTTTCTGTGCAAGTTTGTTTTTTTGGATTTTCTTTAGAATTATTGTCTGTTGGTTGTGGTAGTGATTTTTGCAATTGTTTGGCCGAGGGGTTGTGGGGGATGATGGGGTTTTTGGTTCAATATTGAATATCTTTGTTTTATTTCACTAATTTTGTAAGTGGGTTTTGCCGTTTAGTGAAGAAAGGTATCAACTTTGGCGTGCAGGCCTTAGTTTAGGTAATTAATTTATATTCAAAGGCTGAAGAAGTTTCTGCAGGGGCAATGGTTCAGGGCAAACATTAACCCAGAAAATTGGTTATGGAGAAAATTAAAATGAATTAGTATTCACATACATTAGAATCAAAAGTGCGAAACCGGGAATCTTTGGATCATTAACCATTCCCCAATATGTTTTGCAGGTTTGTCTCATGTTATAGAACAAGTTGTCTTGGGTAGGTCTCTTGATATAGAGAAGAAGGTGACAACAGGGGTAGATCAGTAAACTTTGGCAAGTCTAGTCATGTTCAAATCTCCTGTAAGAAACCACAGATCGAAAGGAGTTAGAGTGAAGCAGGTGTTGCAAATTTGTTTCTTGCTTGCTGTTTGCTTTTGGTTAATTTACCAAGTCAAGCATTCGCGTGATAAGAAGAAAGCACTTGATGAGACTGATGCTAACAAGAACACTGTAAGGACAATACCCAGTGGTGATATTTTGAAACTTGGAAGGAAAGACGCTAACCCGAAATTTGAACAACCGGTTTTGATTAATGGAAAGTCGAATGAAGAAACAGAAGATATTGAGGAAACTGTTGGAGAGGAAGAAGATACTAAAATTGAATTAGTAACAGAGGAAGAAACCGGGGATAAAGACGATGAAAATGGAAGGGATGGTGTAGATGTGCTTGAAAAGTCTGATTTGGAAGAAAAGACGTTGAAGATAGCGGTGAATCCGTAAAGAATGAAAAATCTTTAAAAGAGAAGAATGTTGAGGATGAAACTAAGAGCAGCACACATGAGTCTAGGGATGAAAATTACAAGGCAGATGATGCTTCTAGTGCAGTGACTCAAACATCTCGTTTTATCGGTAGTGAAACGGAGGTTGAAATTTCGAAAAAATCTACAGAAAAAGATAGTTTGGCAGATGAAAAACTTGCCAGTAACATTTCCAGTAACAATGTTGTGGAAGAGCGTGAAGTTTCTGAAACGACTAAAACTAATCCAGTAGACATTGTTGCAGAAACGACTACCTTAAACGCAGTCAAGAACACTGATTCGCGTTCCAGCAACAATGAGGATGCTGCTTCTGACAAAGAAACTAACGATTCTCGCAATGTGACCTTGGACTTCAAGAAACCCGTAAGCAAACATGTGGAAGGGAACACCCAATTTTCAGACATCAAATACGACGTTAAAGCTGAGGCTAAGCCAGACACTGATGAAAAAGCACTTACAACAGATGACAATGCACTGAATGCTGAGAATGGTGTTGAAGTTCAACGCGATTCAATCAATTCGGATTCTGCAACTAGTTTGGTGGGGAAAAATGATGGAACAGATGTGGACATGTTGGCCAATGTACTAAACGAGGATAATGACGAGGAGGAAGCTGCAGCAGAGTGAATCTTGGAATATATATATAAGTATTGTTTGTTGTTTGTAAATTGTTATTTTTCACATGCAGTTTTAAGGAAAATCAAGAACATTTTGAACTTGCTTGACAAAATCTAACCGGGAGTTTATGATGTCGAAACTTGAAATGTTTAACTCAGCTGAACATAAAAGACAAAATGCAGTTGTGAATTTATATATATTTATATATTTTTAACTCCTCTTAATAATATTATAATTACCATCGGTTAATTAATCTCTCCACAAATAACATAAATAAATAAACAAATAGAAAAATAGATCAACGGGCTCCCGTAGTCGAAGTTTCTCCAAATCAGTGAGAAAACCCTACTGTTTGTCTCTCTCAACCCAGCAAACCCTATCTCGTCTGATAACGCAATGTCGTCGGAGAATCGTGATTGTTGAAAATACTGCATTATTGCCGTATTTGTCGATCTCATGGACAATCGATCTTAGCAGCAACGAACCTTTGGTAAGCAGCGATTTCTCCGATGAATTGACGATGTCGGAAGAAGGAGATGAAAAAGCAAGATCGATTGTCCATGAGATCGATAAATACTCCCGTCTATGCTGCAATAATGCAGTATTTTCGGCTTCAACAATCGCGTTTCTCCAACAACATTGCGTTATCAGATGAGATAGGGATTGTTTGACTGAGAGAGACGAGCAATAGGGTTTTCTCACTGATTTGAGCAAACTTCGACTACGGGAGCCTGTTGATCTATTTTTCTATTTATTTATTTATTTATGTTATTTGGGAAGAGATTAATTAACCGATGGTAATTATAATATTATTAAGAGGAGTTTTTTTTTTTTTTGTTGAAAGAGGGCCACATGGCAACATATAATTGGTGTTGAGTCATCCTCTGTAGATTGGAGGGACTACGGTAGAACTTCCCGTGATGATAGGGCACAACATTATGCCACAACGATTGATACCAGGGACAGATCTATAATTTTGTTCAAGAAGGTCAGCAATTTCTAGTGGAAACGCAGATGGCCCAATCTGAGTCTAAATATTGAGTATCAGATTGCTATTTGTAGATAAAAATAAGCATTGTCCTAAAGCTCTTTTAAATCCAAGACTTGTATCAAAGATTTCTAATTTACACCACCAAAATAATATAAAATAATACATATTTCTATTATACAACATCTCAATTCAAAACACTCCACACCAAAGATTTCTATCCATTTATCTATAACATTAAAATATTTATTTTAGATATAAAACACCTAAAAGAACATCTACTACAAGTGCTTTAGGGTGTTTATATCTAAAATAAAAAAAAAACAAAAAAGCTGGTACAAATATGATCTACAACAGATGGGCTATACCTAAAAATATTTAGGTATGGTGAATAGTGTTGTTCTATATTTTTAGGTATAGCCCATCTGCTGTAGGTCATATTTTGACCAGTTTTTTGTTTTCTATTTCTATTTTAGATATAGGACACCTAATAGAACACCTGCTACAAGTGCCCTTACACGAGGTGCTTACTTTAGGTGCAAACCCTGTTAGAGAAGCCTAATTCTGGCTAACTTGTTGAAAGAAATATTTTTATGATGCAACGGTGTTATACCAAGTGACATATATTAGAGTCTCTCATTTATATTATTTTTCATATAATACATTTTTATCGTGTGTAAGAGGTTAGAAATGAATGGTGGTAATGTATGTCACTTGATATCATCTTTCTACAACGATTGTATTATAAAAAGTTCTCTTGTTCAACTTCAAATATACTCATAGTTTGACAACTAGGGTTCTACAAATGGCGCTATCTAGTAATTTGGGAGGAAGAGACGGGGAGGTAGCGCACATAGGCTAACCAATAACACATTATCTTTATAAACCAACGAGTGGATTGTGTCATCACCCGAACCTTAGACAAATAAATTGTGATGATTTCTTTACTATTTCAATCCCAAACTTAGGAGAGCATGTGTAAGCTTCGAAATTCAATTGTCTACTTATTTGTCTTAGGCCGTATGAAAACCTGACCGGTTTGTGGACATTCCTAAATTTGTCCACTTTGCGGCATTGAGATGGTATCATGTATACCTCCTCATCTAGGTTTGCAGTTTAAAAAATATGACCAGATTGTTTGTTCATAATTAAACAGTTTTTTATTAAACACATATGCTTGTTACTTTCGAAAATAAATAAGCCAATGTACTTCCAAAGCCACGTATGGATGCTTGTTGTGGGGGAGTTCTTCTATGGTGAGTCTATTTGAGGAGTAACCCACGTAGATGATTTTAGACCATAAAGTTTCAACTTGAATTCAAACTGCAGTCCAGAATCTTCCACGCATGTCTACAAGTCTGAAATGACTAGTAGAGAAGAATTACTCTGATCGGAACCCATTGTGAGAGGATCCATTGTGGCTTAATTTACCACAATGTCGAAAGGCCACTTGTAGGTATTTTTTGGTATATAGCTCAGAGTAGCTCAAAGTTCCACGGTGTGGAAGGTGATAATGTGGTAGTAGTTGTGGATCTGCCGTATCAACTTTCTCACAATGCACACAAATCTAGGTATATTTTTTTTGGAAAATGATATATCCACCACACATAGTGTGTAGTGGACAATCACTACACATCTCTTATTCATTGACTAAAATGTAATACTTCAAATGACAAACAAAGTGGAATCACAGGAGAAAATTATGATGCAAGTCGGTGATTTGACGGGTTATACTAGAGATGAGGGATGAGATGCATTCAATTTATCCAATTTTTCACAATAAATGTTTATAGGTATGAATTGGATATATCACATTCATCCACCGATATAACTACCGATAACCTCATTGTGAATAAATCTTTTCGAATAATAGCTAAACTAAAACAAGTAGTGTAAAAACAAATGTCATGTTAAAGTTTAAAAAGAAAGCGAACGGATAAAGTCAACGGTCAGGTGAAAATGAAAAATGTGCAATCCAACGGCTCTTATGCTTTTGCCCTGCTTTTATGCATTTAAGATTAGAAAAGTGACTATAGCCGTTGAAATTTCAAATAAGCATTTTCCTTTTCCATTCAGGAAACTAGCCGTTACCTGACCCAAAGCACTAATATCCTTATCTTCATCAATTCAAAACCAAACCAAAGACCCTCTTAAAATCTGCATTCCAGGCATCAATATTTCCTTTACATCCTTAACTCTATTTAGCAATTTATAGCTGAATTCCCTGCTGAAACATACCGAATTTCTGCATTCATATTTGGCAAATCTATAACTGGAATTTACCATGCCGGTACCCAATTTGAACAGATCTCCATCGCCACTTCCTCATCCAAGAAACTCTGAGTCAAATTCCACAACCCGGAGAAGCTTCAGCGGAAACCCTTTCCACAAACCTTCAGTTATTGCTAATCCCAGAAGTTTTAATTCGTCCACTCCTGCCAACAGCCCATCAGGTTAGTTTGTATCAAATTCTTGATTTTAATGAGTCATTACGTTTTAATTTTTCATATCTGTTTCTAATTTGAGTTTCCGTTTGCATTGAAAATTCTAGGGTTTGGAAAAAGACTATCAGGGAACGGTGACAGTTGCGATTATGAGAAGGAGAACGATCAGTGCATCAAACCTGTAAAATCGCGGTCAGCAGCAAATGGGTCTAAGAATTTCATGGCCCCAACAATTTCTGCTGCCTATAAGCATTCTCCTTCTCCGAGAAAGAAAGTTTTGGTGGATCGAAACGAGCCCGTCAGGACCTCAATTTCATTGTCAGAAGGGAAAGCCTCGTTCTTTTTATCAAATCATAATGTTAATCTGTCCAAATCCGAATCTTTCATCCATCAGAATAACGTTGAGACTCATACGGAGCCAATTGCCAATGATTCACAAGAAAATGAGGTGATTCTTGAACGCCCTTTAGTTTCTAAAGTCTGGAAAAAGGTAACGTTTGCTGATTCAACTTTAGATGTAGAGTTTGAGGCGGATTCAGTAGTATCTGATTCTGATTGTGTTGTTACTGATTTAAGTGCCAAGAACAAATCTTTTTGTGAATCAAGTATGTCCCCTGTTATTGCTCCTCTTGATGCTGATCCATCATTTCCTCCTTATGATCCCAAAACTAATTACCTTTCCCCTAGGCCTCAGTTTCTTCATTACAAACCCAATGAAAGAATTGACATTCTTTTAAACAAAGAAAAAGAACTTGATGATGAAAGAGAAAATCCATTTGAAGATAATTTGTTATCCCTTGAGAACTCCTCAGACACTGCTGACGAGTCTCAGAGAGATACGGAGGATTCTTCTACATCTGAGAGCGAATCCCAAAACTTAGGGGATGGTTTTGAATCATTGACTTGCGGAGGCTCAAATGCCCATGAGAATTCTGAGAAGGCTATTGATGTGAAAGAAATCATTCCTGGTTTTGAATCACTGACTGCTGGTAGCTCAAATATCCATGAGAATTCGGAGAAGGTTATCAATGTTAAAGAGAGAGAGAAGAAAGGGTTGATTACAAGACTGAGATTGATCTGCTTATTAGTGATGGTGTTACTGATTTCTTGTTACTCAATCTCAGACACTTATTCTCCTGCCATTGATTCAACAATGTTAAAAGCCATAAATATTTCTCAGTTGCGTACTCCAGGAGCAATTATTGATCTGGCCAAAGCCAACATTTATTGGTTCACTCAGAGGATTAAGCAGTTCTCAGTTGAGTCCATGTCGCATCTGTTCTTGCTGATTAGCAATAGTGGCCAAAGAGATCAGTTGAGTCCTCCCTTGCAGTTCATGAACCTGACTGAGCTACAGAACAATGTCTTTGTTAGCAGCTACCATAATATGATTCAACAAGAAAGTGAAGATTCAGCTGAAAATCTTGAATCGGATTTTTCGGAAGAAGAAACCATTGAATGGGATAATATTGTAGAGGACTTGAACGATGAGGCTGCTGAACAATTCGAAGAGGAAACTGCTGGAGACTCTATTTCTGACAGCAACAATGAAAATGAGGCAGAAGGAAATGCTGATTTGGTGCAAACTGTAGAATTGCCATCTCCTGAAGCAGCTCCAATTGGTTTAGGTAGTGAAACCATAAGCAATGAAGAGCAAGATGTTTCTCATCTTGATACAGAACGGCAAGATGATATGCTTCTTGAACATTATGGTGTTATATTCCCAGAAATTCAAGAAGTTCTTACCGAAAACCGTGAAGAAAAGATTGGCAGCAATGCAAATCTTGGTACTGATGCAATTGAGAAGCCTTCTTCAGAATATACCAATCTGCAAATCGCATTAGATGTTAGTGCCAAAAGTAGTCCAGAAAACTTTGAGGGTAATGTGAATCTTGATTCTGATCCAGATGTGGGAGAGCCTTTCTCAGAAGATGTCAGTCCGAAAACTCCATCTGATGAAATTCAACATCCATTTACAGAGTTGCATTCTGAAATAAAGCCATTTACTAAGACTCCAGCTTATCATGCTATGGGCGCTGCGGCATCTCTTTTTTTAGCTGTAGTGTCCATTGCATTTGCAGTCTTTAACAACAAAGAAAGAGGAAACAGAACCAAGCCAAATGCGGGGGTTTGCACAGATGATTTGCTAAGTAAGAAGATTGTTTTCGCAACATCATCAGCTATGGAGCAACAAATGGATGATGAAAAACTATGCTCTCACAATTCGCCAGCAGAAGAAGATTATGATGTTGGAGAATCTTGCCCGTCAGAAATGAGCAGTTTTCAATCTGATAAGAAATCATTCAAAAGTGCAAATAATGAAGTTCAGAGCAGAGAGAAAAGGCAGAGGAAATACTCAAGAAGAGAATCGTTTTCTTCATCAGATATTTCCTTGGGTGGCGGTGGTGGTGGTTCACTTTCGTATGGAAGCTTCACAACATACGAACGAATTCAAACCAAGAATGTGAGGATCTTTTCCAACTCTTTTTTTGTTTGTTTGCTATAACTCTCTTGTTTTAAGCACTTTGATGAATTATAGAAATATTTGAACTCACTATATGAATTTGAATTTGTGTGCAGGCAACAGGAGATGAAGAAGTTGTGACCCCTGTTAGGCGATCAAGCAGAATTAGAAGCCATGTAATGTCTTAGTGACAATTTATATGTTTGCAGCTCTAAGACCTTTTTTTTTCCAAGGTTACTTTGTTTTAACCTGTGTGTTTGAGTTTGATGCATGAAATCCTGCATGTAGTAGGGATTTCATAAATCATTGAAGTGGAATGTGTCTCCTTTATGGAGCTCCATGTTATGTTGGATTCCTTGTCAGCTCTTAAGGATTGTGAGTTGTTGTTAGATGTTTGATTTTTTTAATGAAATGGTTTTTGTATGAATGAGTTTTTTTCCTACTAATTCAAAGTTTCTTAAGAAGGGAATTCCTATGAAATTAGCACCTTAATACTAATTGAGTACAAGTCTGACTTGTAACTAAGCTTAGTATTGTGTTGGAGGCTTGGAGCAACTTGGTGTGGACTTCATACTGCAGCAGATGGCTTGTTGTTGCTGCAGCTCTTGCAGCTTGACTCAGATTCATCTCTTTTCCTCCCATTTCTTTTATGTTATAATCATTTATTTTCTTTTCTATCTATTTCCTTCGATCCAAACGGGGTAAGAAAACAAAAGCATTTGGTTATCTGTATAGACTATCTAATTTTGATAAATTTTATCCTAAAATGATCGTAACATGATTATACTCAGTGACATGCATTATAACGCACATTTTACTATCTTTCACAAACAAGAGGGTGTGCATTCTACATGTCGTGTACTCCTATATAAAAGTAATGAAATAAGGAGAGGGAGACACAAGTTCTCAGGTTCCTACATTCTCATGTATTGTGTTACATCTTTAACATGGTTTTAGAGCCATTGTTTTAATCTCCCTTCGCCAAAATACAAAAACCTTAAATCAAGTTATCTTCATAGCCAGCCGACATGGAGAAACAAGTCGAAAACCCTAGTTTTTTGCACCTATGAGTGTGCCTCCAACCATTACTTTCGTCAAGTAGAATGACAAATTATACATTGTGGTCCCGTTCCATTGTGTTTTTCTTAACCGGAAATGGTATGGATCATCATCTCACAAGTGATAAGGCAAGTGATCGCGAAAATCACAACTACACTAGCACCCGGAACTTCCATAAACAAATCTTGTGCTGATTTAATTTATGCATTTATATTTGTGCTTTGAATGATTTATCTTTTCACTCAGCAAACACTAGACACTGAGTCAGCTAAAAACTGATACATAGGAGATTCAGATATTTATCGACACTTCTATAGCACTAAAGGCTAGAATTATCTGCTGCCAGTTGACTAGACTAAGAATAAGTCAGTCTTGACTTATACTTAGTTGAGTTAGCTGAACTCCGCACAAGTTAAGGGACAGGAACAAAACTGAACTAAGCATCAGTTTAAAGTTTCAGAGAAACTCAGTTCCTAGGGACTTTCAGCTTTAGAAAAGTGTTTTTGGTGACAAGTTTATTCACCCCCCCCCCCCCTCTAAACTTGTGTTAGCCTTTCCAAGGGACCAACAGTGAACTCTTGTAGAACTAAGGTACAAATGAGTAGAAATGTTTTGTAATCGGGTAGATTTGACTCCAAAATAGTAGAATATGGATTAAAAAGGAACTTGGTATAATTTTACGTAAACATACTTGACATATCAACATTTCACAAAATAAATGTTATCCATTCAAATCAGTTAGGTCGGTCATTAGAGCCAACTGTAGAGCTCCGCTTCTACGCTTGTATGAGTCTCATGCTGACCGTATAATGACTTATTTCATTAAATGCATATTCCATCATGAGTTTTACCTTACAGGAAGGAAATCCGGAATCAGGAGGTTTGGCAAGAAACACGTACGACAAGGAACCTCTGTGAGGTAAATGCGCTAACTATCGTGCATATGGGGTTGATAAACGATTTTAATTACGATTTTAAGTGATTGAATATCAATGATGTTTCTTTAAAGTAATTATAGTGTTCAAGGATGATTATTATAGAAATTGAAAAACCGGATTAAATGATTAAACTGGATCAAACCGGATTTAAAAATGACAAACTACAGTTTTATAATAGGTATTTAATTGAAAAAAAAAATCGAACCATAAAATCAGTTTGGTTTCCGGTTATAATGAAGTAAATTGGTATTCCCCGTATGAAAAACATCTAATGGTTTAGCTAAGACTTTGATCTGCGACATGCATATAAATTTTCTCTAGACCTAGCTGCTACAGAAATTCAATCTATAAATGGAATGATAGTGAACTTTGGTAGAAATCACGTAGAAATGGGTAGAAATCGGGTAGAAATGAGTCCAAAATTGTAGAATATGTATTCAAAAGGAACTTGGTATAATTTTACTTTAACATACTTGTCACGGATTTTATTAAAACAAACAAGTAATAATCCGGTTAACCTCAAGTATAAGGATCGTAGTAATAGTGGTTAATGCCGGGTCGATCTTACGGGGAACTGGCGATTGCTAACCCTAGTTTTTGTCTAACTAACTAACCTATGTCACGATTACTAAACCGAATGATATGAGAAACAAGAACTAATTCACAAGAAAGATAACAATAACGTAAACTGGACAGATGATCGAGATCTAAAGCCAGGAAGGTACGGGTTGCGAACTATTAAACTTAAACTAAATTATGAAATAAAAGTAACTAAACTAGGCAATTCGAGTTTCACGGGATTAAATTCAGATTTTAACGGACAAACGAGCGATTGATCCACCTATCCTAACAAGTATCAATTCCTATCTCGATTATATTGCGTTTTTTTAACCAAGTTGTGGTTTTACCTTGTCTAAAGCATGAACCCTAATTTCTTAGGTGATTCACTTATTAATATATATCTTTCGATTTGAGATTAACGATTTTACTAATCAAAGGTGTGAACTTTAACCTATTAACTCTCGTTATGATAGATTAAACGAATATTCCTTATCATGATGATCAAGGGTTTATAGAAATTTTCATCAACACAAACAATCAAAACATGCAAGTCTTTCGATACAATCGCAATTAAACAATATAAACAATGATAAAGGAAACAACTTTAGATAAAACTCACAATATAATCGCAGAAACGGAATCAAAACGTGTCGGTTGGCTTCACAATGCTCGTTTGATAAGGCTCTAGCCTCTCAACATCACTTGATCAACTCGAAAAGCTTGAGAAAAGTACATAAATTTGAAGGTGTTTATCTAGAAATTAAAAGCATAAAAACTGGATGAAAACTAAAGTAAATCGCAGCTAAGCCGCCCCTAGGTTTAGGGTTCTTGTAATGTGTCCCAATTATGGAGGAACTGCCGCCTATAAATAGATTCCCAAGTCGGTTTAGCAAAGTCGGCTACCGGACGCCCGTCTGGAAAGGGTGAACGCCCGTCCACTCTTCAATAGAACTTCGAATCGGGCCGAGTCATGACCAGACGCTCATCCACACAGCGTCCACTCCAGCGTCCAAACTTTCTGAATCAAAGATGTCATCCTCGACGCTGCGTTCGCTTCGAAGAACGCCCGTCCACTGGGGCGGGACTCGACGCCTTGACCCAATATGATTGAATTTCGATTTCTTGATCTTTATCTCCTTCATCATCAAATATTTCGACTCTTATCTCCTTTTGACCATCATTTGAGCATCAAGCACGTATCTATAACACATAAAAACATCGCAAAATATAATAATGTCCAAATAATCGGAAAATCACAATTAAAACACATAAACCAACCTATTTTGCGATTAACTCATTTAAAATGCCATTTACTCAATAAATCCATTAAACACTCGTTTCTTATGCAAATTCATACAAATACGAGGGAAATTATCATGAAATATAGCGTTATAAATCGTATAAATTCACCCTTAACAACTCCCCCACACTTAAGCTTTTGCTCGTCCCGGGCAAAACAAAACGAAACAAAGGCTCGGAGAGAAGATAGACATCTCAAACGATATATCAACGATCTAATAAATCAGAAGTTCACCATTGTGTGTGTGCAAGGCCATAGAAAACTTCCACTAAAATCCAAACTTGAGAAACTCAAAGCAAAACTAGCTAATACCCCCTCATAGACTAGCAATAAGTGATACTCATAAGATGTACCCTACAAACGTGAAATATCCCGAAAAGAATGATCGAATATATCTAGGGCCTTTCAAATACTCGAGGATAATCCTACAAAGATATCTATCGCTTCTACTGGGATAAGATGACGATAACCCGAGTCTTATATTCATTTCATAACAATTCATTTAGTTGATTTAACCATTTTCACATTTATACGCACATCAGAATGAGCTATTTCCCCGTCATAGCGAGAATAGGATATTCGTGATATACCCTACCTTACTCCAATCATAAGGCAGCTTCTTCTGACTGTCGTGAGCTTTTAGTCATCATAGTGGTATAGGACGTACGTGGTATACCCTATCACACTCAAATCATCGACTAGCTTTCGACACACCCATTTTATTCATATATAATTCAACTTTTCATTTGACAATAAGTCACGTGTTACTTATCACATTCAAACCTAAGATATTCACAGTATATCATACTCCGGATCTAAATAAAAACTATCATAAATCTCAAGATATATACGTAGCACTAAGCACATGACTTATAAGAAAATCAAAAATCACTCATCAAAAGGGGTATAACTTTATAAATTAGCTCATCATTTACTATGGCTCGTGAAGAATAGGTCTCAGGTGAAACAACTAACTTATCAAACATATGATATATAGCTCAAATGACTATAAAAATAACGAACAAAGATTATGCCTTGCTTACTCGAGACAAAACAAAAACAAAAAATGTCGAGAAATTTTGAAAAATCCAGCTCATTTTAGCTCATTTCGCATAGAAACGTTACGAGTTAAGCACATGTATAGATATATCACGACTCATTCCCCTCCCCCACACTTAAAGATCAACATGTCCTCATGTTGTGCAGAATTAACAGAAAAGGTCAAAGACTTAGCTGATTTCAACGGATACATGACTCATCGGTCAGGCCGGAGCCTACACAGTGACACCGGAAACTTGTAACCTGACACTGTAGCTCGACAAAAGCGGTAAAATGATACCGCATCGACTTGACAAACACGGAACCATCTCGGGAAAACGGGAATTATACCAAGAAAAAAGAAATACAAACCGAATAGTTACAAAAGCAAAATCACCAATACATCCCAAAAGTGTAAACAAAGTAAAATGAAAGTACGGGCGCTTTATGGCTTACATGATCCATCGGAAAAAGTAATAGTAGCAATACCAGAAATTACAACGAATCATATAAGGAAAAAGTAGCAAAATAATACAATGACAGTATCTAGGGCAAATCAAAATCGAAAAATAGACAGATAAAATCATGACTGCCCCGGAGCCGGAGAATCGTCAGCCGGTGGTACATCACCCCCAGGGGCATCAGGCTGCTCCTCATCAGACGACTCTGACTCGTGAATAACATCGGCAATGGCCTGCTCAATCTCGTCAGAAAAATGGAAATCAATGACGCTCGGATCGAAGACTCTGGCGTCCCTTGGCCGCCGGCCTTCACTGATACACTGCAGAATCGACAAAATGTTGTTCTGAGACGTCCTGATGTCCTCCAGCCAGTCCCGTATACTATTGCCCATAATTAGCCGCATCCGGACCGAAGGAGATGAAGTAGGAAGTGAGGACGCCGAGGCGGTGCCGATGACGTATTGGCTCATGCGGTGCCCTCGACTCAGATCGACCAAGGCTTACCCTTCTCTCTCTCAGATAGGCCTCGGATTCTTCGGTTTGTGATCGGCTCCATACTCAGCACACCGGCATCGATACACAAACTGTGGATAAGGTGAGGGACGATCAAGCTCCGCGTGTAAACCTTCTGGTTAATAGAGATCTCGTCATATAAAGCTTGTCCCACATCCACAGTTAGGTGTAGTGCCCGAAAGACAATTTGTGTAATTGTTTTTAATAATGAACGACATAATTTATCTCACCTTATTACTTGCTTTGTGCTTGTAAAGTAATACACCGCCGCAAACCCTAAGTATATCTCAGATGTAACCACTTAACTCAAGTGTATGGATTACACGTGAGGATTGAGTTAGTGGAGATATGCTTAAATCATTAGTCCGTGGTGAACTTAATCGAGTTTAGGGTCTCTTGATTAAAACACCAATAATGCGCCTGAACACCTTAGGGTGTGATAGTCTTATCCGGACTGCTTAGAGGTACCTTACGTGGGGCATTTATATATGATGGCATTCATATAGAATCGGACCGATTTAATCAATTTCTCGGTATAATTCCGTAATCGAGGAATCTTATTAAATCATTAGATGATCATATATGGATCAACCTTAATCCCGAGGTGATCACAGATGTCGCTTGTCCCGGGTAGTGTTTGATGTGTTAGTTACGGTTCACTTAAATATGTGTTCTTAGCCACTTCCCATTGGCACTATCTCCAGATGAGTGAGTAGTTCTGATTTTCACAGACATGGAATCCATTCCTTCCTGCGGGAAGTAGTAGAGACAAATCCCTTATTTGTTAGCCTTAAGAAAGTGATCGATCCCGGAGTTCATATTAGACTAATTGATCACTAGTCGATATGTGAACTAATTGATCATCGTGAGTTAATGGTAAATAATGATAAGATATTCTCGTGGTCGGGTTTACGGAGATATCCCACCTGTAATGGACAATCATGGAGGTTAATCCGTATGTAGTGATTATATCAATGGACGCTTATTCACTCTATGGGTTGAGTATAAGTATACATCTATAATCGGTAGAGTTCGGGCCGGGTTTATGGTGGCGTAATCCCGAAATTAATAATTAATGTACTTATTCTGCTCGATGAATAATTAATTATTGGAGCTACTTGGTTATAGTCCACTGGTCCCCGATGCGCTTCTATAATTCGGAATGATATTCTTGTTGTTTGGGCCTCATTGATAATTAATTGGTCACGCTAATTAATTGATATGCATTAATATTATTTAGTTGAATTAAATAATATAATACATGTAAAAACATTTTATGCGGGCCTGGTGGGCTTAACTAGTGTGGCGCCAATATGTCTTGGATTTTCCAAGAAATTAATTTTGCTTTGGATAATGACATATTGTGTAATTAGTTATTTATTTGTTAAATAATTAATTGGATAAATAAAAGAAAATAATTTATTTATTATTTATCTCTTAACTATAAGGATAATTATATTTCTTATTATAAGATTGTAATTATCTCTTATTTTTATTGGATAATAATAATTAGAATTATCTCTTTTATTTTGTTAAACCGACGAGGTATAGGTGCTTTCTCTTTGATTTTTGCTTATAAAAGAGAGTTCTCCCTGTTCCTGCAGCGAAGAGAGGGCCACGAAATTTATAGAGAAAAAGGCTAAGGAGTTCGATCCTTAGCTCCACTCTTGGCTTGGAGAAAACTTAGAGTTTTTCTTGGAAGCATATCAAGGAGGTTCTCATATCAAGAAGGGTGTCCCACCAACCACCGCTTGGGAGAACACATGGAAAATCAAGGCTTCTCATCCTAAGATCAAGGCGTCTC
The DNA here is from genome assembly GCA_026214975.1 of Gentiana macrophylla. NCBI lineage: Eukaryota > Viridiplantae > Streptophyta > Magnoliopsida > Gentianales > Gentianaceae > Gentiana > Gentiana macrophylla. Next base: position 25,425,529 of record CM047813.1, read on the forward strand.
TTCCCGATATTGGTAACATGATCTTAACCCCTTGTAGTAGTTTAAGTCCTTTAATTATGTATTGTGTTGTATAAGTCGTGATCCATCCGATGCGCGTAGATCTAACTCGTTTAGATCTAAGATCCTACATCATACATGTGGTATCAGAGAAAGGTTCCACGATTTATATAATCATAATCGTAGTTAAACGATTTAAAGGAGTGGAATTGCATGTAGGTGATATTTTATTTATTATTATGCATTAATAATTTTTAAATTGCTATGGTTGAAGAGATGGATTGAGGTTGTCACCGTTTTCCCGTTAGATCTATTGTAAACTCATATAAACGATGAAAATTCGTTCATATGAGTATAGGAAATTATGTAATTTATTTATTATTGCAAGTTTAATTTCATGTAAATAGATCTGTTTAGTAGCTGTATATTGTTTTCGTTTTCTCCGTTGTTTGAGCCGTTAAAACGAAGATCCCTCCGGTCAGAATCCAGATTGGAAGTTGATGAACAATCCCACAAAATTTGGCGTCGATCAGAGTCCGTTTGAATGTCCGTTCGTTGATGAGAAGAGGCAGCTGTAACAGAAAAACGCAGGATTCACAGAAACCCTAACTGTGACTTCATCGATTTTCTGGGAATAATTGGACCGTTCAAATTATAATCCGACCGGTCATATCGCATAGCACGGAGTTTTGGACATGAGATAAAATTTTCAGGACGATCGGGATTCATCTTGATCCCCGATCGGCCTCGGGAAGTATATGATGCGCTGCTGTAAGAGTCTGTTTCAGCAGCAAGTTGGGCGGCTCACTGAGGAAGATTGACAAGTCAAAGCTCCGATCCGACCGTCCATCTTCAAGTCCGAAGAATGAAGATCAGATATGGAAGGTTTCGTCCCGATCCAAGTTCGTTTGATATGCCGATCGTCGAAGATTCTCAACAGCTGCAGATTAGGGTTTTTAATTTATTTTCTAATAGATTAGATACGCGCCGCCAACGGCCCATCTCAAGTGTTTATTTTCCGCACTAGTATACATGTTTAGATTGTATGAGTAGAACCGAAAATTGCCATGACATGCATCATATCATGAATTCCACTCCATATGCATACATGTAGAAATTAATTCGAGGAATTAGTTAGGCATGTATAAAACACACGATTAGTTTTAATTAATTGTTTGATATTAATTAGAAACTAATTAGGGTAAAAACCGAGGAACACAGTTTTTTCAATCGTCGAGGTTGGGTGATGGATTCTCGGTGAATCCCACTGCGAAAGCATAAGGAGTAAAATCCCAAACCTCGTGGTTAAGGTGTTGGATTCTCGGTGAATTCCACCTTACCTAAGACGAGATTACATTTTTGTTCCGTAGTGTCTACGTGAAAGTTTGATGTTTAAGGATTGGATAATCACCACAAACAGGTTCGAAAGTGGTTTAACCACGGTTGGGTGGTCAACGAGCTACGGCTCAATCGACTTCACCTCCACGTGTGGCGTTTGCACGGGGCTCTGGCAATACTGAGCTATCCGAAGAGCCACTACGGCTCAACGGAGCTCTCCTAGCCTTGACCCGTGATGACGGTCAAATTATACCCGTAAAAGTCATCAACATTGACCTTAAATCGAGATTAATAATACGCATTTTATATTAAATCACACGTTTATATTTAATATTTAATGTTATGTGATTTATATTATGTAAATTGGTATTTACTCGTTTTTATCCGATTTATCAGGCGATTAATATTGATTTTGCAGATCACAAAGAAATCGAGAAGATTAGTGTCATTCAATCAATTATCTCAAGATAAGGAAGGAAGGAAATCGGAGCATTAAATGAGAGATTAATCGGATCGACATGCAAGCGTGCAGTGGGGAGCAAGGAAAACGAAGAAAACGCGTGAAAAGGGGCATTTCTAGGTTCGGTCGACCGAGCCTAATGCTTCGATCGACCGAGTGAAGATCTTCGCTGACCGAGCCTTAGGTTTGGGTCGGTTTTCGGCTTTAATCGTGTTTATCTTCTAGAACCACCCTAAGTCGGCAAAACCTCTATATAAGCAAGCAAATTACGAGAATTGTAATACACACCTTGAGTACCTTAGAATATCATTCAATAAAATCATTCTATTCATATCTTTATTCAATGTAGTTTATTGAGGGTGTTTCCAGCAATTTAAGGGCTGCATTATGTAAGCCTTTATTTTCTGTTTCTTTTATTTTAAGTAATTAATCCCTCCCATAACCTACGTCATATACTTAGTATTTATTCATGAATCTGCTTAGTTTAATTAATGCGTATCTATGTTAATTTATATGATTGCTTTACGAATTACTGTTTAATCTGTTCTGTATGATGAAACGCTGAGAATTATATTCTAGGATGTAATCTGGGGATGAAATCGTTTGGGTGACCGAATGGAATCATTCGGTCGACCGAGTGTCTATGCTCGGTCGACCGAGCCCCTATTTGTCTCATAGTTAGTCCGCCACGCCTTTATGGTAGGTTTAGCTTAGTAGGATTTATTATCTCAAGGTATGGCCACGGCTACGTTGCTCGCCGCTTTTAATTAGCGTCACGATTAGGAAATACCAATATAGGGCTCCTAGGTTGGCTCATGAATGATCTTCCGGGACTTTCAAATGAGACCTAGGTAGGTTTTGTATTAGGAATTGACGTCACCTAGTTATACGTGAGTTCGTAAACTAGCATGAGACCTAAAAGGTAATTGTTAGTTGGACGAGGGCTTGAGCGATCGTTTAGGAAGCACGCTAACCATAGGAATGTTGCCTGGACGAGGTGTACGGTTAATATCGGCATCCTTAGAGTCGTAAATAGCGTGTGAGTTATATGAGATGGAGGCACCAAAAGGCGAAGTCACGTAACAATACCACGTTGATTTAGTGACTTACCGGTGCTAAGTCAAGTTAAAGAGGATGACTCCGTGAGCCAATCTAAGATAGATACAAACGGATTGACAATTAATAAGTTCGGCTTTATTATATAAATTATCTAGGTCCAAACGATAAAGACTATAATTGGGAGGTTAATTACGTTGTGTCAAGTCGTGTCTTTACCTTTCTTGTCTTATGTTGGTCGTAGACCGCCTCTATGTCCTTGACATGTTTAATTAATTGTTTGTATATAAGATGATCCACAATTGGTTCCCTGTGGGATCGACCTTGATTCACTATAGCTATACTACGATGGGCCTAGTCCTCTTGCTAGTATTTGTTTATGGTGGTCAAGTATTTTATAACCTGATTGACCCCGTCATCAAGTTTTTGGCGCCGTTGCCGGGGAACCAACGGTCAATTTTATATATAAATAATTTTCTTATTCATGTCAAGTTTTCTGTTTTAGAGTTTGTTTTTACGTCCCTCTGGTTGTCTACTCTGTCTGAAAATTCCAGATTCTTAAAATAAAAATAAAAAATATATATATATATATATATATTTATTCGGTCGACCGAGAGACCTCATTCGGTCGACCGAGAATTTAGAACTTTTGTTTTGTTTTGTTTTGTTTTGTTCTTGTTCTGCTCGCTTACACGGTTTCGATTTGTGTTTTTCGAGTCCGGAATTTCGTGTCTGCTTTATCCTCAGATGTTTAATCCGTAGGTCTCGATAGCGACATGGGAAACCATGTTAAAATCGATCCTACGGTCTGTTTGTTTTTGTTTTTCTTCTGTTTGCAGAAACCAGGGAAGCAATAATCTGAGTCAGTAATTTTCAAGGGCGTTGAGAAAATAACCCAGCAACATGTGGAATTACTACTCTACGATGGGAAAAGCGATGGAAGCAATACCTTTAAAGCACCAAGATGGCTCCGAATTTTTTTTTAAAGGCTTAAATTCTTCGTGGTACAATGTTGAATGCAAGGTACTACCCTTTTTGCTTATGTTTTACTATCTTTTGGTTTTTTGAGCATAAGTTGGCCTATACATAAACCTTAGTATGAATCTTAGCCCGGAGTTGGTTCATAAGATTAATTTTATTAGTGTGGAAGGTTCTGCCCCAAATCTGTCTCATCTAGAGGGTGTAGGGAAACATGTAGTAGTTGAAGGAAGCAGTGAATAAAGAGTTCCTCGTAGTTCTATTAAAATCTCATGGTCCTATGCATGAAATTGCTTCTACTGGCCATGGGAGCAACAAATTGTGTAGTTTAAGCAGTCGCAATCTAAAGAAGACGTTGAGTTTTGAGAGAACACCATCTTTTGCTTTCGTTGATGTTTATGGTGATGGCTTCTTGGTGAACCCACCTTAAATGTAAAACGAGATTACGCTTTGGGTGACAATTTAGAAATCGCAGAATCGTAGTACATGGGTTCGAAATGGTCTAACCATGGTCAAGCGAGTTTAACCGAGCTTGGTTCAATCGACTCCCTCCGCGTGTGATGTACGTTATGCCAGCTCAACAAGACTTAGCATAGCCGATAAGCCTTCAGGCTAAACGGGGCTTAATCTTGACGGATTGGCCTGAACTGTCACATATGTTCCAACGAATAAGACGGTGTAGGCTTGCCTACATAACCGACCTTGTTCGGAGTACTTAGATTCATTGTTTCTTATTGTCAAGGCCAAAACCATAATTTTAGCCGAGTTTCTTAGAATTCACTAATTCCTAAAACGAGAGCCGAGGTAAGAGCTTTGGATAAATGGTATGGATAAATGTCGTTTCCTAGGTCTCACAACCAAGGGAAGGGTATTAATCCGCAAAAGAAACAAGCCCACCTCTTATAGTGCTCAGAGGGGTCAATATCTAGTGATCCAAGAATAATGACTGACAAGGATAATTTTTGGAAAGTCGAGCTGAGGACTTTAAACTCAGAACTACTTCTTTAAAACCCTTAGGATTTCTTTTTAAGATTTTAGGTTTTTCTTTCTTTGAGTCAAATAAGAGTAACGTGAAATATGTTGAGGTTTTTTATTTTGCCGTGTTCCGATGGCCATTGGGCTAAGGATGTGCAAAACTTTTTTTACTCAATATAGGCCACGTGAAATAGAGTTCCGTAGGAGAGTCAAGAAATTGCTAAAGAAAAGGAAATTTAGCAAACAACCTTAAGATGGAAGCATTAAGAGAGCTTGAGAATTATCTTGAAAATGTAATGAGAGAATGATTGGTGTGAACAAGAACAATTTTGGTCAACTTCCAAAACCTTTTAGAATGGTGATCCAAGTGAAAATACAAAGTGGTGTGCAATTCATTCTGCAACTATCCTTATCTTTCCCTTTACACTTTTTCACCTTCAAACTTTTCGATCCTCTCACCAATCTGCCCCACAGTTCACATTTCTAACCATTCTTTCATCGCCTCTCTTTCTTTCCATCCGTTTCACTCTCCCACCCAATCCAATTCCTTTAAACAATCCTCAATCCCAAAAACACAATTTCTTACCCACCCTTTATCTTTTCTTCCCAACCTTATGTGTATCTTTTTCTAAACCCATCATACTCTCAACCTCCATTTTGTTTACAAAATACCTTTGTGTTGCGGAATTTGAAATATTGCTAAGCTTTAATGGTTATCTTTTATCATTTTGATTTTCATGATCCTAGTTGGGGTAAGTGTAGCTCTGACCCTAGCTAGATTTTAAAGGTTTTTGGTTCGATCAAAGTAAAACTTATCTTTCTACCGGCGCTTTAAATTTCACACTTTTCCGCTATTCCGGCATTTCTAGATGATAAGTTTTGTTCTCGAACTATCACACCGATCCGACCTTGTTGATGACGGTTATGACTTTTACGTGATACATTGGGTTATTAGTAATTTAGGAGTAGTTACGTCTCCTAAGTTGTTGATATCCAATGCAAGCAAGAAGTTTATGCGTTAAGTTTTTATTTAGCCAATAGGTCGCATTGCATCTGTTATACCTTACCATGTTTCTCTTTTTCGGATTGGATACCTTTTCGATCGAGTCACCTCGTGTTTTCCCACGCCGGGTAATGCTTTTTGATCTTTGTCTTCTCACCCGGTTTTAAGAATATTTAGGCGGTGGAGGTTGTAGATGAAGACTACCATCTTTAGTTGCTTGTTTATTTTTCTTTCTATTTAGTATTTTTCTTTTTGGTTTCCTTTGTCATTGGTTGTATAAAATAAAGTGGCTTAAACTGTTTTTTGGTATTTATACCTCATTACTGCCACATTATTTTGTAACTTCCATAGACATGATATTTTAACGGTTTCGTGGAGTTTGTCTGCTTATACAGGTTTTCACTTGCTTCTCCACAACGTGCTGACATTTACTCTGATATTGTTCCTTTACTTGAGAGCCGTTTCCAGAGCTAAGTCTTTTTCTTAAATTCTCATTTATTTTTGTCATTGAGGACAATGCCATGTTTAAGTGGGGGGTAGGAGACTTAGCTATGTTATGTTATGATTGAAATTTGAATGAAACGGTAGAAAAATTGAAAATTTGAATAAATACCATATTATGTATCTCGTACCCTTAGAATTGTGAGTTCTTAGCTAAGAATTGATAGGAAAGGAACCAAGTTTCATGAGTACGTGATCATTTTATACTTATGTTAAGTAAATTTAAGGATATTCATGCCCGTTTTTGCGAGTAGTTATTTATTATTCAAATTACTCAATCTGTGAATCGAGTATACCGCGCAAATCATAATAACTGAAGAAATTATGTGTACATTGCATAGATGATTGGTTATGTAGACTTAGTGTCAATATCTATCTTCTGATGTATTCTGATAATCTTGCCAACAAAAGCGGAGTAATAAGCTTGAGACGTACCTGTGTTTAACAATGCGTTAAAACACTGGGCTTGTAGTAACATTACCAAAGTAGCCCCGCGCTTGTGGTAATATTCGATGCTATACATGATCTAAGATAGGGGGATACTCTAAAAAGTTTTCTTCCTTGAGATTAATAGTATTTGAAAAATATGAAGAATTGAAGAAATTCAACTTTTAAGAGGCTTTGAGTAGTACTCGGTCTCCAAGTCCAAAAACCCTATAGATACGCTCTTGCTTATTGCTCTAGTGCTTCAAAAATTTAAAGGCTTGAGAAGTATGAATGCTGAGGTTGGTAGGTTGAGATTACGAAGTTGGCATAAGCTCTAATCTTGCTACGAATATATAAAACTAAATGCACATGCACACATCACTTCGATTCATACCGAGTAGTGAATAATGGATATCTTATGAGCATGATGAGTATGAGTTGACTTGAGTTTCTTGTGTAAGTATTATTTGACCATAGAAAGTGTTGTCTTGGGGAATGACTTATTGATGCTTTGTTCGGGACGATCAAAGTCTAAGTGGGGGTAGTTGATGACGGTCAAATTATACCCGTAAAAGTCATCAACATTGACCTTAAATCGAGATTAATAATACGATTTTATATTAAATCACACGCTTATATTTAATATTTAATGTTATGTGATTTATATTATGTAAATTGGTATTTACTGCTTTTATCCGATTTATCGTGGCGATTAATATTGATTTTGCGTATCACAACAAATCGAGAAGATTAGTGTCATTCAATCAATTATCTCAAGATAAGGAAGGAAGGAAATCGGAGCATTAAATGAGAGATTAATCGGATCGACATGCAAGCGCAAAGGGAGCAAGGAAAACGAAGAAAACGCGTGAAAAGGGGCATTTCTAGGTTCGATCGATCGAGCCTAATGCTTGATCGACCGAGTGAAGATCTTCGGTTGACCGAGCCTTAGGTTTGGGTCGGTTTTCGCTTTAATCGTGTTTATCTTCTAGAACCACCCTAAGTCGGCAAAACCTCTATATAAGCAAGCAATACGAGAATTGTAATACACACCTTGAGTACCTTAGAATATCATTCAATAAAATCATTCTATTCATATCTTTATTCAATGTAGTTTATTGAGGGTGTTTCAAAGAATTTAAGGGTTTGCATTATGTAAGCCTTTATTTTTCTTTCTTTTATTTTAAGTAATTAATCCCTCCCAATTATGCTTTATCGTTTGAATTAGTTAATCGTAGCTAGATGATGTAGATCTAGGCTATGACGTTAGGGATGTGGCGACGCCTTGTCTATGAGGATCCCATAACCTACGCCATATACTTAGTATTTATTCATGAATCGCTTAGTTTAATTAATGCGTATCTATGTTAATTTATATGATTGCTTTACGAATTCTTGCTTTAATCTGCTCGTATGATGAAACGCCGAGAAATATATTCTAGGATGTAATCTGGGGATGAAATCGTTTGGGTGACCGAATGGAATCATTCGATCGATCGAGTGTCTATCTTTCGGTCGACCGAGCCCCTATTTGTCTGTTAGTTAGTCCGCCACGTCTTTATGGTAGGTTTAGCTTAGTAGGATTTATTATCTCAAGAGGTATGGCCACGGCTACGTTGCTCGTCGCTTTAATTAGCGTTTATTAGGAAATACCAATATAGGGCTCCTAGGTTGGCTCATGAATGATCTTCCGGGACTTTCAAATGAGACCTAGGTAGGTTTTGTATTAGTGAATTGACGTCACCTAGTTATACGTAGTTCGTAAACTAGCATGAGACCTAAAAGGTAATTGTTAGTTGGGCGAGGGCTTGAGCGATCGTTTAGAAGTACGCCTAACCATAGGAATGTTGCCTGGGCGAGGTGTACGGTTAATATCGGCATCCTTAGAGTCGTAGCGTGTGAGTTATATGAGATGGAGGCACCAAAAAGCGAAGTCACGTAACAATACCACGTTGATTTAGTGACTTACCGGTGCTAAGTCAAGTTAAAGAGGATGACTCCCGTAGCCAATCTAAGATAGATACAAACGGATTGACGCTTAATAAGTTCAGATTTATTATATAAATTATCTAGGTCCAAACGATAAAGACTATAATTGGGGAGGTTAATTACGCTGTGTCAAGTCGTGTCTTTACCTTTCTTGTCTTATGTTGGTCGTAGACCGCCTCTATGTCCTTGACATGTTTAATTAATTGTTTGTATATAAGATGATCCACAATTGGTTCCCTGTGGGATCGACCTTGATTCACTATAGCTATACTATGATGGGCCTAGTCCTCTTGCTAGTATTTGTTTATGGTGGTCAAGTATTTTATAACCTGATTGACCCCGTCATCAACCCGTCCGACGGCCACATATGTTCTAACGAATAGGTCGGGTGGGCTAGCCCACATAACCGACAACATTCGGGCCTATGATTTATTGCTCCTTAATGTAACATCAAGTCCAAAAACGTGATCAGTAAACCCACCACTTTTTCAAAATATTGAGTGGGAGCGGGAGAGGCGACACCGACCCCACGGCCTCTACTGCTGACACAAGCAACGTGAGAGAATGGTGACGCCTCGTGCCGGCTGGGACCGCCTCCCTGAAGGCCTTCACCGCCAAAATTCAAGGCTTGGTCTCCGAAATGATAGGATTTTGGGTACTGTCGGGTCACCGACCGACCCTAAAGCGGGCACACTCGGGTCTCTACCTAAAAATGCGAGACAATGAGGTCACACTCATAAAGGGTATTTTTGGTAGTACCTTGGCTGAAAAAGGAAAGGCGATTGACGATCACAAATGAGATGTTCGATGCTCAATCGATCTTCAATATTAATCGAAACCTCTTTGACCTACCCTAAGCGGCACTGAGGCATTAGATTAAATCCTTGGAACGGTAGGATAGACTATAAGTACTTAGTTTATGTTCTAAAATTTTAGTAGTGTATGATTTGGATTTATTTTACACAATTTTATTTACAATCATTATATATCTCTCTAAGGTGCTAGACGGCTAGTGTAAAATTGACTAGTAATGACTTCGTTAAAAAGTGGTAAGTAACTAGAACGTTGTATTTATTAATCTCACATGCGATTAATTTTTCGGAAGAGATATTTCTCTTGAAGCCTTCAAAACTTAAGTGACGTAAATAGGCATGTCACTGCTGTCACTCGTGCAGAACGAGAGACAACCGTAGTTAGTTTGAAAGATGATTGGGACGATAAAATTCTTCTAGTTAATTGTGTAGTGTCTACACGAGAAATTTTCTGATAGAAAAATTGGAGAATCATAAATTAAAGTGTCGCTAGTTAGACGGTATTTGGAACCGATAAACTAGTGGGAGCTTTTATATTATGTTTTTCTAATTTATTAGAAAATCAGTCCCACTGGGTACGGTTTTGGCTTTCTTTCTAGGTGGAGCAGCCCTAGGTTCAACCGGTTCATCCTCCCATGGTGCTTCCACAACCTCTTCAACCCTAGACGAGGCTCCTCCTTTCTGAGCTCTAGGCATCCTCACCAAAGGGATATCGTCATCCGTCTCAGAGTCTGAGGTTGGTTCATCTCTCAAAGTAGCCCTAGCTTGGGTGGCTCTCTGAGCTTGCTCTCGAATACTAATACCTCGGTTAGGATCAACTAAGGTCGGATCAATCTCTTTACGCTTCTTCCCGGCCTCCCGGGCCACTTCCTTACCGTGCCTCTTCACAACTCCCTTCTTATGAACCATATTCAAAGCCTAAACTAAACCAAACAATCCCAATTCGCACAAAAGATACCCGTTTAACATCCAAAGCGGGATTTCAAAACAACCAAACCACAACCACAACCATAATAATCATCACCAAACAACCCATTCACCATCCATCACAACACCACATCACCATAACAGAGCAGAAAGAAACAAAAAACCAGAGAAAAAAAAAACGAATTAAGGTGCTATCCAAGTGAACGAGCCGACCCAAAGATCGAACTCACAAAAACGTGAATAAACGCTAGAAAAGTTGTTACTAACTTACCAAATAGGGTGAGTAGATGTTGATCGAGATGAAAACGAGTCCAAACAACACAAATATGGCCTCCAAAATCGAATTTTTCCTCCAAAAAGTCGGATTGAGGAGGTCTTGATTCTCTCAAAATATGGCGTGTTGGGGAATTTGGTTATGAAAATCGAAAAGAAGGATCAAATGCGCCTATAGCAACTTAAAGCGCCCAATTTGGTGTAATATCGAAGGATTTAGGTCTCAGAGGAGGCAAAAAGTCGGTTTTTCGCGTTTGAATTCGAAAAGTGAAGGTTCATCGAAGGAGGGGGTATATATAGACAGATGTTGGATGCTCGTCCAACGCAGTGGACGGGCGTCCACTGAGAAACTAGATGAACTGGACGGGCGTCCCGATTACAGGCAGCGTCCCAAACATTCAAATCACATACAGGATTGGAGGGAATGAAGCAGACGGGCGTCCAAGCTTAGTGGACGCTCGTCCAAAAATTGGTCAAGGCGGACGGGCGTCCAGAGGTCTGAACGGGCGTCCAAGCAGTATAAGTGCAAAAATTTTAAAATTTCCAGACAAATCAAATTCAAAATTGCACTTTCTTATTAAAATTAAATAAAACTTCAAAAGTACAAATAAAATTCAACGAAATACATAAAATTACTAGAAAATAAATAAAAACAAATAGAAAACAGTGGGTTGCCTCCCACCGAGCGCTTTTGTTTTACGTCGTTTGCTCGACGAAATATCCTAACAACGCTAGTCCTCGTAAATTTCCGACCAATCCACAACTCGGATAAGACGGCGGAGCATGTCAATCGCCGGAGGAAAGTCATATTCATCCTGCAAACCCCAATCCTCACCAGCTACATCAACACCTCGAAAATGCTCAGCTTGCAGTACTAGCGCTAAATCTGTCAGCATCGGATCATTGAGGATTGTGTATGGACGTCCTAGAGCCTCCTGCAACTCCTCAGTAGTGAAGTCTCCACCTCCCGAACAGCGGGGAACAATGAGAACATAGGTGACAGTCTTGACGCGGGTACTAATGTCGAAGTCTACGTGCAAAACAATGGTTCCTCCCGGTCCGTCATCTACAGTAATGAGTGGGATCTTCCTAAGGAAAGGTAACTCCTCTGGCTGAACACCAAAATCCATCTCTATAAAGCACAACTAACTGACAGATAAAAACAAAAAAACTTAATAAGGCTAAAACTTAATAAACTAAACTTAAATACGAAAAGCATAAAACAAGAATAACTAAAAGATCGAAATCTAGGCTGCCCCCTAGTGGCGCTTTTGGTTAATGTCGTTAGCTCGACACCGTTTAAGCTCAACCTGGATCAGGCCATTTGACCTTTCTGCCAGCCACTACCTCGTGTAAGCTCTGATCAGTAGTGTGGCTGCAGAAACAGCATCTAACACATGGGGTGAAACTTTTAATATCTTTCCAAACACGCTTAAACTTCCCCATGGTTGACTTTTTCATTCTCTGAGCCTTCTGATGACGCTTCAAACGATGCTCCCTCTCAAGTTCTTCCATGTCCCAACTACCAGCTAGAACTTCTTCAGTTTTACCACTACCGCCATCTTCCGAAAACAGGTCGGGTGAAAACTCATCGAATTCTTCGACTTCCGTAGCACCACACCCAAGGATATCGAGGCAACAGACAGTCAAAGACTTTTCTTTAGGTTCACCAATATAGTGCTTACACCTTTGACCATTCACTCGGAACGGCTGGTCACCATAACCTCGTAGTTCTAGAACGCCTCCAGAATAATTCGGAGAATCTCGAAGGACCGGACCAACGTGTCCTCAACTTTCCAGAAACAAATGTAACCTAGAGTTGTATAGAAGAACTTGTTCGCGATTCAAAATTCTCTCTTTTAATCTTAGCATCGTGGAGTAGTTTCATCTTATCTTTACTAATCCTGGCACTTTCATAGGCCTGGAGTCCAGAATTGTCTAACTCATATAATCGCTATTGCGATGATGTTTTCCATAAGATTGGGAATCAAAGTTCGAAACTTTGTCGCCCAATAAGCTCTATGCTCTAACTCGACAGGCAGATGACACGGCTTTCCATAGACCATTTGATATGGAGATGTACCCATAGGGGTTTTATAGGCAGTTCTGTATGCCCATAGTACATCATCCAACTTCAAACTCCAGTCCTTTCTATGATCATGCTTCGCTTTTCTCGAGGATTTTCTTAATGCTTTGGTTGCTTCTTTCAACGACCACTAGTCATCGGATGATATGGTGTGCCGCTTTGTGACGAACACCATACTTTTCAAGGACTTTTTCTAGGGGTCGGTTGCAGAAGTGCGTCCCTTCATCACTGATCAAGGCACGTGGACATCCAAACCTCACGAAGATGTTTTTCTTAAGAAATTTCATTACCGTCTTATGATCATTGTGAAGAGTGGCTTGAGCCTGTACCCATTTAGACACGTAATCTACGCAGACTAAGATGTATTTATTACCGCAAGATGATGGGAATGGTCCCATAAAATCGATACCCCAGACATCAAAGACCTCGCATTCTAGGATAGGTTTCAAAGGCATGTCAAAACGCCTCGTCAGAGTACCGGTTCGTTGGCATCTATCACAGGCCTTACAGAAAGCTTCTATGTCCTTAAAGATCGTCGGCCAATAGAAACCGGATTGGAAGATCTTAGCAACGGTTTTCCACGGACCAAAGTGACCTCCAGTGGGTCCACTGTGGCATTGCTCAATAATATCCCGTTGCTCGGTTTCAGGAACACATCTTCTAAGCAAACCATCTTTACAGATCTTAAAAAGATAATGTTCATCCCAAACAAAAGATTTTAAATCAGAGAAGAACTTTTTCTTCTCCTGATAAGACATTTCCGGATCGAGATATCGGGCATGAAGGTAATTTACAATGGAAGAATACCATGGAACATCGGGAGGGCAACCGTCTATTAGCATAATGTTCTCTAGAGGAAAGTAAAGATCTATATCATCTGGATCATCCTTTTCCTCACTCAACATTCTAGAAACATGATCAGCTACTACGTTCTCACTGCCCTTTTTGTCCTTAATTTGAACGTCAAACTCTTGTAGGGTCAGTATCCAACGCAGTAGGCGCGGTTTGGCCTCTTTCTTAGTCATCAGGTACCGTAAAGCAGCGTGATCAGTCCACACGATCACTTGAGCTCCTAACAAGTAACTACGGAACTTGTCCATAGCAAAGACTACGGCCAAAAGATCCTTTTCAGTAGTGGTATAGTTAACTTGAGAGGGGTTCAATGTGTGACTGGCGTAATAGATAGGCTGGAACTTCCCTTTGATCTTTTGTCCTGAAACAAAGACTGCAAAGATAGTTTGATCGTCGCACATAAGCTCAAAAGTAGGTTCCAAATCGAGCGATATAAGAATTGGAGCAGAGATATTAAACAATCCTTAAGCTCTCAAACGCTTGCTTGCAGCTCTCATCAAAATTGAACTCAACGTCTTCCTTGAGTAAAGTAGACAGGGGGCTTGGCTATCTTGGAGAAGTCTTGAATGAATCTTCAGAGAAACCGACATGTCCAAGAAAGCCTCTAACTTCACGCACATTCTTGGGATAGCTCATCTTCTCGATAGCTTCTACTTTCATCCACAACTTCTATACCCTTGGTGAGATTTTGTGACCAAGAACTATTCCTCATCTACCATAAAATGGCATTTTTCCCAATTGATTACTAAGTTCTTTTCCACACATCCGGATAACACTTGATCAAGATTGTCAAGGCAATCATCAAAAGATCGACCAAAACCGAAAAATCGTCCATAAAATCTCCATACACTTTTCTACAAGCCCGTCGAAGATAGCCAGCATACATCTTTGAAATGTAGCTGGGGCATTGCAGAGACCAAATGGCATCCGCCTGTAAGCGAACGTACCATAAGGGCAGGTAAAAGTGGTCTTTTCTTGGTCAGCTGGATCTATGGGTATTTGGAAGTATCCTGAATATCCATCCAGGAAACAGTAGAACGCGTGCCCCGCCAGACGCTCAAGAATCTGATCAATGAATGGAAGGGGAAAGTGATCTTTCATTGTGACCTCATTGAGCTTTCGATAGTCGATACAGACTCTGTAACCAGTGACAAGTCTCAATGCTATTTCCTCGCCCTTCTCATTCTTCTCAATAGTAATTCCACCTTTCTTGGGAACTACTTGAGTTGGGGAAACCCATTCACTATCAGCGATGGCATAGATGATTCCCATGTCCAGCAGTTTGATGATTTCCTTTTTAACGACTTCCTGCATATGAGGGTTGAGCCTCCTTTGGGGCTGTCTAACGCATTTCGCACCCTCATTTGTCTTGATCTTATACATACAGATGTCCGGAGATATCCCTCTGATATCTCCCACTTGCCATCCAAAGGCTTTTTCATTTTTCTTCAAGACGTTGATTAATTTCATTTCTTCTAGTCGAGACGACTTATGATATAATCAATGGAAGCTTGTCACCTTCTCTTAAAAACACATACTTAAGATGTTTAGCGCAATGGCTTCAACACCAAATCTGCAGGGGGCTTCTAAACTAGATTTAAGATCTCCACTTTTCAGCTCAATATCACTGAGTTTACTCTGTGGTCCCACCGCCAAAGCTTCTCCTTCCAACAATTCTTCCTCAAAATCACCACATTAATTGATCTAGATTAACCATACCATGAGTATTTAGGTTGTCAACCAATCGCTCATATTCCGCTTACAACCATGACTTGCTTATCCATATAATCGGTGAAATCGTCCGTCATATAATCAATGGAAAAGCCGGTTGGAGGGCCAGAGGGTACTTGAATGGACTTTAAGACATTGTAACTCACCTCTTGATCACCAACTCGGATAGTCACTTGCCCACCATCACAATCGATGAGGGCTCTAGGCAGTAGATAGGAAAGGTCTTCCAAGAATCGGGGGGCGTTTTCATCTTTCTCCATATCTAAAACATACCAATCGATTGGAAAGGTAAATCTATCAATCAACCAAAACGCGTCTTTCAGGATCCTGAAGCTTTCTTAGAAGATCTATCAAATGAATTGCAAACTCATAGTAGTGGGTTCTGAAGGCCTTGTAAACCGAAATTTGTTTGCATACTGAGACATTGGCATAAGACTTATAGAGGCACCTAGATCACACAAAGAATTAGGGAAGACTAGACCTCCCATTAATACTGTAAAATACTGAACTTGCCGAGGGTCACCTCTTTTAATTGGTAAGTCTTCATAATTAATCATGGAGCAATCCTCACCAATTTGCCTTTCCATGCTTGCTAACTTCTTTTTCGAAGACACAACATCCTTGATGAATTTTGTATACTTAGGCATCTCGACCAAGACATCCGATAGTGGAAGATTTACCTGAGTATTTTCAAAAGGTTCAACACCTTCTCATACTTTTGTCCTCAATCAAGGGAATGTTGCTCTTCCGTGGTGGAAATGGAAGCTTTTTCAGATCGTTCTCAGAAAAGACTTTCTTTGAAGATGCATTTACAGCTTTATCCTCCAGATCCTTCCAACGAACAACTTTTTCAGATTTCTTTGTAGGCAGGGGATCAGCCTCCTGACTTTCACTTGCTTTTTTTCATCCTCGAGGATCAACCACTTGAGGATCTCCATCTCTTTCACCTCTCGGGGGTTCAAATGACCTGAGTCTTTTCTTGCGATTGAGGGAGTGTAGGTGCTCGGCTTCCCTCACCTTATCAATGGCGGGAGGGCTACTGGTTTCCACGATGGGAAGGACCACTAACTTGAGTACCGCTTCGATTCATTGCACCGGCCTCCTCTTTACCGTATTGAATTGATGGCACGAGGTCGATTACATGGGCCTTTGTTCAAGTCGGCTTGAGCAACTTGACCACCCTTTGGATTCTTTTCGGTGAAATCTGGCATACGCCTGGTCTGAAGCTAACTGTTCAACTAGTTGCCCAATTTGTCTCTCAAGATTCTTCATTGATCTACTTTGCTCCTCCAACTTAGCTTCAAGATTGCTAGATCGGGAGGGCTTTTGAGAGTTTTGGAAATTTTGAGCATAGAAATTTGGTTGGGCCGACTTTGGATGCGAGATTTGAATTGGAAGGCCAATTACGATTTAACCTTTGAGTAGGATTGGAAAAATTCGAGTTTAGTTCGATAAAAACCAGGGTTTCTATTGAAATTTTGATTCGAATTAAAATTCGAATTAGGATTAAAATTTGAAGATGGATTAAACCCTTGGTTTTGAAAATTGTTCTGGCCAGAAAACTGATTTATCCTTTGATTGTTCTGGCCATAGAATGCATTCACTTCAGCATTCTGTCCGTTCATAGGACAGAACCTAGAAGTGTGCCCCACCTCGTCACAATTCTGACATGTGACTTGATTGTACTGTCCATAATCATGAACATCATTCACTTGATAAGGTGCAGGGGGATTAAATTGACATTGGCCATTCATATGGCGGTCGACAAAGAAGGATTTTAATACTGAACCTGAGGGTTCTCATGGAAAGAAGAAGTTTGATTTACGGATTTGAAACTTGAGGTGTTTCCATCACCTTCGGCAAACATGGCGATCAAACTTTGCAAATTGACTTCCTCAACCTTGGGAGGGGAGGTGCTTGGATTGCTTGATAAGAGGCGTGGTTGTACTTTGCAATGTCCTCAAACAATGCCCATCCTCTTCTTGGTGTTTTCTTGAAATGCCCCACGGAAAGAACTATTGACCATGCCCTTGGTGAGCTCGGTCAATCCATCGAAGAATGTATTGACTTGCCTTTCCAGTGGCAAGCCATGGTGGGGGCACTTTCTGAGAAGAGACTTGAATCTCTTCCAACATTCGAAGAAAGATTCATTCTCTTTCTGATAGAAAGTGAATATTTCATTTAAGCACTGGGCCGTCTTTGAAGGTGGAAAATATTGACTCAAGAACTCCTTTTCGAGTTCTGCCCAGGTAGTGATAGATTCAGAAGGGAGAGAGGTGTACCACTCTTTAGCCTCTCCTTTCAAAGAAAATGGAAATAGTTTAAGCTTGATCGCATCCTCACTTACTCCTTGGATGCGTGTAGTACCGCATATCTCTAAGAACGTATGTAAGTGGGTATGCGGATTCTCTGATTGATAGCCATGAAAAATTGATGCATGCTGCATCATCTGGATAAGTCCTGGCTTTAGCTCAAAGGTTTGTGCGGTAATGGCTGGAATAACAATAGCCGGGTTGACTTTGACTTCGCCTGGCATGGCGTAGTCTGCCAACGTACGTCTATTGTTGGCGGCCATTATCACAAAATCAGTGATTTCCTTGGCTAGTTGATCTTCAAGATCTTGCTCGGCTCACATGCGCGAACCGCGAGCGGAAAATCCGCTGTTTGGCCGGACTACGGTTCGCTCGGGTCGGGGTGTAGAATAACGGTCCTTTGACTCGAGTTTGCATAAACCGACCAAAAACAAGTGGAAAGAAGCCTAAAAACTAAGAAATTAAAAGCCTAAACTAAAAATTAAAAACCTAAAGAAAAGAAAAGAAAAGAAAAGGAGGGAAATAAGATTAGTAAGGAAAAGATAAACAGACGGGCGTCCAAAGTCTTGGACGGGCGTCTGCTCAACTTTTTGGACTGGACGGGCGTTCGATTGCCCAAACGCTCGTCTGGTCTTCAGAAAACTTGAACGGGCGTCTAAATTTTATGGACGCTCGTCTAAGTGAAAGAAAAATGCGAGCAGAGTTGAAATTTTCCAGCGGACGGGCGTCCAATATTCCAGGCGCCCGTTTGGTAGCGGAAAAATCGAGCGAAGCGAAAATTTGCGAAAAAAAAAGCGAAAAAGAAAGGAATGAAAGAATAGAAAGAAAAGCGAAGCAGAGAGACGAGATAGAGGGGGGAACTAATCACAAGAGAACCTTAAACCCTAAACTAAAACCCTAATTAACTAATTACCTAAATGTTTATCAACTAAAAAACAGGAAATTAAAACGAAATAAAAATAGGAAAAACAAAAATAAACAGAAAAAAACGAAAAACAAAAACTAGACAACCGTCCGGTTCCCCGGCAACGGCGCCAAAAACTTGTCACGGATTTTATTAAAACAAACAAGTAATAATCTGGTTAACCTCAAGTATAAGGATCGTAGTAATAGTGGTTAATGCCGGGTCGATCTTACGGGGAACTGGCGATTGCTAACCCTAGTTTTTGTCTAACTAACTAACCTATGTCACGATTACTAAACTGAACAGATATGAGAACAGTAACTAATTCACAAGAAAGATAACAATAACGTAAACTAGACAGAAGATCGAGATCTAAAGCCAGGAAGGTACGGGTTGCGAACTATTAAACTTAAACTAAATTATGAAATAAAAGTAACTAAACTAGGCAATTTGAGTTTCACGGGATTAAATTCAGATTTTAACGGACAAACGAGCGATTGATCCACCTATCCTAACAAGTATCAATTCTATCTCGATTATATTGCGTTTTTAACCAAGTTGTGGTTTTACCTTGTCTAAAGCATGAACCACTAATTTCTTAGGTGATTCACACTTATTAATCTATATCTTTCGATTTGAGATTAACGATTTTACTAATCAAAGGTGTGAACTTTAACCTAGCAATTTAACCTATTAACTCTCGTTATGATAGATTAAACGACTATTCCTTATCATGATGATCTAGGGTTTATAGAAATTTTCATCAACACAAACAATCAAAACATGCAAGTCTTTCGATACAATCGCAATTAAACAATATAAACAATGATAAAGGAAACAACTTTAGATAAAACTCACAATATAATCGCGAAAAACGGAATCAAAAGCGTGTCGGTTGGCTTCACAATGCTCGTTTGATAAGGCTCTAGCCTCTCAACATCACTTGATCAACTCGAAAAGCTTGAGAAAAGTACATAAATTTGAAGGTGTTTATCTAGAAATTAAAAGCATAAAAACTGGATGAAAACTAAAGTAAATCGCAGCTAAGCCGCCCCTAGGTTTAGGGTTCTTGTAATGTGTCCCAATTGTGGAGGAACTGCCGCCAAGTCGGTTTAGCAAAGTCGGCTACCGGACGCCCGTCTGGAAAGGGTGAACGCCCGTCCACTCTTCAATAGAACTTCGAATCGGGCCGAGTCATGACCAGACGCTCGTCCACACAGCGTCCACTCCAGCGTCCAAACTTTTTGAATCAAAGATGTCATCCTGGACGCTCGTTCAGTTTCAGCAAAAGCCCGTCCACTAGACGGGACACGGGCCTTGATCCAATATGATTAATTTCGATTTCTTGATCTTTATCTCTTTCATCATCAAATATTTAAACTCTTATCTCCTTTTGACCATCATTTGAGCATCAAGCACGTATCTATAACACATAAAAACATCGCAAAATGTAATAATGTCCAAATAATCGGAAAATCACAATTAAAACACATAAACCAACCTATTTTGCGATTAACTCATTTAAAATGCCATTTACTCAATAAATCCATTAAACATTCGTTTCTTATGCAAATTCATACAAATACGAGGGAAATTATCATGAAATATAGCGTTATAAATCGTATAAATTCACCCTTAACAATACTTGACATATAAACATTTCACAAAATAAATGTTATCCATTCAAATCTGCGAGGTCGGTCATTAGAGCCAAGCTGCAGAGCTCGACTTCTACGCATGTATGAGGCTCATCTTGACCGTATAATGACTTATTTCATTAAATGCATATTCCATCATGAGTTTTACCATACTGGAAGGAAATCCGGAATCGGGAGGTTTGGCAAGCAACACATACGATAAGGAACCCCTGCGAGGTAAATACGCTAACGATCGTGCATTTGGGGTTGATAAATGATTTTAATTATGATTTTCAGTGATTGAATATCAGTGATGCTTATTTAAAGTAATTATAGTATTCAAGGATGATTATTATAGAAATTGAAATACCGGATTACCTGATTAAACTGGATCAAACCGGATTGAAAATGACAAACTTCAGTTTTCAAATTGGTTTTTTATTGTAAAAAAATTGAACCGAAAATCAGTTTGGTTTCCGGTTATAATGATGTAAATTGGTATTCTCCGTTTGAAAAACGTCTGATGGTTGAGCTTAGCCTTTTATCTGCGACATGCAAATAACATTTCTCTAGACCTAGCTGCTAAAGAAATTCAATCTATAAATGGAATGATAGTGAACTGTGGTAGAAATTTGGTAGAAATAGTATAAATGGGTCGAAATCGGGTTGAAATGAGTCCAAAAGAGTATAATATAGATTAAAAAGCAACTTGGTATAATTTTACGTAAACATACTTGACATATCAACATTTCACAAAATAAACGCTATTCATTCAAATCAGTGAGGTCGGTCATTAGAGCCAACTGCAGAGCTCCTCATCTGGCTTGTATGAGGCTCATGCTGACCGTATAAAGACTTATTTCATTGAATGCATATTCCATCATGAGTTTTACCATACTTGAAGGAAATCCGGAATCCGGAGGTTTGGCAAGAAACACGTACGATAAGGAACCCCTGCGAGGTAAATCTTGCGCTTAACGATCGAGCATTTGGGGGTTGTTAAATGATTCTACACCAAAAATATTCTCTTAAGCGAAGGTATTCGCGCTTGGATGGCGGCTCAAGATCAGCCTCATAAAACCTTATATTCCACGAGGAGGTTCTACCACGTGGAAACGCTCTTTAATGGAACTTTAGCTTTAGCGGCCGTGACCAAGAAACCACCGGTTTAAGCGAGTGAGCGGAAATTTAAGTGATTAAATATGAATGATGTTCATGTTAAGTAATTATAGTGTTCAAGGATGATTATTCTAGAAATTGAAAAACTGGATTAACGGATTAAACTAGATCAAACCGGATTGAAGAATGACAAACTACAGTTTTATAATAGGTTTTTTATTCTAAAAAAATCGAACCGTAAAATCCGTTTGGTTTCCGGATATAATGAAGTAAATTGGTATTCTCCATATGAAAAACGTCTGATGGTTGAGCTTAGCCTGTGATCTGCGACATGCAAATAAATTTTCTCTAGAACTAGCTGCTATAGAAATACAATCTATAAATGGAATGATAGTGAACTGTGGTAGAAATCAGGTAGAAATGAGTAGAATGGGTCGAAATCGGCTAGAAATGATTCCAAAATAGTAGAATATGGATTAAAAATGAACGTGGTATAATTTTACGTAAACATACTTGACATATTAACATTTCACAAAATAAATGTTATCCATTCAAATCAGCGAAGTCGGTCATTAGAGCCAACTACAGAGCTCAGCGTCTACATTTGTATGAGGCTCATGCTGACCGTATAATTACTTATTTCATTAAATGCATATTCCATCATGAGTTTTACCATACTTGAAGGAAAGCCGGAATCAGAAGGATTGGCAAGCAACATGTACCAGTAGGAACCCCTGCGAGGTAAATGCGCTAACGATCAAGCATTTGGGGTTGATAAATGATTTTAATTACTATTTTAAGTGATTGGATATCAATGATTTTTATTTGAAGAAGAGATCTTACGTGGATGATATATCCGGTGATATACAAACGCCGGACATAGACCGAAAATTGGACTTCGGCTTGGACCGACATCAATCTTATTAAGTACACCATGGACGATGGCGAGGCGCTTTCCTTGTAGTGCAACAACACTGGCCAAGATCAGGATAATTCCTTCCATTTACATGGCTTCATCGATGAGAGGAGTGCTAGGCCGAAAGTAGTTCAAGGGGCCGGCCGTGCTTTTCTAGGAGAAGGACCAAAATGGAAGCGGCCAGTAAGGTAAGGGTGACTAAAGTCGTGTTGGGCGGTACCGGTAAATAAAAGCGGTCATGTGTCTCGGCTCGACTCACGATCCAACTTCGAATCTCTCTTCATCGTTTGAACAAGCTGGGCTTTCTAACCTCAGCTCGGCCCAATTGCAGGGAATTTTAGATTTGTTGAATGTCTCTAAATCGCGTGATCGTTTGACTAGTAAATACTCATAGATTATTGACACTGGGGTAACCCACCACGTGTCGGGTGACCGAACTGTATTTGTACAACTACTACAGATTGAAGATTGTCCGATTGGCTTACCGGATGGACATTCCACGTTTGCAACTCATTCGGGAAAGGTTATTTTAGGGAATTTACGACTTTTAAATGTTTTATATGTACCAGGATTAAATTGTAACTTGATTTGGCGTCCCAATTTTGGACAATCATAAGCGTGTGATCGACTCACCGATCGTTTATGTATTATCTTTGGACCGAGTGACGAGGGCGTTGATTGGGCCAGGCGGCGTGTGGATGGGCTTTTTGGTTTGTGGTCATTCCCGAGGCCCGGTTACGGCCATTGATAGTCGTGAGACTATGGATTTGGGGCACGGAGTTTGGGACACCCATCGAAAAAGATTCTTGGCGGAGTTCCTATCATTTCCATTTCCAAAAATTTAAATAATGATGGATGTGATATTTGCTTTCGGGCAAATCAGACCCGTGAACCTTTTCCCCTTAGTGAACACTCGTATTTTTGAGTAGATACATAGTGATTTGTGGGGTCCCTATAGTGTCCCCTCCACTTGTGGTGCTACGTATTTTTTAAAAATTGTTGATGAATACTCTCGTTCGGTGTGGAATTATTTGTTGTTACATAAAACGGAGGTTGAAAGTGTTTTTCTAGACTTTGTCGCTTTGATTTCTCGTCGATTCGAGTCACAATTAAGCAGTGCGTAGTAATAATGGGGTGAGTTTCAGCCATTGCTTCCTTATTTTCATAAATAAGATATTGTTTTGAAGCTTCATGTGTTGGTACTCCATAGTAGAATGGAAGGGTAGAAAAGTAGAATGGAAGGGTAGAGCGTAAGCATCAACACATCCTCGATGCCCGAGCCATTAGGTTTGATGGTCATTTACCAATAAAAATCTTGGGGAGAGTGTGTTATGTCAGCCACCTATATAATTATCCGAACCCGTCGAGTATTTTGCCTTACAAAACACCTTATGTGGTCTATTTCACAAAAAAAACGGGTTAATCGATACTTAGAATTTTTGGTGTTTGTGTTACTCCCGTGACCATCGTTACCTCGCATAAATTTGCCGGCCCGTGGTCGTAAGTGTGTATTCTTAAGGTATCCTTTTAGGAGGAAGGGTGGACCTTGTATGACCTTGATTCGGAGGAGATTATTGTATCACGAGACATGAAATTCTATGAGCACATTTTTCCATTTTCTCACCAGGCCGAGGTAGTATCCTCCTTCTATCCACTTACCCGGTTTTTGATGATGTTGACATAGTAGATCTGGCGTTTGAGGCTTTGCCTTCTCCTCCCGAGGATCCACCATTTCGGATCTCCAGGTTGAGGAGGACACGCGGGCATGATGATCGGGCAATTTGACACGATATTGCACCTCTCACATAACCTCGGCAATTTGGGTGGCGGTGCACAAGAATTAGGTAGAGGTAGACAACAAAAGATCCTGAATTCTCGGTTTCAGGATTAAGTGACACATTCTCTGGTTCCACCAAAAAGTCCAACTCCACGCTCCTCCACTCCCTCGGCTTCCTTAGATACTCTGTATCCTCTTATGCATTTTGTCAATTCTGATATGTTTTCTGATAAGCATCGCAAGTTTCTCGCAGCTATCACAGTTGGGAACCCTCTGAAATCTTTTAAGGAGGTGGTTAAACAGGAAGGTTGGCGTAGGGCCATGGCTGAAGAAATTCAGGACCTAGAAGATCAGGGTACATGGGTGTTGCAGCCCCTTCCTCCCGGGAAAAAGGCGTTGGAGAGTAAGTGGGTATATACTGAGAAATATGATGAGTATGGGACACTGCAGCGGTTGAAAGCCCGTTTAGTGGCGTTTGGGCATCATCAAGAAGAGGGCTATGATTACACAGAGACGTTTGCCCCTGTAGAGAAGATGGTTATTGTACGCACTTTTCTTAGCGTTGCTGCCGTAAAATGGTGGGATATTCACCAAATGGATGTCCATATTACCTTTCTGCAGGGGGGTTTGGAAGAGGAAATCTATGTGAAAATACCTCCCGGTTTTGAGAAGCGGGGATCGAATTTGGTTTGCAAGATGCGAAAATCATTGTACGGGTTGAAACAGGCACCGAGGTGTTGGTTTGCGAAGCTTTCCTCAGCTTTGCATGAGTATGGCTTCCATCAGTCTTATTCAGATTACTCATTGTTTACCTTGAATCGTGATGGGATTTATTTTGTCGTGCTCGTATATGTTGATGATATTATCATTGTGGGAAATGATAAAGTAACGATGACAATTTTCAAACAATATTTGGGCCAGTGTTTTAAAATGAAGGACCTCGGGGCTCTGAAATATTTTCTTGGAATCGAGGTAGCAAGAAACAGAGATGGGATTTTCTTGAATCAGAGGAAATATGCGCTTGACATTATACATAAGACCGGCTTACTTGGGAGCAAGCTGCGATTTCTGTCGAAGCGAGAATCATAAGCTACTTTTCAGCTCTTGGTGAATTGTTGACTGATCCAGGGCCGTACCGACGACTGATAGGGCGACTTATATATCTTGGGGTCATGCGACCCGATCTTGCATATTCTCTGCATGTCTTGTCTCAGTTTATCACGAGGCACCTCGGGTTGATCATTGGGAGCGGCCTTACGACTTGTTCGTTATTTGAAGAAACATTACAGGCAAGGTATAATCTTTGCGATCCGATAGTTCTCTTATTCTAGAAGGATGGTGTGATTCTAATTGGGCAAGTTGCCCTCTTTTCGGCGTTCATTGAGTGGTTGGTTTGTTTTTCTTGGTCTTTCTCCCATCTCATGGAAGTCAAGAAACAAACCCGCGGTATCTCGATCTTCCGCCGAGGTAGAATATCGATCGATGGCTTGATTACATGTGAGTTGAAATGGTTGAAACAATTGCTTGCGGACCTTGGTGTTCGACATCCCCCGGGGATACGACTCTTTTGTGACAGTCAAACGGCTTTATATATCGTCCAGAACCCGGTCTTTCATGAACGCATGAAGCATATCGAGGCGGATTGTCATTTCGTGCGGGATGCGATAACGGATGGTTTGATTTTGCCGTCGTATGTCCCTTCACGGTACCAGTTGGCGGATATTTTTACGAAGGCGTTGGGTCGACAACAGTTCGAGTTCTTATTGAGCAAGTTGCCGTATAATATCTTTTTTTTAGGTTAGCGGTAGCCGTATAATATTTTTTTTTAGGTTAGCGGTAGCCGTATAATATTTTCAAAGGCCAATAAAAAGTTCCCCTCCAACAGAAGGCAAATAGATGTGGTTTATACAATACCTGGAGATCCTACTGTCAAGTCTTCATCAAGTTCGCTCTGCTTTAACTTTCAATATTAAATATATATTTATATATATATAGATATATGATCATATATCATTTCATATTATTGGTTTAAATATTACCTGAAAGATAGTTGACTAACTTGTATGCAAAATTTGTTCATTATCAGCGATGCCACTATCACTTTTTTTTTTCTTTGTTTGAAAACGATTTTTTTCTCTCGATGTTATGTCATCTTAGACTGAAAGTTAATTCATTGATTCATTGTTGAGTAAATTATAAAATTTAAAAAAAATTAATACATTCTAGAAAGGACTGCTGAAGGCTGATGTACACGAATCCCCTCAACCGGAGTACTTGGCCAATAGTTACATTTATTTTATCATTTCACAAATTCACATTGTTTTAGAGACATTAATGCAATTGAAGAGTGTAGAAATGCAAGTTCTTCAATGAAAGAACTCAAGAACTTAAGAACAATTCAAAAATAAAATAAGAGGGAATTCTTATTGGAAAGATTACATGAATCGAGTATCATTCAACTTAGTGACTTGCAGAATGTTAGGAGCAGCTATATATAGTACATTGCTGCTGTTAACTAACAGATTTGGGAGTTACAACTAACTAAATCAACACTAACCGCCTTCAACCGTTGAAGGTGTTTGATGAAACGTCTTGTGAGACATGTCTATGTATAAGTCTTGTATCATTTCTTTGCTCTTGTGTTCCTCTAAGCTTACACATATGCATTTAGAATTTGTAATCTTGTTTGTGAAGATGGGATCAGTTGGCTAGGTGTAAATAGAGAGTGAGCTCCTATCTTGCGTAAAGAGTAGTCAAATAGAGGAGCATCTAGAGGTTTAGTTAGGATGTCAGGCAGCTGGTAATGTGTTCTTACAGGCATAAGTTTTAGAAAACCAGATTGTACCTTTGCCCTTGTTATATGACAGTCAAGTTCTATATGTTTAGTTCTTTCATGAAAGATTGGATTTTTGGCTTTGTGAATAGCGCACTTGCATTATCACAGAACAGTAGGATGGGTAGTGAGACTTGAATTTGTAGGTCTTTCATGAGATAAACTAGCCACTGTAATTCACAGGTTGCACTAGCCATAGCGCTATATTCTGCTTCAGATGAACTCCATGCTATGGTGGTTTGCTTCTTGGCCTTCCATGAGATAGGTGATGTCCCAAGAACATAATATATCCAGAGATAGACTTTCTTGAATCCTCACATCCTTCCCACTCTGAGTCTGTATAGCTTTTTAACTGCAGGTCATTCTGTGCAGGAAAAAGTAAACTGTTGGACTTATTTTTAAGTTTTAGTGATGAGTGTCAGACTAGCTGTTATAGAGCAAAGGCAAAAAGATGTCTAGATCAAATGTACAGGTTTATTAGAGTTTGATCTTGTATAGGTTTGATCAAACAAGCCTTTGTAAAAGGTCAGGTGACTTTCATCAATGAGACTGTCTAGATCGATGAAGTACACGAGTCAGTAGACTAGTTTAGGAACCTCTTGAGAAATTTGAAAATTTGAGGCTCAAACTTCGATTATTGAAGGCTAAGGGATCAAACTTAGTAATTAAAGTCTAGGATATGGAATCGAAATTTAGGGAAATGCAGTGATGACTGGAGGAAGCTCTCTTTATATAGGAAAATAAGCTAGTAAAGAGAGAGTTATCGTTTTCACAATCTGATTACCTATTACCATAAGGAAAAATATTTGCCATAAGATAAGAGATAATTCCCAAAAAATCAATCTCTTATCTCTTTTCTATTAATTATTTAACAAACAAATAATTAATTAATTACACATGTGACATAATCTCGAAAAATTTCTTTTCCTAATTTATCACAAAAAATGGCGCACAATAGTCATTATTTTAATAGAAAATGTCTTTTCTATTTTACATATTATTCTTAAATAAATAATATTACGTATTAATTAAATAGGCCATTATTTAATTTATTGTCGAGTTCCATAAAATGAGAAAACACTCGCGTGTTCGGAGACCAATGGGCCTATAACCAAGGTATTCTGATAAATTGAATAAAATATTCATCGAACAGAATATTTCTACTCAACTTACTAATTCGAATTACGCGCCATAAATCCGGCCCTGAACTACATCGATTATAGATATAACTTATTCTCAAAGCGTCGAGTCGATAAGTGTCCATTGATATAATCATTACATCTGAGACTAACCCTCAGCCATACTATCCGTAGCAAGCGGGATTATTTCCGTAAACCTTCTTCACTACATCTTATCATTATTTACCATTAACCCACTAGTGATCAATTAGTTCATAATCAATCTGAACTCCGCGGATCGATCGGTTTAGGATTAACAAATAAGGAGATTGTCTTTCTACTTCCGTAGGAATGAAATGATTCCATATCATGAGGCCACGGCACACTTTAACTCATTCCATAATAGTGCCAGCGTGAAAGTGATTCGGACCGCGCATCTTAGCGATCATGCGAACACGTCAAACTCTATCCTGAAACAAGTAGAGTGCAGTAATCACTTTAGGATTAAGATTAATCCATATATGATCATCTTGTGATCTAATAAGATTTCTCAATCACGGAATTATATGAGAAATTGATTAAATCGGTCCAGTCTATATGATTACATCGTATATAAATACCCCACTTGGATAACCAATATAGGCGATGCGGATAAGGCGGTCGCCATCCATAAAGTGTTATGGGCGCGTTAATGGTGGTTTAATCAATAGACCAGCATCTTTGATTAAGTTCACCGCGGATTAACAATTAAGCGTATCTCAATAAAACTTAATCATAGCGTCACGGCATCTGGCTAAGTTATATGGCTCTGAAATGATAATCTGACTTAGGGTTTTTAAGAATGTATTCTTATAAGCATGAAGCGAATAATAAGATAAGAATAAATCTATCGTTTATTAATAATAAAAACAATTACTTGAATTATAGGATTACATACCATAGTTATATTATAAAATTCTT
The DNA here is from genome assembly GCA_026214975.1 of Gentiana macrophylla. Taxonomy (NCBI): domain Eukaryota; kingdom Viridiplantae; phylum Streptophyta; class Magnoliopsida; order Gentianales; family Gentianaceae; genus Gentiana; species Gentiana macrophylla. The sequence continues at coordinate 25,454,509 of CM047813.1, forward strand.
CTAGAGATTTTGTTTTTTCAGGAAAAATTCTTCTAGATATGAGTGGTCAGAACTGAATAATTTTCTTTATTTCTAGATTATTGCAGGGGCCTTCTAGTATCTTATTGACTTTATCCATCCACACGGAATTATAGCATCATTCAAGTCCACAGATTTTTTTGACGTCTCAAGTCCATTTCAAGGCCATGCATAAATTTCAGGTGGTACATTTACACTGTGCGGGTCTTTTATCTTTTTTTTTTTTTTTTTTTTTTTTTTTTCGAAATCGAAAAAGGAGGAGATCGAGCAATGAGCATCCATTGGAAGTCGAGGATAAGCGCAATGAACTACAGCTAGGATGAATTTAAGGCTCTTTTATCTTTATTTTAAAGAAGAAAAAAAAACATGTTTTAAAGTATTTTACTCGTATAAAAATGAATTATACGTTAATATATCGGTGTTTCTAATTTAATAAGTTGTTTTACAAACATAAATCTCAACAATCGTAAATAATAATTAATTATTCCCCTCTTCAAAGGTACTCTATAAATACAATACCTTGATGCTACTCAACTGCCAAAAATAATTCACAGCTTTCATTCCAAGTTTTCTACTTGTCTGCCAAAAATCAACAAAAACAAAGCATCATTAATGGTGATGATATCTAAGCTCAACTGTTTTTTTATTATGTTCCTCTTCCTTCTTCTTTCTATGATTCCTACTCACACGGTTGCACGGCCCGACGATACATTTCACGTTGTAACTGCCATTGAAACTCCTTCTGAGGTACTCCCCTTCTACCTACTTTACAACTATTGCATTAATGATATACAAAAATAGTATGCATTAGGTATTATAGTCATAAATATATGATATTTTTATCTGTATGAAAACTTTAAAACGACTTACATTTTGAGATGGTGATTGATATCTTTATCAAGTTTAGCTCATGGTATATAATATTTTAGAAAGAGAATTAATTTTTGAGTGATTGTGTGAAATCATAATTATGAAGCATGAAGAAGTTGCTGCTGATCACAAGGGATTGGAGGAAGACAAGTGCCAAGGATCTGTTGAAGAAGAATGCATGATGAGAAGAACACTTGAAGCTCAACTTGATTACATTTACACCCAGAAGCAAAATCAGCCTTGATTAGTAATTATTTGGGATTAATTCTCTTTAATCCTCCTTATGCAGCACCCCTCTTCATTTGTATGAATACCAAATCATCTTTATATCGTTAAATTTTTATATATGAACTTTTGTATATCTACTATTGTATTTCTATTGTTATACCTTAGTGATTATTAAAGATGAGCTTTACATTTTAAATTATGAGACGTTTAATTTATCTTTGTAATAATTAGTTGGGGGCATGTGTTTGTATAAAAATTACAACTTTTTTTTTTTGATGATTTATTTATTGGCACCACTACTTTATTTTTGGCATCATGTTAGTTGATTTATTTTCAACATACCATAGAATTACCTCTAACATCACATTTGATGAATATATTCACGTTCAGTAAAAATAATATCACTGTCCATGACGTTATTTTTAGAAAGTAATGTCGGTTTACTTATTTTGGAAAAAAAAACACACATTGTATTTGAAGTAGTTTTTAGATGCGTTAAACATTCGTGGTCTAAAGTAACTAATCCATGCGGTGCCAATGAAACCCTTTTTTTCTTCCCTAGCTACTATAGGTTACGATCATTCTCTACTCGTCATGTGCCCAATGTGAAGTGACTATGTAATATTACCCTTGTCTTTCAAATAATTAAGAACCCAATTGTGTGCAATGGAGTTATTACAAGCGAAATCTTATGTGGTGTGTTTCGTTCGTGTGGAGGCAGAAATGATTGAATCTGAAATCTGCAGTTTGATGTGAAATGAAGCTTTGTGGTTAATATTGAATCATGCGGTGTCTCATGGCTAATTGAGACACCACATAAAAAATTTTCCCATTTGGTTTGTGTTGTTTGAGAAAGCTCTCGTGATGAAGCCTTTCTGCATGACACAAAAGTTATTTTAGATATTTCATGTGTGCATGGCAAACATGTTAGGTACTTTACTAACCTTAATTTACGCATTAATGCAAAAAAAAAAAAAAAAAAAAAAAAAAAAAAAAAAGGTAAGACAGCTCTAGCTCAGATCCACTATTTTCTATAAAGTACTACCACTTATAATCAAAGCATATGCATATTATTAGTTTGATGTCCGTTTTCGGATATCGAGTTTTTTATCTGAAAATAAATGTCCGGAACATACACTATAAAGAAAAACAATCTATTACTACACTAGTTTTTGACACACACACAAAAAGTTGTGGTTAATAATACTTAGTTAGACTCTTTTGTCATGCTCATTGGCTAAAAGTAAGTATATAACAACACTTTTTTTATTGTTTGACAACCAATAGTGTAGCAAAAAAGTGTTTTTCTTGTAGTGATATTTAACATAAATTATATTAATTTATATACGACATCAAAGTATAATTAGGGAAAAAATGGAAGGACTCTGGAACCATAACAATTAATACTAGGGGTAGAATAGGGAAATTATACGTCGAGTCCATACTATCCATTACAACATAAAATTCCAAGAGTTCAATGATAATCCTAAGTCCAAATATTACAAGATCACAAGTTTTCCAAAAGATAGTTTAATCTATTACATAATAGAAATGAGAAACCACAACATAGAAATGAGAAACCACAACAAAAGTCTTCCAAAGGCATTCTCGAGGTCACTCCTCAAAATACTCAAAGTCCTCAACGGAATATGCATCACCTTCTCGGGTTAGGAACAATATGAGACATGTCTTTCAAGCACATCTTCTCCAAGTTCTAGTCAAGCACATTTGATGGGCACGTCTTGGTGAAAGGATCATCAAAGTTGTCGGTTGAGTCAATCTTAAGTACAACTACGTCAACTCTTTGCACAATCTCATTGGTTAAATGATCCTCTCTATATGCTGAGATTTCTTGTGACTTTTAGGTTCCTTAGCATTTACCGATGCACCACTTTTATCACAATAAAAGGTAACGGGATTATAGATATAAGTACCAATTTCTAGATCTTACAAAATTTAATAATCACACCGCTTTCTTTGCTTTTTAAAATCAATAATGTAATCAACGGATTCGTTTGTCGAGTGAGCGATAATCGATTGCTTAATGCTTCTCGGTCGTGATCCACCACCAAGGGTAAACAATGATTTTGAGATCGACATTCAATCATCTTTATCTAACTGGAAGTCAAAATTAGCGTATTCGCCAATCCACATGTCATTATTAGACAAGTATATATTCTCTTCCCGAAGATACTTGAGAATATTCTTCACTTCTTATCAAATGATCAAATCTGAAATAGATTGAAATTGTCTTACTCTCCCCACGGCATAGTAGATGTATGACCTAGTACATATCATAGCATACATCAGGAAACCAATTGTAGATGCATATGTTATATGTCCCAAATTTTGTATCTCTTTAGGTGTTTTAGGACACCGACTTTCGGACATAGGTATTCTATGATGGGTTTCTAGGAAAACCTTCTTGGAATCCTTCTTGCAATGTTGAAACATAAATAAAATTTCTAAGAAACAAAGAATAAAACTAAGATTGGTCTAGAACCAAAATATTATTGTCAAACATCTTCTAACGACTCTGTAGCATTATTTAGACTATTAATTTACTGATTTGAGTCTTTTCAACTCTCGATCCTTTTTGCTAGCAATCTCTTGCTTCATTTCCAACTCTCATAGTTACCTTGTCTTTCTCCAATTCTTCACTTAGTTCTGCAAAAAAAGAACATACATGGTTAGTAGTTCCAGATTCAAGAACCTAGGAATATAATTCTTAAGCTAATAACTTGGATTCCAAGATAGTTAAATCATCTACCTTAGTAGTACTAATAAATATGCTAAAATAGGAGGCGAGCAGCGGCGCCACCTATCTCACGCACGACTTCTTCACCTTGTGTTACCTTCCGTCCGGCTTTCTCCACTACTAATAATTGTTTTGGGTGGGTACAAATACCCATTTTATTAGTCGGTCATGGAGTTGCTTTCATTATCAGACAAAACAATTGCGTTGCCGTTGCTTTCTTCATCAGAGTGTGGTGAGACTTCCTGTAGCTTTGCATGTATTCGATTCTTGCTTCGATTCTTGTTGTAATTTAGTATTCTTTTCATCTTACAAACTTGTTGTTTGGAATTTTGTAGGTTGGTTGGCGGTGTGGATTTCAAGCTATTGTGCTACCTTCTTTTTCAGGTATGGTTTTGGCCATTTATCTGGATTGCATGTTGTTTTGGGCCCAATTGCGTATGCTCGATGAGTGCGGCATTATGTTGTCTCGTTGTTGTTAGGCTGTAATTTCCTCCTCCGTTCTCTTGTTTGCTTCTATTTCTGCTGCTTTTCTGGGTTCTGTTTCGTTTTCTACTAATGTGCTTTAGTCGGATTCTGATTTTTTCGATTTCGCGTTTTTCTTGATTGCATGTAGTATGGAGGCCAATTTGGTATGCTGTGGTTTGCTTTGTTGTTGGCGTCTTCCTTTGCTGCTTTTCTTTTCTTTCTTTGTATCATTTTTGAACCAAGATGGTGGCTTTGCCCTTTGATTTCTCAGTTTCGTTTTTTTTACTGCATGTTGTGTTGGACTAAACTCTGATTCTGTTGGTTGTTAGCTTGTCATTGTAAAGCCTGGGTTTGATGCTTTTGTTGTCCTGAAAACTTCGTTCCTGATGCATACATTCTTAATTGCATGTGATATGGGGGGCAATTTGGTATGTTGTGGGGTGCGCAATCATGTTCTTAGATTGTTAGGTTGTGCCCTTGTTTGTTTGGTTGTTTGCGTCTTCCTCTGCTGTTTTTGTTTTCTCCCAACAATTTTTTGGTGCAAGATGGTGATTTTGGCCTGTGATTACTCAGTTTCTTTTTGTTTTTTTTACTACATGTTGTGCTGGACTAAATCCAAAGACTTCACTCCAGAAATCAAAAGGCAAACCAATGATTTTGTTATCGATAACGTATAAAGTTTGAAACTACCATAGCTTGCCTATAGTACACTCAGCAATGACCCTAGATAATCCCAAACCATAAGCACCCAAATTGACAGCAAAAGGTTCTCCACTAAGCTGATTCTTGTTTAAATCCACATGGACTAAACCAGAACACTTACGGCTTGAACTAAATAATTGATCATCGGCTCCGTTTTTAGGCTGATTAATCAGCCTAGCGTTAGGTCCATAGCCTGCTGTTGCTGTTGTGCGTTTTATTCAGATCACACTTGCATGCTTCATAATCTTTCAGTTTATCATCTGTGTTTGTTCAACTGGAAGTGCTTAGTTTGCACATGTTCTACTGGGATTTTTAGGTTCTTTTTCTTATCTTTGTGGAGTACACATGATTGAGTATGGTGAATGGGTGTAGATTCGATAACTTTGATTTATCTTGCCTTGGATGTTGAATTCTTTGTTGTTTAAACAAATTAGAATGTTGTCCATAATTTAGTAACCACAACTAAATTCTTCATAGTGTCTCTACTACTTTTTCATTCCCAATGGTCTCAAAACCTTTGTATAAACTTTGCCTTTGTTGTTTTACATCTCGATGTATTGAAATTTGGTTCCTTGTATTCATTTTTACTTTCACTACATTCAATACAAATATAATGTATCTACTTTTATGCTCCACTTACTTTTTAGCCTTTTGAGTTTCGAATAAGTTCTTTGTGGTTACTTGGCTCAAACAAAGAATCTCATTCCTAAAGGTCGGTGTAGTTAGAGTACTCTGCAAACCTCAATAGTTAGGGGATCTATTGCAAACCCGTGATTACGAGATCTCTGAAAATCTCGATTTCCTTGCATATTATATGTGGAATATATGCAATACTTTGCTTCGTAGTTGATAGGTTGTTTATATACATGTTTCCTTTATTTGTTGTCCTTTTTTTTAGGGTAGTTTAGGCTGCTGTTGTACTTCACCTATGCCTTTGTACTTGCGCACGTATTAGGATTACAATATTTAAAGCCTACATTAGGAACGGATAAATTCTAGGTATCACTAGGGTCTTTAGGTATCTTTCCTTTCGTCTGAAATGTTGCTTTTTCCAAGAAACTTTGCTCTTCTTTGATGCTTCTGTGAGCTGCTCCTTGAGCATAACAGCATGGTTTTTTCCCACATACTTAGTAAGTTCCGAAGCATACATTTGGTGTACTGTAACAAAGAAAGCAAACAGTGCACTTAGGCTACCAATAGAAACCAAACATAGCGACAACTCTAATACCGATAAATTGATCCATTGAGACACAGGTAAATGGAAAGAGAGCAACGTAATGAAAGAAATGAAAGAAGGCATAAAGCGTATCTTTGAAATGAGTCTTGATAAGAAAGATGCTTTGCTTAAGCGTCGGCGCTTGGTTTCTGCCGAGAGAGGTGGCAAAATGCCGAAGCATTGATTATGTAAACGAAAATAGGCTCCCGGATAATTCACAGGCTGGTCACCTTCCTTCTTCACATCGACCATTTTGCCTTTTCAATGTGGGCGATTGACCCTCGAAACACACGAAGCGAAAATTTAAATCAACTCTTGGCCCAAAATGACAAACCTTGCTCTTCTAATGCTGCCTCTGAAAGAAGGCGTAAAGCATATACTGAGATGAATGTTGATAATAAAAATGATTTGCTCAAGCGTCGGTGTTTTCTTTACGCTTAGAGGGTCGGTAAGAATACCGAAGCGTCGATAGTAAATCAAAATAACCCTCCACGTAATTTCGACGTCCAACAACCTCCGAGTATTCCCATTTCGGTTGTTTTACCTATCGAATGTGGAACAGCTAACCCTAAGATACTACGAGCAGCAAATTCAGGAGAAATTTTTCCTGAAGAACACTTGTTGTGCTCATTTAATGCTGTTTCTACGTGTCGTAGAGCACATGTGGACGAAGCTATGTATCCGTCAGCTTGGTTTAGAGGTACTCCACAAAACGAAAGCACGTTCCCTAAACGAGATTCTACCAACAATAGGTCATCTGTTTCGATGTTACCTGCATTCGGTGACTGCAAACATTGTTCGGCCAAACGTTTTTTCCGTGAGCCTCCATCGTTTTGTTGCTCTGAGGGGGAAATAAGTATTGCTCCCTCAGAAATGCCGCTTGCCTTGGCTCAATTGTTTACGGGTTCAGATCCTCAAGCTGTTGATTTTAGGAAGTACATAAGAAGCTACAATAATAATCTTGCATTCACTACATTCTCGACCAAAAAATATAAAGCTCATGAAGAACCACACGTGGGCGTTTATACATTCAAGGTGCGGGTAAGATTCATCACTTGCCCTAGGTTCGTTGGAAAGAACTAGCGATCGCCATCTACTCTTCAACTATATTTTTATGATCACGGATGTTCGACTTGAGAGCGAATGAAACTTTCAGGCGCTTTTCTAAGGTTGTAATGAGAAATTAATTGAAATCTTATCGACAATCCATATTCCAAATTCCTAAAACAAGTAAAAGATCTTGAATCTCGACAACTATCAGTTTGTCTTGTGTCTTGTCCGACACTTGATCAGCGTGTGTATAATGAGCCAACTTTGTAATGACGTTTGACAATCTTATCTTACGAGTGACGAACAATTTAACCCGCTTGTCACATACAAATCTCACGAGAAAAATCGCTTCCCAGTAGAATATGCCATTACTTTGGTTGTTATGATCCTCTACAATATCCTCTTCTCTTCCCCGAGGTGAGGTGGAATTTGGCACAATGGCATTCACAAACTTCCACGAATAAAGGAAAGCGAAATAACAAATCACGGAGTACCTTTGGAAAATCTAGGAAATCTTGTTCAAGATCTTGTCGAGTTGATATGTGGAGAAGAAGAAGGTATATTGTAATGCTTTACTGGTCGTTCTTCTCCTGTCACCTTCTCTTCCATACTAAACTTTTGTTTTCGTTTAACAGCTGCACGCGAAGGTGCAAGGAAACGAAATACTGTTTCTTGCCGTCAGTATTATTGTTATAAGCTACAAAAAAGAGCCAATGATCGTTCGATGTTGTTACACACAGGTAGACTACTACAACAATACATTGTCGACATGTTTGTAAAGGTAGAAACATCTAGGTTAGAATATCTTGAGAAGCAACAAAAGGAGATCTGTACAGATTGTTTACGAGGTTTACTTGACAGCATTGCATCTGGGCATACGTCTACTTCTGAAGTTGGTCGTAAAATCATTCTGCCTCCTTCATTTATTGGAGGACCGCGAGACATGAAGAAAAGATACATGGATGCAATGTGTCTTGTCCAAAATTTTGGAAAGCCTGATTTCTTCCTAACCATGACATGCAACTCCGCATGGCCCGAAATCACAGAGCATTTACTGCCATGTGAATTACCTCAAAACCGACCTGATCTACTTTCCCGAGTTTTCAAGGCAAAATTGGAAATGTTGAAAGCCGAGCTCTTGAAAGACCACATATTTGGGTTGCCGATTGCATTCGTATATTCAATAGAGTTTCAAAAACATGGCTTACCCCATAGTCATATACTCCTCATTGTTGATAAAGACTCGAAACCATTGAACCCCGATGCTTATTGTTGGGGAGATTTTGCATCATTAAAACAAAAGAAAATTTATAAAACCTATACTACCATGCAAAACTACCTCATAACCGGCCGAATACCGGGTAGTTGCTAGTAAAGTTGGATAAATGCGGTGTCGATCCTCGAGGAAAAGGGCTATTGAATCTAATCTAATTAATCCTTCTTTATTAACTAAAACCTAAACCTAAACTAAAGCGGAAAAGTAAAGCGGGCGAGAGGATTGTTAATCCAAAGCCGGAAAAGACCGATTCGATCAACATAAAATAAATCTAAGCTACAACAATAAATCTATCTAACGAACATGATAATGGTAGGCGATTAAACATGGAACAAATCATAATCCACCATCCCATGACCCTTAATTTCTTCCTAGATTATCTTATAGTGATTTAATTCAAGTTGTGGTTTCACCTATCAAGCGTATGAACTCCTACTTTACGTAGATGAATTAAGCCTATCAATCTCATCTTTCGATTTACGAGATTAACGCATCATAAAATAAACCAAGGTGCAAGATTTACTAGATCTAACAACCTAGACATTCAACCTATCAACTTTCGTTTGACATAGATCAAAATGTCTAATCTTTCCTATGGTGATCTCGCGTTTACACCGACTTTCGTCCTATGGTAGCATCAAATCATGCAATCATCTTTCGATATAAAATTGCAAGATCTGAATAAACATAGAAAAGAAACAATTCGATTAAAACTTACAAAACATCCATCGAAAAGAATTAAAGTTGCAGCTGGAAAGAGGGCTTCAAGGCTCATCCATGGCTGCTCAACTTCATCATCACTCGAACAAGAAGAAAGAAAAAGCGAACTAACTACCTAATCTAACTAACCTCCGGCCGACCAAGCATGGAGCTTGGCGGCCGGGCTACTCTGCTTTCGAAATTTAGGGTTCAAGAGAAGCTGGGCGTATTTGATAATGATTAGGGTCGAAGAGAGCTGCTGTATTTATAGAAAATCGAGGCGGTTGCTCTGATATAAGTGCGGACGCCCGTTTGAAGATCCGGACGCCCGTCCACTATTTTCAGCAACAGCATCCAAACTTGTAACGCTCATATCTCGGGCCTCGTAAGTCGGAATGGAGTGATTCAAAATCCTGTAGAATCCTCTCTTCAATCCCTACAACTCTTCTCTTGAGGTCCAGAGTAAAATCGGTTGTTATCATATCAAGAACTGCGTTGCAAGGTCGTCACTACTCGGAATCCTGATTTTCCGACATTTATCTTGCTTGATTTCTTTCCTTATATCTTTCAATCTTCCATAACTTTGATTGATCCTTTCCAAGCACAAATTTGGCTCTCTAAAATCCTCTCTTCCATCATCAATGAGTATCTACAACAATAGGAAAACATACCAAAGCGTAACGTATTTCCAAAATAACATAAAATCATCATTTAAGCACATAATTAGTTCGTTTTGCAATTAACCTCTTAAAAACACTATTTACTCAATTAATCGATTATAAGCTCGATTTCTATGAAAAACATCCATATACGGGGAAATTGATGTAAAATATATCTATAAAAATCATACAATTTGACCTGAACAACACCCCACACTTAAACTTTTGCTCGTCCCGAGCAAAACAAAACAACAACAAACCATCAAGAATCCACATAACGACCACGAGATATAGTCAAAATCATGACAAGCTAGTATTCAGCAAATCGACCTCACTCGGTGATGTGTGTGCGAGAACCTACTAAACTTCCACGATCCTCTCTTGATATAATACATCAAGCACTACAGATTATCCGGTCAACTAAGCGAAAACTTCATTCTATCTACAACACTTACCTAACAAAAACTAATTACCAAGAACATAGTAACTAACTCACAACTAAATTCCTTTACTTAGTACCAAGAAAATACCTTCCGGGTCTCTCTTGTTTTAGATCAACTTGACTTAGAATTCCAAAAAAGCGTATATTTTATATTTCTATCGTCGCGTCTCAAAAGTATAACACACTCCCTACATTAGAAGCGAGTCACCACGAGATCACTCAATCCCTTCTTGTCCAAGGTAAACCACACTCCCCAATTGGGGCGGTATCCAAATGGACCGAGGTGATAGTTACAAACAAAATTCCATAAAGAAATTCTATTCATTTATTATTTATAGATATATATATTTTTATATTTTCAAACTCTTTGGAAACTCTCGGTCAAATATATTTCTAACACATTCAAGACTCTCAAAGTTCTCAAGAACACTAAGATCTTGAGATTCTAGCTGTGAGTATAGCACAAGTTCTTAACTTTCATTAATGCTAAATAAGTGTTATCTGTATCAAGAATTAACTTTCCTTTAACTAACCGAAAAACTATTCTATATTTGGCTCTTCATCTAATAGGTTAGTGAAATGAAGTTCAAGTGAGTATCGACTTACTAAACCTATTCTCGAACATGATATGACTCACGATAACAACTAAAGGGTGCCGATTATAAAACTAACATGCAATTGAAATGTTACTGGGACTGAAACAAAATTTTGAAAATTTTGCACTTTTCATAGAAAATTATAACTACTTAGAGCAAATGAATGTAGATACACATAAACCATCCCTCCCCACACTTAAATTACAGCACATGTCCTCATGGTGTGCAAAAATAAAAAAGCAGAAAACTTAGGCGATTCGTTGTTGAAAGGAGCTAATGCGGAAGTGGGTCGACCTCACCTTGAAATGCTTGAAGAAATCGATGGATTGTGGACCATCCACGGAAAAGCGATATCGTCTAAAAACTCACAATAGCTAATGCAAATACCACCGCACACTTGATAAACATGAAATACCTCGGGGATAGGGGAAGATAACATATAAAGCACGGAAAGGAAGTCTAGAGAATTTTTAGATTAAACTCATATAAAGATGGACATATACATGGAATATTGCAAAATAGTAGGGCTAGGTGCAACTATGTGGAAATATACTACAATGCAATCTACATGATATGCAATCCTAAAAATAAAAAAATAAAAAAATAAATTACAGCAGGCTCAGTGAGCAAGTTGACCCACGACAACTCTACGGTGACTACGGCCCGTCGAAACAAAATAAAAGCGAGGTAGTATTACGAAACCGGCGATTAACTACGCTCAAGAAAAATAAAAGAAAATAAAAAGCGAGTGCAACTAGATGACATGCAACTAAATGATATGCATCTAGCGATATGCAAAAATAAAAGAAAATAAAAGAAAGAAAACTAGCCCACTCATTTGCAACACGACATGTATATAATAAACGTCTGCCAAATAATGACGAGTTACGATAAGCAGCAGTCTTTGTTCATTACATGCGATGTGTGAAGCGGCGCTTTAAGACTCGTCAAAGGTGATAGCATTATGAAACCAACGATTAGCTATACTAAGCAGATATAACTCATATGGCCTAAGGCGTAGCATCACGGAAAACCGGCGATAGCTACCCGTATGAACTATAAAAACAAAGGAAACACGTAAGTCTTAAAAGCTTAAAAGATTCATCGGAGCGGTATGTAGCATCACGGGAACCGACATTAGCTACTAATTAACCATAAAACGATTATAGCTTACGAGAACCGGCGATCACTATAACATGCCTAGATGAATCATATATAAGGAATTGATCAATTATCTAACATGGATTCATAGATGGAAAGGTAAAAACATATAAGTTCGGGACATCTATGTGAGCGAAATAAGCCCACGAAGCTCGAATGAAAGAAATCCAAGTTAAACAAAAGCATTAAAAATTAAATCAAGAAATATCGAACCTGGATTGCAATTCTTGGACGGACGGACGTCCACCTAGCGTTCAACAACGGGGCGGCGTTCGAAAGTATAGGCGCTAAATGCGGTCCTCTAAATCGAGCGAGTTGAAAGTATTTGAGCGGACGACGTCCATAAAACCAGACGTCGTTTACACGCAAGTTAGATGCTGGGCGGGCGTTCACTACCTTGAGCGCTCGTCCATACAACGAGTATGCCTGAAGCGGGAAAAACACAGCAAAACCTAAAATACTTATGAACACAAAGACGGTAGCCTTATCAAATTAAGCACGGGGTTAGACTAGGTAACACATAAACATATAAACTTCACGTAAAACAAGTTGAGTAAAAAACTTTTGCACATTCTTAACCTAGCGATAATCGAAACACGGCAAAATAAAAACTCTCAACTTATTTATAAGCTACTTTTATTAAAAACAAAAATAAAACGTAACAAAATCGAGAACTAACAAAACTAGATTCAACATGACACCTATTCCCGGCAGCGGCGCCACTTTTGTTGGGGAGATTTTGCATCATTAAAACAAAGAAAATTTATAAAACCTATACTACCATGCAAAACTACCTCCTAACGGCCGAATACCGGGTAGTTGCTAGTAAAGTTGGATAAATGCGGCAGTGTCGATCCTCGAGGAAAAGGGCTATTGAATCTAATCTAATTAATCCTTCTTTATTAACTAAAACCTAAACCTAAACTAAAGCGGAAAAGTAAAGCTGAATGAGAGGATTGTTAATCCAAAGCCGGAAAAGATAGATTCACGATCAACATAAAATAAATCTAAGCTACAACAATAAATCTATCTAACGAACATGATAATGGTGGCGATTAAACATGGAACAAATCATAATCCACCATCCATGACCCTTAATTTCTTCCACTAGATTATCTTATAGTGATTTAATTCAAGTTGTGGTTTCACCTATCAAGCGTATGAACTCCTACTTTCGTAGATGAATTAGCCTATCAATCTCTATCTTTCGATTCACGGAGATTAACGCATCATAAAATAAACCAAGGTGCAAGATTTACTAGATCTAACAACTGAGACATTCAACCTATCAACTTTTGTTTGACATAGATCAAAGCGTCTAATCTTTCCTATGGTGATCTCGCGTTTACACCGACTTTAGTCCTACGGTAGCATCAAATCATGCAATCATCTTTCGATATAAAATTGCAAGATCTGAATAAACATAGAAAAGAAACAATTCGAATTAAAACTTACAAAACATCCATCGAAAAAAATTAAAGTTGCAGCTGGAAAGAGGAGCTTCAAGGCTCATCCATGGCTGCTCAACTTCATCATCACTCGAACAAGAAGAAAGAAAAAGCGAACTAACTACCTAATCTAACTAACCTCCGGCCGACCAAGCATGGAGCTTGGCGGCGGGCTGCTCTGCTCGAAATTTAGGGTTCAAGAGAAGGCTGGGCGTATTTGATAATGATTAGGGTCGAAGAGAGCTGCTGTATTTATAGAAAATCGGGGCGGTTGCTACGATAACGGTGCGGACGCCCGTTTGAAGATCCGGACGCCCGTCCACTATTTTCAGCAACAGCATCCAAACTTGTAACGTTCATATCTCGGGCCTCGTAAGTCGGAATGGGTGATTCAAAATCCTGTAGAATCCTCTCTTCAAGCCCTACAACTATTCTCTTGAGGTCCAGAGTAAAATCGGTTGTTATCATATCAAGAACTGCGTTGCAAGGTCGTCACTACTCGGAATCTGATTTTCCGACATTTATCTTGCTTGATTTCTTTCCTTATATCTTTCAATCTTCCATAACTTTGATTGATCCTTTCCAAGCACGAATTTGGCTCTCTAAAATCCTCTCTTCCATCATCAATGAGTATCTACAACAATAGGAAAACATACCAAAGCGTAACGTATTTCCAAAATAACATAAAATCATCATTTAAGCACATAATTCGTTACGTTTTGCAATTAACCTCTTAAAAACACTATTTACTCAATTAATCGATTATAAGCTCGATTTCTATGAAAAACATCCATATACGGGGGAAATTGATGTAAAATATATCTATAAAAATCATACAATTTGACCCTGAACACTTATATGTAGTTCTAGCTGTAATAGTTAAGGGGTGTGCTCTAAAACAATTATTACTTGTCATTCGTGCAAGTGGGAGATTGTTAGGTGTAGTGCCCGAAAGACAATTTTTGTAATTGTTTTAATTAATAAATGACAGATTTTATTATGCTTCTTATTTGCTTTGTGCTTATATAATATACCTTTACATGCAAACCCTAAGTATATCGATATGTAACCACTTAACTCGATGTATGGAATGCAGAGAGGATTGAGTTAGTGGTGATATACTTAAATCTGATAGTCCGTGGTGAACTTAATCGAGTTTAGGGTCTCTTGATTAAAACACCAATAATGCCCGAAACACCTTAGGGTGTGATAGTCTTATCCGGTTTATCGGTGAGAGGTACTACGTGGGGCATTTATATATGATGGCATTCATATAGAAATTGGACCGATTTAATCAAATTTCTCGATATAATTCCGTAATCAAGGAATCTTATTAAATCATTAGATGATCATATATGGATCAACCTTAATCTGAGGTGATCACGAGTGCTTTGCTTGTCCCGGGTAGTGTTTGATGTGTTAATTCTGGTTCACTTAAATATGTGTTCCAAGCCACTTCTCATTGGCACTATCTCCGGATGAGTGAGTAGTTACGATCTTCACGAGACATGGAATCCATTCCTTCCTGCGGGAAGTAGAGGCGATCCCTTATTTGTTAGCCTTAAGAAAGTGATCGATCGGCCGAGTTCACATTTGACTAATTAGCTACTAGTCGGATATGTGTACTAATTGATCATCGAGGGTTAATGGTAAATAAGGATAAGATATTACGAAGTGCAGTTCACGGAGACTTCTACTCGAATGGGCCGATCTATGGAGGGGTTAATCCGTATGTAGTGATTATATCAATGGACACTTATTCACTCGATGGGTTGAGTATAAGTATACATCTATAATCGGTAGAGTTCGATTTCGGGTTTATGGTGGCGTAATCTCGGAATTAATAATTAATGTGTTTATTACATTCGATGAATAATTAATTATTAAATTTCTTGGTTTATAGGTCCACAGTCCCGATGATGTGGCTTCATAATTCGGACAAATAATCTTGATATTTGGGCTCCTCGGATATAATTAATTGGTGGGCTAATTAATTGATATGCATGTATATTGTTTAGTTGGACTAAATAATATAATACACATAAAAGGCATTTATGTGAGACTGGAACCCCTGAGAAATGGCGCCTCACCCTTTTTTTTATTATCATAAGAATTATTTTTGTGATATGGAAAATAAAAGATATTCTTGTTATATGATTGGTTGGATGACATTGTTATTTGATTTCCTATTGGTCAATACATGTCACAATTAATCATTAAGGAAAATATCTTTTATTTTGTTTAATTAATTATTTATTTAATTAATTAAAACTTTGAAGTAAGATTTACTTTCTCTATAAAAGGAGAGTTATTCCAAGAAATTGCATTGGCAATTTTAGTTTCACACCACAAATAAAGAGAAAAATTTGTTCTTTCTTGTCTAGGGTTTTGTGGTATCGAGAGGCGAGAGTCCACGATTTATATAGTCATAATCGTAGTTAAGCGATTTAAAGTGGAATTGCATGTAGGTATTTTTTTTTACTTATTTTATGCATTGATGTGATTAAAATTGTTATGGTTGGAGAGATGGATTGGGGTTGGCATCGTTTACCCGTTAGATCTATTAGTAAACTTCATATGAGCGATGAAAATTCGTTCGTATGAGTATAAAGAAATTATAATTTATTTTTATTGCAATTTTAATTTCCAGAAAATAGATCTGTTTAGTAGCTGTTTAGATTTTTCGTTTTTCCCGTTGATAGAGCCGTTAAAAGAAGATCCCTCGGTCAAAATCAAGATTGGAAGTTGGTGAACAATCCCACAAAATTTGGCGTCGATCAGAGTCCGTTTGGATGTCCGTTCGTTGCTGCAAAGAAGCTGCTGTAACAGAAAAACGCAGGATTCACAGAAACCCTATCTGTGACTTCCTCGAATTTCTGGGAGAGTTTCAACCGTTGAAACACAAATCCAACCGGTCAGATTTATAAATATGGAGTTTTGTACGTGGAATAAAAATTTCAGGTCGATCGGGTTTCATCTCGATTCCCGATCGTCAGTGGGAAGTCATTGATGCGCTGCTGTAAAGTCAATTCAGCAGCAAGTTGGGCGGCTCGCTGGAGAAGATTGACAAGTCAAAGCTCCGATCCAACCGTCCATCTTGAATTCCGCAGAATGAAGATAAGATCTGGAATGTTTCGTCCCGATCCGAGTTCGTTTGGTTTGCCGATCGTCGAAAATTTTGAACAGCTTTCAGATTTTGTTAGAAAGTAGTAAACCTAGTTAGGGTTTACGTTATTTTTAATAGGTTAGATGCGAGGGTGCAAGCTTAACATCCATGCTTGATGTTTATTTTCCGCACTATACATGTTTAGATTGTATGAGTAGAATCTGGAAAATTGCCATGACATGCATCATATCATGAATTCCACTCCATATGCATACATGTAGAAATTAATTCGAGGAATTAGTTAGGCATGTATAAAACACCACGATTAGTTTTAATTAATTGTTTGATATTAATTAGAAACTAATTAGGGTAAAAACCGAGGAACACGGGGTTTTTCAATCGTCGAGGTTGGGTGATGGATTCTCGGTGAATCCCACTCTGCGAAAAGCATAAGGAGTAAAATCCGAAACCTCGTGGTTAAGGTGTTGGATTCTCGGTGAATTCCACCTTACCTAAGCGAGATTACGTTTTGTTCGTAGTGTCTACGTGAAAGTTTGATGTTTAAGGACCCGGATAATCACGGGCAAGCGAGGTTCGAAAGTGGATTAACCACGGTTGGGTGGTCAGCGGTAGCTACGGCTCAATCGACTTCACCCTCCACGTGTGGCGTTTGCACGAAGTGCAGCAATCTTGAGCCATCCAAAGAGCCTTCGCGGCTCGGCGGAGCTCTTCTAGCCTTGACCGTCCGGCGGCCACATATGTTCTAACGAATAGTCGGGTGGGCTAGCCCACATAACCGACAACATTCGGGCTGTGATTTATCATTCCTTAATGTAACATCAAGTCCAAAAACGTGATCAGTTAAACCCACCACTTTTTCAAAATATTGAGTGGGAGCGGGAAGCGCGACAACAACCCCACGGCCTCTACTATTGACACAAGCAACGCGTGAGAGAATGGTGGCGCCTCGTGCGGCTGGGACCGGCCTCCTGAGAAGGCCTTCACCGCTATCAAAATTCAAGGCTTGGTCTCCGAAAGGATAGGATTTTGGGTACTCGCCGGGTCCTTGACCGACCCTGAGGCGGCATACTCGGGTCTACACGAAAATCAAAATAGTAGGTCACACTCATTATGGGTATTTTTGGTAATACCTTGGTTGGAAAAGAAAGGTAATCGAGGATTAAAGTTGGATGTTTGATTCCACTTTAATCATCGAGAAGAAAGATCTCAATTTAGTCGTCACCTCTTTGACCTACCCTAAGGCGGCGAGGTGTGAGACTAAGTCCTTGAACAGTAGGATAGACTATAAGTAATTAGTTTATAGTTCTAAAATTTATTAGTAGTGTATGAGCTTGAATTTAATTTACGTCATTTTACTTTCTGACATCATGTCGTCTCAGATTTCTTTCTTGTTAAATGATAAGTTGACCGAAACAATTTTTCAAAGTGGAAAAGTAACCTCAACGTTGTTCTCGTCTTTGAGAATGTTCAACACACCTTGACTTCGGCTATTCCGGCCTTACCGCTCAGTCTACTAAAACCGAAAAGAAAATCGCGAAGTGGGTGAGGCGGATAATAAGGCGCGGGGCATCATGTTAGCCTCAATGTCGGAGATCATAAGGACCAAATGTGAGAACCTTGCGCTGCAAAAGAAATGATCGACACCTTGTTTCCATGTTCGGCTCACCTTCGATCGAGGCCCGACATGAAATTTGTCGGATGGGCGTGCGAAGATGAGGAAGGGTCGGTCGGTGACGGGTCATGTAATGAACATGATCAATTACTTGATCCGATCTTGAGACTCACGGTTCCAAGTTCGACGAGTGACTCGGTGAGCATGATTCTCGAATCAACATCACTGATTTCCTCAGGTTCAAGACCAACTACGTCATGAACAAGCTTAAGTTTGACTTGGCGCGTTGATAAATGAGCTGCAGATATTCGAGGTTTCGATCTAACAACCGGGCCGAAGGGGAAAGAAAGCTGAAGCCAATTTGGTGAGGCTAAGTCGTCAAACAAAGGGACAAAGGAAAGCCAAAGCCAAGCTGTGAAAGAACAATCAAAACCCATGAAGAAGAAAGGAAAAAAGGCAACTCCTTCCAAACCTAAGGTAAGTGCTTTCCTTTGTGGAGAATTAGGGCATTGGCGCAAGCATTGCCGAAACATCTCAAAGAGGTGAAGGAAGGAAAGGGCCGAGGCAAACAAGGCGCGAGGATAAGGCAGGTAATTTACTTGTCTTGGAATCCTACTGATGTAGCTAAAGATGTATCAACTTGAATCTTCGGATTAGGAGCTACTAACCATGTTTGTTCTTCTTTGCGAGATCCTTAGTTCATATGAGGAGCTAGAGAAGGGACACAAGTGATGAGAGTTGGCAGCGGGCGAGTGGTTTTGACAAAGAAGCGATGGGAGTAGTTAGTTTAATGTTTGGAAATAAAGTCCTAAAGTTGGACCATGTCTTTTATATTCCTCATTTTAGAAGAAATTTAATTTCAATGTCTGCTTTGCAAGAACAATTGTATTCTTTATCTATTGAGTATAATAAGATTGTTATTTCGAGAAATGGACGTGACTTATGTTCTGCAATGTTAGAAAGCGGATTTGTATGTCATTAAACCAACCGATACTCCAACGCTGCTTATCTTTGAAATGTTTAGAATAGCACATCAAAGTTACGCTAAAAAAAGCGAAAGTTTCTCATGAAGATAAAACATATCTTTGGCACCTTAGGCTGAGTCATATTTCCTTGGAAAGAATCAAAAGATCGCCAAAGACGGTCCATAAGTGAGTTATCACTCACTCGGCGCCGGTCTGCGAATCTTGCCTGGAGGGAAAAATGACTAAGCGTCCCTTCACGTCAAAGGGTAATAGGGCCAAAGAACCTCTAGAATTGATACATTCGAGATGCGTGTGGTCCGATGAATGTCTGAGGCTAGAGCGGATTTGAGTATTTTGTGACTTTCATTGTGACTACTCAAGATTCGGATATGTTTATCTCTTTGCAGACAGAAATCTGAAGCTTTTGGAAAGTTTAAGGAATTCCAGGTAGAAAGCGAAGCGCTTGGGCAAGTCTTTGAAATGCCTTCGCTCTGATCGCGAGAGTGAGTACATGAATCTTGATTTCATGACTATCTTTTGGAACATGGGATTTGTTCCCAACGTTCTGCGCCCGAGCGCCTCGGCAAAATGGAGTTCTTTGGCGGAGAAGCAGGACTTTAATAGACATGGTCGGATCCATGATGAGCTATGCGTCCTTGCCGATTTCTTTTGGGGACATGCCTTAGAAGCAGTCCACATTCTAAATGTGGTGCCGTCAAAATCTGTCGAGCAACGCTTGAGTTATGGAGTGGGAGTAAACCTAGTTTGCGTCACTACCGTATATAGGGTGTCCGGCATATGTCTTTGGTTGACAAGACTAGCAAATTGCAAGCACGTCTGAAAGTATGTCTGCATTGTGTAGGGTATGCAAAAGGGACACGAGGAGGTTTCTTCTATGATCCGTAAGATCGAGAAGGTTATAGTTTCGACTAATGCCACTTTTCTCGAGGATCGATACATGAAGGACTTCAAGCCTCGGAGCAAAGTTGTACTCGAGGAGTTACTTTACGATGAAGTCGGACCACGGGTGACACCTAGTGTCACAAACAACACCACCGATACACACGTCGACCCCCGGCGGTCTAGACCACTCGGACGTACCACCGAGTGGTTCGGCCACCAGATCGCGTGATGCGGCATGCAACCAGAGGCAAATATCGCCATCTCGATGGAGTGGAGGATGATCCATTGTCCTATCGCGGGGCAATGAATGATTACGATAAGGACATGTGGGTTGAGGCGATGAATCGGAGATGGAGTCGATGTACTCCAACTCGATCTGGAGACTTGTGGATTGCCCCTGGTGTACAACCCATAGGCGATAAATGGATCTACAAGAGAAAGCGAGAGTGGATGGAAAGGTTGAAACCTTTAAAGCTCGGCTAGTGGCGAAAGGCTACACACGAGAGAGAGGAATCGATTATGAAGAAACCTTCTCCCCTGTGGCAATCTTTGAAATCCATTCGATCCTCCTCTCAATTCTTTGCATGTCTAGATTATGAGGTCTGGCGGATGGATGTCAAGACGGCCTTTCCTAAACGGCTATCTTGACGAAGAAATATATATGCGACAACTGTAAGGATTTGTCGAGAAGGCCAAGAGCACAAAGTGTGCAAGTTGCTCAAATCCATTTATGGGTTAAAGCAAGCATCTCGGTCTTGGAATCATAGATTTGATGAAACAGTCAAGTCATATGGTTTGAACAAAACTTTGATGAGCCTTGTGTATACAAGAAGGTCGTCAAAGATCGGTGGTGTTCTTAGTATTGTATGTTGATGACATTACGCTAATTGACCCAATAAGGATGTTGTCGGATGTGAAAAATTGGTTATCCACGCAATTCCAAATGAAAGATTTGGGAGAGCGAGTTATATTGCAGGGATCCAAGTTATACGGGATCGCAAGAATAAGATGTTAACTTTGTCCCAAGCATCTTACATAGATAAGATGTTGTTGCGTTCTGCATGATGAATGCGAAGAAGGGTTTCCTACCTACCCGTCCACGGCATTCAACTCTCTAAGCGATCTCCACAGACTCACTGAGGAAATTGAGAGTATGGGGCGAATACCATATGCTTGGTTTGTTGGTAGTCGATATGCGCTATGTTGTGTACTAGACGGACATACATTATGGCGTGGGTTTGGTCGGCCGTTTTCAGTCCAATCCAGTATGGAACATTGGGCGGCGGTGAAGAATCTCTCAAGTATCTTAAGAGAACGAGAATTATATGCTTGTATATTGGTGCGAACACAGATATAGCGAGGTACAGCGATTCGACTTTGATCGAGATAAGGATGATCGTAAATCGACATCGAGGCTCAGTGTATACTACGGGGCGGAGCAATAGTGCGGAGAAAGCGTCAAGCAATCGATCGGCCGACTCAACTATGGAAGCGAATACATAGCGACCTCACGAGCGGTAAGGAAGCGGTATGGCTCAAGAAGTTCCTGGGAGATTTAGGGTAATCCCAAATCCAGGAAAGTCCGATCGTCTCTCTTGTGACAACAAGCGGGGCGTGTCGAATTCGAAGAACCCGAAGTCACCAAAAGTCAAAGCATATAGAGAGAAAGTACCACTTGATCGGAGAGATTGCTCAAGAGGAGACATTTCCGTCACGAAAATCCTCGGCCGACAACCTTGTGATCCGTTTACAAGAAGCTTTCCATTGAGGTCTTTAACGAGGCACTTGGAAAATATGGGTGTTCGAGACATGAGTCATTTGCTTTAGAGCAAGTGGAGATGTAGTTCTATTTGTAATAGTTAAGGGGTGTGCTCACAAAACAATTATTACTTGTCATTCGTGCAAGTGGGAGATTGTTAGGTGTAGTGCCGAAAGACAATTTTGTAATTGTTTTAATTAATAAATGACGATTTTATTATGCTTCTTATTTGCTTTGTGCTTATATAATATACACTCACTGCCAAACCTAAAGTATATCGAGTATGTAACCACTTAACTCGATGTATGGAATGCCTGCGAGAGGATTGAGTTAGTGGTGATATACTTAAAGCTGATGATCCGTGGTGAACTTAATCGAGTTTAGGGTCTCTTGATTAAAACACCAATAATCGCCCGAACACCTTAGGGTGTGATAGTCTTATCCAGTTTATCGGTAGAGAGTACTACGTGGGGCATTTATATATGATGGCATTCATATATGATGGCATTAAAGTATAGGACCCGATTTAATCTGAATTTCTCGATATAATTCCGTAATCAAGGAATCTTATTAAATCATTAGATGATCATATATGGATCAACCTTAATCTGAGGTGATCACACTTATGATCGTTATATTAGCATTGAGCTACTGACCTATCAAGTACCCAAATTTACACCTTCGTTGTTAGGCACATGGTACATGGCCCTTGCGTCAACCTAGATGCCCTTGATATTTGAGCCTCGAAGATATAATTAATTGGCTGAGCTAATTGAGTGATATGCATATATATTGTTTAGTTGGACTAAATAATATAATACATAAAAGACATTTTATGCCAGTCTCTAAACCCCTAGATGCCCTTTTATCGGCATTAATGTTTGTGTCGGGGGACATAAAATCGATAACCGTTTGATAGTTCCACATAATCCGTGCTTCTTTGCTGCGAAGTATGATTGTCACATCAATGTAGAGATATGTTAAACTATTAAACTTGTCAAGTACATCTACAAATACATTTATAAAGGTCACGATAAAATAGCTTTTATGTCACGACTACATCCGAGAATGAGATTAAGTGAATACCAACAAGGAAGATGGGTTGGACCACGAGGCGACATGGCGGTTATTCTCATTCGATTTGTTTGAAATGCACCCGGCGATCATAAATGGCTTTGCAACTCCACCTTCACGATAACTATCTTGTGTCTTTCTCTGCAAATCAAGATCTAAGCGATATCGTCACAAACAATTTCTTATCGCGAACAATGCTCACTCAATTCTTTCAAATGAACAAATTTAATTCCCTGACCATGAACTTAAAGCTTCTTTACAAAGATTTCCCAAAACACTTTATGCAGGATTGAGGAAAGCGCGATTGGTGAGCGTAAGAGGGTAAGGTTGTTGGTCGGATTGTTTACTGTTAGTCAGCGAAGGTGGCGATACTATCTTCGTTTGCTACTCAATCATGTCAAAGGCCCAACCTCGTTTCATGATCTCTTGACCGTGAGCGGCTACCTACATTGCGTTCGAGAGAATCATTATTTGCAAAGAAATCTATTAACCACAGTTATGACCTCGATAAATGCCTTGAGAAGCTTACATGTATCAAATGCCAAAACAAGCTGCGTCACTGTTTGTATCAATTTTAGTATTTTGCTCACCTTGAGATCCACGTAAAGCGTGGGAAAATTATATGGAACCTCATGCATTGACTACTACGAGGAACACTAAGTTCCTCAACTATTCTTGAGGCTCGAGCGAATGCATTAATTGACATAGCTACGATGCTTGAAGACATGGGAAAGAAACTAGAGGATTATAGATTGGGACCACAAGGTGAAACAATAGCTCAGCGAGTACTATTACCAGGAGAAATGGCATTTGAGAAAAGCTAACGATGGATAACAGCGATCTTACAACGTCCACACCCTAACGAACAACAACAATATGCTTTTGAACAAATAATGTCCAAGGTAGCATCCGATGAACCAAGTCGTTCTTTATTGATGGTCTGGTGGAGCAGGAAAAACCTTCTTATCTGAGGACTATCTTGCAGCGATTTGATCAAAGGACATATCGCTCTAGCCACGACAAGCTCGGTGTGTTGCGGCGTCGTACTTCACGGAGGCGAGCGCACATTCATGCTTCAAATTACCGTTCCGGAAGATGATGAAAAAAATTGCAAATGTGAGTAAGCGATCAACCTTTGCCGGTACATTGCGAGAAGCCAAGATCATTATATGGGACGAGGCTCTTATGGCTCACAAAGAATCAATAAAAGCATTTTAAAAATGCTTAAAGACATAATGACACAAACATTCCATTTGGAAATAAAATTGTTGTTTTTGGCGGTGACTTCCGCCGAGTTCTTCGGTAGTAACCAGCGAGACGAACAAGAACAACTAAATGCTTCGTTAATCGACTCGACTTTATGGCGATTCTTCACAAAATACATCTCACCCAAAACATAAGAGCTATTGAAGACCTGCTTTCACGAGTATTTATTCACGAATAGGAGGCGATGCTGAGCACGAGGGCGAAAATGGAAGCATTCAACTACCAACCAACATGTTGATTCCTTTTGAGGACAAAGAAAGTTCATTGAAACAATTAATTCAATTTGTGTACCCGAAATTGAGGCTTTTACAACACGACATGTAAACGATTATGAGCAGTAACTTTACTAGCCCCAACCAATGAATGTGTAGATGACATAAGCGATGCAATGTTAGAACAAATGCAGGGAAGTCATTACTTACATCGGCGGTGACATTGCCATCGACCGTTATCACCAAGCGATTATGAAGACTTCCTCAATTCACTTTCTCCGAGTAGTCTTCCTCATAAATCAACTAATGTTAAAGTTGAGCGCCTGTAATATTCTTTGCGCAATCTAAGTCCCGTAAAAGGGTTGTGTAATGGAACACGTTTATTATGCAAGGCGAGCGCGAAACCCATACAATTGTGGGTGAAATAGCAAGCTGGGCCTACTAGCGGGACAACGAGACCATCTTACACAAATTTCCTCTACAAATTTCCAACACGAGACAAATGTGCAATTCCGCTTTCAAAGATATCATTTTCCAATTCGTTTATGTTTATAATGACTATTAACAAAGCACAAGGTCAAACCTTTGGACCCGCGTAGGCATATATTCTGAGAACCGTCTTCTCCCACGACCAACTATCGTGGTTCTTTACAGAAACACGTAAATCTTCATCCATCAAAGTACTAATAGCACCACCAACCTTTTGAGATAATTCCTATAAAACATTACGAAAAATATAGTATACAGTGAAATCCTTAGGAAAGTTCGGGGAAGATACTTGAATAACAAACATACATGACATGTAAATCGCAAACATACACGACCTGAGAGACTTCCACTTATATTATGTCATAAATTCTCTACATCTAAATAACTAACTGGCGAAGGTCTAATGGCAAAACTACTACATATCGGCGACATTACTCTAACATGGACAATTGGCGAGTAAAGGTCTTTATTCTCCAAAAAAGCAATGTGTATCTGAATGAAGGCAGTGAAGCGACTACAAAAATTGATCTTTACAAGATGAACAAGTATAATATCAACAAAAGTTTCTTAGCTTTTGTTTCATTAACTATTTCATAAATTGCGTTACGAAAATTTTTAGCTTCACATATCTAATTTCTGTCCTAATTTACAAATGAGTAGCAAAAGAAAATAGAAGGCGTCATCTGGAATACCAACATTGGGCTGTTAGAAGGTAACTTGATGTCGTTCTCTACATACATCATTGGAGGAGCTGATGTGGACATAGTCAAAGAGGAGTACAAACATAACTCCTCGGATCGAAAATACCAATGGCGACTTTCAGAACAACTTTCATCGACCATAAAAGAACACAACCAAATGATAGCACATCCACCAATTGAATGTACTCCATTTTACGACTCTTCGTTCACATGTTACCTCGGGAGCTTGGTAGGTATGAAACATTTATCATTAAAAAATGGTATTCACTAAGCAATCAGTGCAAAATTGTATGCAATTATCCATTTTCCATACATTTCTTGACTCTTTATAAGTTTGTAACAAAGAAACTTAACTAAACATATTGGATACAATAATACATTTTGCGAGACATACTATTTGTTGTTGTTGATGTGAAAGAAACACGTTCACGTAACAATTAGATCAAAGTTAGTACCTCTGCGTGAATGCATTGTAAATGCAGAATGAGTAAAAGTTCTTATTCCACTTTCGACCACACACCTCAAAATTTAATTCTTGGAACCAAAGTACTCACGATTGCAATAATCACCTTACAACCAAGTACCTAATATTATTGTAAATGTCATTCTACGAGTTGAAACCAATATGATTTACTCTTTGGGAGATTATGGCCACAAACAAGGAGTGAACTCTTGAGTTGAAAAGAACTACGATCATCCTTTGCAAAGGACTAAAAGCATCCCGTTTTACGTAAGGATAAAAAAACATACCAATGTGCTTTAAAACAAATCATAAAGGTTATTCTCGGCCTAAATCATTTCTATCAAATCGGGTATCTCTTTATCCACATTGCATTTCGTTTGTTGCATTGGAACTGATATCATGAAAGTCAAAATACTAAGATCATGATACGGTCTTTTAACATATACATTCAACAATCTTTATACAAGCATTACTTTTTCTTGAAAATCATCTTAGACACCTATCTAATAACCTCAATTAACACACTCCATTTATATGCACGCAAAAAAAGGGTAAACAACAACAAAGAAGCGATCAAAAGCGGCTGGCAGGTCACCCACACGAACTATCTCGAGACTATCTCAAGTGAAATAGATACGCGAGCATTATGCCGTTATCAAAAATACGACCAGAGACGGCAAGGTGAGGAATTAGAAACAACGATTCTATCAAAGTAGTAATAGGAAATACCGATCGAAATAACTAATACATGACCTACTTTTTGAATGTTGTCACGAGGTTATGAATCTGAGAGGTTACATTAGCCATCACCAGCGTCGATCAAAAACCATGCTACCTTGTGTGTCCAAAATGCTACGAGCGCGAAAAGCAATGCCACACGAGCCGTTCAACTGCACTTCTTGTAAACAAGACCTAAATGCGCTACCACGGTAAAACAACACTTCCCCTGATTCACTATGAAAATAAGTATCTAGAAGAACATAATTTAAGCTACCTACTGCAATACTATGTTCAGCAAACGTCCAATCTCCATTGCATACAAATTTATCTTACGTATTTAGTGCACATTATGCCACCTGCTTGTATAACTTGATTAATTCGGCGATTCAAAGTCTTCCAAAATGTTGGTGTTTACTAAGGCTTTAGATTTATGGTCTATATAAAATTCCACCAATTTCACGCCCCTCTGTACACTAGGCATAAATTACATTGAGTATCTGCATTTAAATTGCTTTAGTGCATCTACTGCAATATTCTGTTTAGGAAACGTACAGTCTGCATTACATAGAGATCTATCTTGTGTGTTTAGTGAACATTATGTCAACTACTTGTATCACAACTCTTTCTATACTTTAAGCTCTCTCCAAAGGTTCTTTGTTTACTAACACCTTAGATTTATAGTTCATAAAATCTCACCAAATTCACACCCATGTATCTACTAGACATTAAGTACATTTAGCATCTGTATTTAAATTGCAAACTAAACATTACAACATAATAGAACATGCTTCAAAGTATTCACAGCAATATATAGAAATGTCAATGTACTAAACACCTTCTTTATATATCAATCTTCACTCAGCAATTTGCAAGGTGATCGTCCGACTTACCGATCCGTCAACCACAATCAACATAACTTTCTTTGACAAATGTGCAACAAGGCTCTTACATACAACAGTGAGGATCTTCACAAAAGGACAAACATGTACAATCAACCACAAATCCACTTTGCATTTCGCGCGTGAGCGAAACACTATGATAATCGGTGCTCTTTGATGATCGAATCACGAGGCAACCACAAAAATTTGTTCATGGACATTGGCGAGGAACTTCACTCCAAGAAACTAATAATGCGAGATAAAGGCAAGCAAAAAAATTTCAACGACAAAATCACTCGCTTTACTGATCTTGGATTGGGTGAGAAACATGAGACCTCGGACTCTGTTGCGAAGAAGGGCGGATGTCGGCCGGGACTCTGATGGAATCCGGTAGGTATAAAATGGTAGTTTATGCGTTACTTCCACGTTATACAACAATACGAAACAACTAACAACACAATATCTCGGGAACCACAAGTGTTTACGACAAAGGCAAGCGTCGGAAGCGGATAAAGTCGACAACACAAAGTCGACAATGAACATGCCAACAACTCAGATTTCTCCACTCAGGACAAGAAGAAAGCAAAGGCGAATCCGAACCAAATCTCAAGTAATGCAAAGCGAACCACACGTTATCTGCCGGACTTGCTCTGATCTCTACTATTTTTGATCATTTTGGAACTAATGACGATTTACCCCAACATCCTTTGCAAAAACAAAATCTGTACTTTCTTATTCTATATAATATCCCCAGCGTTTTGTCGACCTACAAACACTTTTATCATTTTGGATTTTGTATGTACAATTTGTCTTTGTACAATTATGTAAATGGTTTCTGAAGTCCTACAACAAAGCGTGTAGATTCCACCCATAACAATGCGGCTAGAATCGCCTTCTTGTATTATATTTACATGCATCTGTTTCACCATATGGAATAATATATAACATATTCCAGTTTTTCTGACTTTTATTTTGCAACAATTTATAAAGTATCAAATTTGCCTATCAATTGTTTCACCCAAATACTCACTACAAGGGGACATAAGGTATGCTTTTCTATGGAAGAGAATTGGCAACACTCACGAAAAAGCAGACACAAGCTATCGGAGATTACATAAATGTCTGAGGCACATCTTTGGTATTACAAGTCAAAGTATCGATGAGGATATTAGGAAGCTAGAGCATGGAGTCCATGTCTTGTCCGGGCGTCAGTCTGATTTGTGATATGATTAGTTAATTATTTTGAAAAACACCTGCACTCTTGATAATTCGGGAATGAAAAACAGATAAAAACAAAACAAACATTACATCAAACATTCATAAAAACTTTTCCTCCCAACAATAGCCACCTTATTCCCCTCCAGAAAATCAACATATATCATCCTACATGATGACTTCTACAACAAGGAAAAAACATTAAAACACATCACCATTGGGCAGAATGGTGTTATCATCTTCACCCACTTCTTCAGCAGTGTGTCACCATGATTCTCTTGTCCCGTTTCCTCGAGAGCACACTTTCTTGACCACATCTGTTCCCACCTTATGGACTCTTTTGTTCTTACCTTGTCTTTGTTTCAACTCTTCCTCAGTGATGCATCTTCTTCCTCGTGTTCTCTTACTGCTTTGTGCCTTTTACATCTCGCTCGGCGACCAAACTCTTCACAACCTTATCGGGATCGTCCCCACGCTCACTATATGCGCATCGGTTATAGGCTCACCATGCAATTTGATAGGAATTGGCGGTGCATGCATATCGTAAACTCCTCTTACATCTCGTAAATCAACTGCTTTGGAAAGTTGATTTCAAATGACATGTTACAACCTTTACAAACCTAAGCGGGGAAAAACTTTCTTGTAAAAACTACAATGGACAAACGACCTTGAAGAACCTACATCATTGCTGCACTACACTACTTATCACATCCATTCAAATAGGAAAAAGATTACCACAACATTCAATTTAGGGAGGGATTCTTTGTCCTTTAGCAAATAACTTAACAACAAAATTACATTACCAAAGCAGAACTTACTCATTTCAAAGTCTCCAACACCCAAGGCCGAAACACTTCCCAAAAATCAGACATATTAATTGCATCAAGGCTGTAAACAACAATATAAACAAAACACAAAAAAAAAAAATCAATAGCTTCATTAATTTATCTAAGCACAATATAACCAATAAAACCTCCGAAGCAAACACAAAAAAAAAAAACAGCGTAAAGAAGGGCAGCCGTCTTGCATTGCAGTCTCGTAACTAGTATACATTGGCTTCTTTTTCTTCATTTGAATGATAGGTGGGACAATTACAGAATTCAAAAAAAAAAAAAAAAAAAAAAAAAAAAAAAAAAGTTGGGACAATTATGCTTCAATTTCTCTCAATCTGGAGCTACTTGGAGGAATGAACGTATAGTTATTCAGGAAAGGAAAAAAAAACCTGGAGTCTAAAAATGTAGAAACAATGAGGTTTTTTTTTTTTTTGAAGGATGAGGTTTTTATTTTAATGTGTGAAGTAGGGTGTGTCTGTGAAATTGGAAAAGCTGGGTGGCCAAATGCAGGCCGGATTAAACCGGGACCAGGAAAATGATGAGCCAGCGGTTTTCCAATCGGTTTTTCATTGAAGAAAAACCGAACCAGGAAATCAATTCGATTTTAGGTTTTATCGCTAAAAACAGTATGGCCGAACAAGAACAGGTTATACTTCATTTTTAATTTATATATATATATATATATATATATATATATATATATATATATATATATATATATATATAAAATTTAATTTGTTCACTAAATTCCTCTATAAAAAAAAAACACACCATGCATGGCGCAAATTTAAAATCTTATCTTACATCGTTTCTACCACTAGCACTGCCTAAACACAAAATCTTGAGTCGTAGATAACATAGCGTTTGAGCTCACCATTTGATTCTTGCTTCTAATATTCTTCATCCTTTGATCGTGAAAGCGACGGCAACTGAAATTGTCGTTTCTGACGACCAGCATTTGGCTTATGGTGCCAATAA
The DNA here is from genome assembly GCA_026214975.1 of Gentiana macrophylla. NCBI lineage: Eukaryota > Viridiplantae > Streptophyta > Magnoliopsida > Gentianales > Gentianaceae > Gentiana > Gentiana macrophylla. The sequence continues at coordinate 25,485,292 of CM047813.1, forward strand.
TGGTGTTTGTCTCATTTTAGAAGAAAAAAATCAAAATTTTATGGTAAATAAAATACGATCTGGCAAAAATTGAGCAAAGCAGAATTGTATTGGTTCGATCAATTCAGAAAAATGACCAATTCGATTCGATTCGAAAAATATCAAAGCCAATGCTTCTGATTCGATTCGAGAAAATCGTAAAAAATCGGCCAGAATTTAGGCCATATCTGCCTTTTTAGTGTGAGACATTTGTATAATCTGAAATTGAGTCTCAGAGGAGTAAAATTTATTAATGGGCCAACATATTAAGCCCACGGTTGGGCCCATCTAAGGGATTCGGTCATGGACCTACTTATACATGATGGTCAAATGGACAAAAATGGGGTGTTGACAATTATAGGATAACTAACGAGGTATCTATCGTAACAATTAAAGATAACTAAAGATTTGTTTATCGCAACAAAAACATATATATGAGTGTTTTTTTGTAACAAAAATAATATATAAGGATATTTATCGTAATAATGAAACATAAGTGAGTTTATCGTAACAAAAACAAATGCATACCGGTGTTTATTGTAAAAATTAAAAATAGATTATAGTTTTTAGAAAAGAAAAAAAAAAAAAAAAAAAAAAAATGATGAGGACTAAAATTTTCATTATCCCCACCCACACACACATGTCCACTTACACACACTTGCCATATATCGTTTAATTTATTTATACTGTTTAATTTTTACATTAAGAAAAGTGAAGTTAATTATTTAAATCTCACTAAAAGATTAAATATTTTACATATATATATATATATCCGTTTCTTTTTAGAATCAATTACATATATATCCTTGAAATACTTATTGGAGCATTTGATTTAATACATTTTTTTTTAATCTTTTTTCTATTTGAAATCTACATTTTTTATCATAATGATATAAAGAGGGAATGGTTGAATAAATTTGATAGTTAATACATAAAATAAACATTTATTTTAAAATAAATCAAAAGAACACATGATGAACAAATAAAACGATAAGTCCATATGCAATGTATTTGTCAAATTTGTGAATAAAATAAGATTAATGATCTGGATCTGACGATTGTCTGCAGCGACGAGTGACGTGCTCGATTATCTGCGTCATTGATAAATATTAATTCATCGATCAAATTAGATATATTATTATCAGCGGTGTAGATCGATTGTTGTGTATTTCAATAATAATCTGACCAATTTGTATGATGTCATTCTGATAAAATATAAGACGGAGGAGTATATGCTTTGTTTTGGCGCCAAAAGAGACAGATATTTCCCGCTATTGGGAAGCCTATACTATGGAGAAATATTTAAAGTGTGAATCTTAGAATATCTGTAATCACGCATTAGCATTTATATGAAGATGAGGAAGTCGTATATGGCGGAAAAGATGGACAAGAAAACAAACAACTGGCTGCTGAAAACAGAGCCAGGAGAATGGTCATGGGAGGACCAAGAAGCCAACGAGGTATATCCAAGTGGGACGGCGTCAAGAACAAGCAAGCCCAGAAGAACATGAAGGCCATGCGTTTAGGGGATCTCTGTTTCTTCTACCACTCTGGCTCTAAATCCCGCCGCGTTGTTGGCGTGGTGTCTGTGGTCCGCGAATGGTACTCTGAGTCTGACGAGAAAGATGATTTTGCAGTGGATGTGAAGGCCGTCGGGGAAATGAGGAGACCTGTAGACTTGGCGGAGATGAAGAAAGATCTTTCGCTCAAAGGTTTCACGCTTTTGAGACAGCCCAGGTTGTCTGTTGTACCGGTAGAAAAAGGGGTGTGGAAGAAGGTTTGTGAAATGGGTGGTGGGTATGAGGGTGATGGGCAGTAGTTTGGGCACATAAGGTGTTCGACGTTTTGTCAAAATAGGAAAAATGAAGCTTTTGCTTTTGCTTTGCAAAAGCCGCAGTGCAACCTACCTAGCGTTTATGCTGTATATTAGTATATACAGTAGCTTTTGCTAATAAATTGCTATTAATCCTGAAGTAGTTTTGAAAACATGAATGGTCTATTGCCAAAAGTTTCACATCTATTAAATTGTTTAGCAAAAGTTTATAATATGATAAACACGAATATACTTGTATGATAGGAAGTATCATAAACATAGTTTGATTTGAGTTATTATATATGGTCAGGATTACAACACGGACACGGAGTCTCTGCATATTTGTTGACTGTTGAGTGACAGACACAATAACTTCCCTTAGATGAGGTCATCATAGTGATTACCCAAGAAAACACCCTCCCGCCTCATGGTAAACAAACAACATCGAGTTTGTAGAGAAGCGATGAATGCCAAATAGCTATATATGTTGATCGTCATTTATATGCGTGTTTGTATTCAAAACAAGACAATGTATGGTCTCTTAAACAATTGTATAATGCGAGAAAGCTTTCGACGATGAGCTGGAAGGATCGATCCGAGTGACATATCTTTGAGCATTAGCTACATTTGCCACCAAAATAGAAAGAGATATCTATGTATTAAGAAAGTCATCCTAGGAAGCGAGGCGGAGATAAAAGCCAATTAGCCAAATATCTTAACTTTGATGCGGTTGAAAAAGAGATGATCAATATCTTGACATCTTCACCACATATAAGCATCGAGGAAAGCGAGGCGGAGATAAAAGCCAATTAGCCAAATATCTTTAACTTTGATCACGATTGAAACTAGATGATCAATATCTTGACATCTTCACCACGAGATAAAGCGGAACAACATTATTAATTCTCTTCCTTGAAAGGTTCACGTTAACCGGCAAAAGTTATGCTTAAGTTTGTTAGGAATGTTAGGCGATGGCTAAGACATTAAAAGGGAGGAGCTAAAAGTCAAGAAGACTCAGACTTAGACTTGGGAATACACTTGTGAGAATGAAATTGTGGCGATTTAAAGAACTTCATCATCGGATGGTTTTAGGGTAATCGGCTTAAAAGAAGAAATTTGTAGGGATCATCAGGTTATACGTCGACCAAGTTTTATGGATTTGCCGTTCCCTTTTACAACAACACCGCTTCTACAATGTAAGTGAGTGGGCTGCGAGATACTCTACCAACGAATGACTTCGTTAACTTTGGGTTTATAATCCGATGTGAAGAGTTTGGAAAGTATTTACTTTTAAAAACCTTAGAGATGAAAAGAAGCGAGATTTGTAAAATTCTCCAAGCACCTTAGCAAGTAAATCCAAATTGAAGGTTTCTAAGTATCTTAAACCTAAACCCCTCAAAACTCTTAGATTTGCAAAGCTTTTGCCAAGACAACCAATGGATACCATTCATACCTTCACTTTCTTTGCGTTACCAGAACTTGGCAATCAAACTTGTTAGGTCCTTACACACCGCTTTTGGCAATTTAAAACAAGACATAGAGTAAATGGAAGAAGCAGATAGACTGCTTTAATCATAATTACTTTCCCTCCCTGATTCAGAAAATTATACTTCCAGCTATTCACTTTAGAGGCGTTCTTAGACTTTAAAAGTTGCAGTCTTTGATCTCTAATACTAATTCGCAAGCCAAAGACATTTGCCATGTTAAGCTTCCACCTATCCTCTGAAACAACTTATATTAGAGCATTTACTAGACTGACTAGTGTATTTGCTGAAGAAAACCGCTAATTTGGATAGATTAATGGATTGGCCTGATATGGACTCATAAGTGGAGAAGATATTTCTAAGATAATGATTGTCCACCTTACAGAGGATTAGACTATCGTCTGCAAAGAATAAATGTAAGATGGAAGGACCACCTCTGTTCAAGCAAACTACATTTAGAGATTGACCTCTCTCTGCCTCCTCAGAAGAAAACTAAAGCCCGCCACACAAATAAGAAAGATATAGGGAGACAAGGAGATCTCCTTGTCTTATGCCCCTTTTAGGCTTACTCTAGAACCATTTATAATGAAGGAAAAAATGGTTGTGGTTATACATTCCATAACCCTTTGGACTCCAGAGAAGCTTTTAGTGCCTATGACACGAAATGGAGGAGCTAAAAGTCCAAGAAGATTTAGATTTAGGGAATAGCTCATTGAGAATGAAATTGTAGGTAGATTTGACAGAGAGATTACTGTCGGGTGACTTGATCCCCAAGCGTCCGTATCTGTTTCCGTTTATGTTTCTGTTTAGGTTTTCTATTTTCGGCCCAATTAGGGATTGCATGGAGTGTTATATAAACTCCTTTAGTGTAACTTAACCTAACAATATGCATCAATCTGTATCTATCTGCAACAATCTGGTCATAATAAAATTCCTTAACAATTTATGAAGCTGAGAATATTGTGTGTTAAATTGTGTAAAATGTTAAACATCCATCTGCCAGATATCATAATCTAGGCTTGCAGCAATAGAAAGAAGAATGCGAATGGATATTAGCATGGCTACATGCGAGAAAATCTCATCTTAGTCGACTCCTTTTTTTCGGGGTATATCCTTTGCCACAAGCCTAGCCTTGAAGGTTTCAACCTTCCCATCCACGCCTCTCTTTATCTTGTAGATCCATTTACTGCCTATAATCAGTACACCCTTAGGACAACCCACAAGTTTCCAGACTGAGTTAGAGTACATTGACTCCATTTCTTAATTCATTCCTTCAATCCATTTATCCTTATCGAGAATCAGCAAAGCCTTACGAAGGGCGGCGGATCATCCTTCACTCCATCAGAGATGACAATATTTTCCTCATCTTGCATGCCATACCATATATGTGGCTGAACCACCCTTTCAATACTTTCAAGTGGTCTAGGATTATATGGATCAACAGTGGCATTATTAGTGTTATCGAGGCGACATGTGTCGCTTTAGTGGTCGACCGTGTCGAAAGTAACTCCTCGAGTACTACCTTACTTACAGGCTTGAAGTGCATCATATACCGATCCTCGAGAAACATGGCATTAGTCGAAACTATTGATAGCAAAATAACTAGCGCTAACTTTAACCGTGAGTGTCGAATCAGCGATGGTATAGTGATAGCAAGGTCGAATCCACGAGGAACAACGTTTAAGTACCAAAGTCGGCGTAGAACTTAGTTTAGGTCAAGATTGCGGTGGAGAGATATTACACTAGTGTCGAAAGTAAAAATTAGCTAACGGTTTGTAGTTACAGTTATTAAAATGTATGGCGAATTATGGTTCAGCGAGTTATTTTACCCACAAGGAAGACTTGGCGAGGGCGTGTTTTAACCAACCTACCTTTCCACGATAATTTTAACGACATCCCGCGGGTGCCAACTCCCCATTACGGTGTTAAGATCACGAACAACTCTCACTCGACACCTATGTGAAGTTAATTAATTTTCCGCTTTTAGAAAACCGATTAACCCCTAACATGATTACGCTCTTAAAATCAAACTCGAACAACGATGACAAACCTCTGTATTGGAAGCGGTTCTAACAACTAGGCGAATCTACGCCAGCGATCCCAAAACCCGCTTTTCCCACATCTCACATAAAATGCATCATAGGTTCGGCGTGTGTGACGATGGACTAGATGATCGATCTAATTCAAAGGCGTTTAAAATAAGTTTTAGGGCGTGGATTAATCATTAAAACATTATATTACGTGCTACACAACTCCCGTTTAATCCGCTTTAGAGGCGTTTTACTCGTTTTACATAATTACGACTATCGTGCGTTTAGCTATTCATTTTGTGATAATAACGGAATGATTAACGAAATTATATTAACGACAAAAAGTAAAAATGCGAATTCATTTTTTATAAGTACATATATATATTTATATATATAGATATATAGTTATATAGCTAATAATATATATAAGTGCATAAAAGTAAATATACTATATATATATATAAGTGCGTAAAAGTAAATCGTAAGTAAATGCGTAAAAGTATATATATATATATAAGTGCGTAAATAAAATCGTAAGTAAAATCGTAAAAGTAAATAAAAAAATCAACACATTTGTTGATAATTATACTATTACAGCGGTATTTTAACATATAAATATATATATATATCTGGCCCGAATAAGATAAAAGAAGAGGAAGAAAAGCGAAATAGATCTATATATATATAAAATTACCCGATTCTATTTGTTGATTAAGAGATCGTAGTCTTGGGACATTCTACAACGACTTAATGACAACGAACTTCCGATAATTCCGAGCATTACAACGATACTACTACTACTAAATTATTCCCGGCATAATGCCGTTACTATAACTAAAGAAAAAAAAAAGCGAGGAGATAGATATATATATATACGGAAGATATATATATATATATGTGCAACCAAGCTGCTGCAAATGCTCTGCTATATATAGCAAAGATTCAGGAGTCGGATCGATCGGTTTAGTGCGGATCGATCCGGACTAAATGATTACATCTGTAACCGTTTTCCTTCTAGAAGCTCGATATATTGTAATAAGACTTCTAAAATTCATATCTTGAGTTGTAGACCTCCAAAAATTATGATTCAAGCGTCAAAATTAAGCTCTCGGAAAATTCTTCAACTTTCATGAAGGACACTTCTTCAGAAAACGTCGTTTTGATGGGCCATTCCCATTCGTGTCGTTTGCGACATTTTCATATCTGAAATCAATTAGCCACTTGACCACCATTTGAGTTGTAGAAGTCCGATTGACTTGATTCAAAATCCATTGGAAAGCTTTCTTGAAGATATACAACTTTCATGAAGGATTCTTTTTCAGAAAGCGCCGTTTTGATGGCCAATTCGTATGTCGTGTGCGTTTTGGGTTTTTACTATTCTGAATCAATTAGCCACTTGGTCATAGCAGGTTGTAGACCTCCAATTGGCGTGATTCAAAATCGTTGGAAAGCTCTATCAAAGATCTACAACTTTCATTAAGAACACTTTCTCTGAAAGCGTCATTTTGGCGAGCCATTCCCCAATACGTGTCGTTTTGGGATTGACCACTTGATCTAGTGACGTTTCATATCTTGAGTTCTAGAAGTCAATTGGCGTGATTCAAAGTGCGTCGGAGCGTTTATATGAAGATCTCGACTTTCATTAAGGCCACTTCTTGAGAAAATGCCATTTTGATAGGCAATTCCATCGATACTCGGGATTTTCATTCTTAAAGCGATTAACCCTTTGATCATTTGAATTAGTGATGACTTTATAACTTCCTTCCAGCGACTCGAATTGACTTCAAAAAGTGTCTATACTCGGGATTTGATTCATCTTAGGATTACGCAAGAAATAAGCGAAAAATACCCACGCATAAAGCAGACCGACGACACTCAGGTCCACTAAAACGGTACAAAACTAACTAAAACTTATAAAACTACGATAATTTATATAATAACTACTACTTATATATTTTTATGAAACTTAGGAATTAACGACTCGAAAATGATACAAAAGTGCTCAAAATGATATCGAAGCGGGGTGAAAAGTTATAAAAATAGCGTGAATTTTCGTTATCACAACCCCACTTGCAGCTTTTGGTGAGTCCTCGAACAAAATAAGCGGTAAAATAAAATGAATGAAGGAAAAATTCATGAAAAGATAAGATGTAAGGAACAACCAAATGATATAACCTTTAGAATTATAACCGAGGCGTTAACCTCAATATAGCTGTATAGCAGTGCGTGTGTGTGACAAGCCTTTTCAATTTCCATTATCCTCTCTTGAATAAATCAAGCAAGCGCACTAGTATTCATTGAGACAATCTAACAAATTTCCTAGGTATAAGCGATGTGATTCCACACAAAGTCCTCCGTGTACTTATTAGGATAATCACTAAAGCATATCATTTAGTTTATCTTTTGGGGATAGTCCGAAGATAACTATGTTGTTGTTGTTGTTTTTTTTTTTTTTTCCATGAGACACTAACATCTCGAACTCATTGCCAAAATCGACTATCTTTCAAAGCGTCATGAGGTGAGATCGAATACATTATCGTATCTAACCTTTTTTTTTTTCACATGTGTAGCTTATGCCTCATTCCCGACAATAGGATGTTTAGTGATAACACCTAATTTGGACTACTATCATCGAGCGATCGGGAGCTTTTAAACCTCATAGTGATATGGGGCGTTTATTGATAGCATACTACCGCACTCAAATCATTGGTAGCTACAACCGACATATATATAGTTTATCTTATTTTGACATTCTTCTATCACATTCAAACCTTGAGATATTCACGATTACCGTTCAAAAGTTAGGTACTAAATTCTTTGCTATTATCTACAGAATAACCACTAGGATCTTGAATGGATCTGATTTAAAATTTTAAGCTTCAATATCAAGGCTTACGTGAAGGAATTCATGTTATACAACTATATTTGGAATTACAATGCACTTACGGTTCCGTTGGTTATACATATCAATTTGATCATTACATCTTTAAATCCATGAAATAAATACCTTATACAAATTATTTTAATCAACTAAATAATGCTCGAAAAAGAATAAAAACTAAGGGTTTAAACACTTCTTTGCCATACTAAACCAATCACATCTACACCCCACTTACGATTTTGCATTATTCTCAGAGTGTAAATGAGATAGAAAGAAGACTTAGCTTATAAATCGAGGCGAAAGGTGCTATCGAATCCATAACGACCATGAGAAAGCACGTCCCGAATCACTATGTGAAAACAACCAAAACAAAGCAAACCACGGGACATGGTCCTCGTGCCAAGACATCGAATAGGGATATGGGAATAATAAGATAATGGCCTACATCACGTCGAGAAAATTCGATAGGCAATATAATCGCTTTAGATGGAAACATAACCCACACGGGTAAAGCCACAGAACATCTAAGCATATCATTATCATAGAAGTATCATGTGAGCATATATCATAATCAAGTCATTATTCTAGTTTCATTTTTTTATTGCACACAATTTTATTAAAGTAGGAAATACTCACCTTTATATACTACAACGACCAGAGAAATTTGAAGCAGACTAGATCATAAAATGAAATGTGTGAAAGAGTATTGAGTCTTTTATACAGAGATCCTCAAGGATTCAATAACCTAAGTCAGAAATGATACATTTGAATTTTTATCTTTTTTTTTTCCATCCGGGATTTTAGGATAACCACACAATCATTCCCTCTTAATGAAATTCAAGCAGTCATCCACGAGACTTGGTTGTGCTTTGTGTTCATCTTTCATCTGATTCTACATTTCATTAAGACTAGGCTCATTCAAATTATCTTTATTATTATTATCGGGCTGCCTCCGGTGGCGCTTTTGTTTAACGTCGTTGGCTCGGCGAAACCGAAAAGCGACTTAATAAGGCTGGGGATCGATCAAATGCACAATTTCAAGAGCCTCGTCGAATGGTAACTTCTTATACTTTTTTAGGCGAAGGCCGTTCGTGATGAGCGTTCCATGCCGGATGTGTTACCTCGATGGCTCTGAGTCGAAAACTTCGTAATACCGTATATGGTCGACCACCTTGACTTAAGTTTGCCTTGAAATAAATGGGGCGAGTATTATAGAAAAGGACCTCATCACTCTGGCTGAAAATCACGAGGTTTGATCAACTTATCATGAAGCAATTTGGTCTTTTCCTTATATTTACTTGAACAATCGTAAGCTTGAAGCGAAACTCATCTAACTTTCGTTCAAGCTGGGCCATCCTTCTTTCACCCGATTAATCGTCATCCATATTTAGATTCTTAATCGCCCAATAGGCCTTATGCTCTTCAACTCTGCGGGGAGATGGCGGGGCTTTGCCAAAAACAAGCATGTAGGGTGACATACTATTGGTGTCTTGAGCATGATTCGGTGTGCCCAAAGCGCATCATCTAACTTCTTTGACCAATCCTTAAGGTTAGAATTTCTTGTCTTCTCCAAGATTCTTTTGATTCCCGATTGGACACCTCTGCTTGGCCCCCCTTAGTGCGAGGATGGTGGCGATTACCTAACTTATGAGTGACCCATACTTTATTAAAAGCTTATTGAAATCTCTATTAGCAAAGTGACTTCCATTATCAGATTATTGCTCGAGTATTCCATGCCGGGATATAATATGTTTCTTAAGAAATTTTATGACTACATGTTTGTCGTTAGTGGGTGAAGCAATTGCCTCAACCCACTTTGAAAGCGTAATCACAGGCGACAAGAATGTCTTGATTCCCGAAAGAAGATGGATATGGTCCGTGAAATCTAATCCCATATATCAAACACTTCACACACTATTATCGGTTTAGGGGGCATCTCATTTCTCTTGGAAATCCTTCTGGCGTTGACGAGCGTCACACATCTTAACATAAGCATATGCATCCTTGAAAATAGTAGGCCAATAGAACCCACTTTGTAACACCTTTAATCTTTGTTCTCTCGCCGAGAAGTGGCCACCGGCCTCTTTATCATGGCGAGCGAGAGAATACTCACTATCTCCTTTGTCATCAACACATCTTCTCGAGGATTCCATCGACACCATAGCCTAAAAAGTAAGGGATCTTCCCACACATATCAGTTCACCTCACTATAAAACTTCTTTTACGGTTTCATCAAACTCGGGATCTACAAATCCACACTCGTAATAATTAACAAAGGTGCATACCAAGGGTTCCCATTCTTTCCTCTCTGCGGGAAGTTTCCTCTCTTAACCGGGAGCATCGTATCCACTTCTGAACAAGCTGCTCGTCCGAAAATGATCATCAATTTCAACCACTAATAGAGTGTTTCTTGTCTCCACTGTTCCATCCTCTTTTGAGGTGGTCGGCTACTACGTTCTCACACCCTTTCGATTCTTAATTTCTCGTCGAACTCTTGAAGTAGTAAAATCCATCTTAACAAAGCGTGGTTTTGCATCCTTCTTGGCAAATAGATATCTCAGCGGCATAGTGGTGTGTGAACTATGACTTCGATCCAACCAAGTATGACCGGAACTTATCGAAAGCAAAAACAACGACTAAAAGTTCCTTTTCGGTTGTGGCATACTTTTGTTGAGCCGAGTTCATGGTATGACTCGCATAGTAGATAGGCGAAACAACTTGTCAATCTTACGACCTAGGGCGACTCTACTGCGTAATCACTCGCATCACATCACTTGAACCCGCTTAGACCAATCGGGTGCTACTAAGATAGGGCAGTAAGAAGTTTCTTAAGGGTTGAAAAGCATCTAGGCATGCGCATTAAAAACACTGGGGCTCCGCCCATCAATTGAAGAGTAAGAGGTCTAGCAATGTGGGAAAAACACGGAATGAATCTACGATAAAAACACATGTCCCAGAATGAAAGTAGAGTCTTGATTCGTAGGCATAGGAAGCTTAGAAATTACCTCTATTTTTGCTCTGTCGACCTCTATTCCTTTCCCGATACCTTATGTCCTAAAACAATTCCCTCGATTACCATGAAATGACACTTTTCCCAATTTAAAACCAAGTTTGTCTCTTACAGCGTTATAAGCACCTTATCAATGTTAAACAAACACTCATCAAAAGTATCACCAAAAACACTAAAGTCATCCATAAAAACTTCCATGAAATGCTCTATCATATCGACAAAGATGGCCATCATGCATCGTTGGAATGTCGCGGTGCATTACACAACCCAAGCGGCATTCTTAAATGCAAAGGTGCCATCTGGACACGTGAAAGTAGTTTTATCCTGGTCATGTATATCGATGTGAATTTGATAATAGCCACTAAAACCATCAAAAAGCGATAAAATGCATGACCAACTTAGGCGCTCTGGCATTTGATCAATAAAGGGTAGGGAAAATGATCTTTCTAGTCTTATCATTTAGCATCACGAAAATCAATACAAACCACATGACCCGATAACTAAGCGGTAGGAATAGGCACACCTTTTCATTAAGCTCAAGCTGTAATGCCTCGCTTTCTTGAAGGCACGACTTGCGTGGGGCTCACCCGTTCAACATCGGAGATTGCGTAGATTATCCACAACTCAAGCATCTTTACCACGTCTTTCCTCACCACCTCTTGCGTATGTGGGTTTAGTCGTCTCTGCTGCACGACCCGGCTTGGCATCTTCTTCGAGAATGATCTTGTGCTTGCGAGATATCATGATCCGCTTTTATGTCAACCATCTTCCATCCGAAGGCCTTTTTGTGTTTTTGAGCGTGGATCAACAGCTTCTGCCAAAGCGGTTAGTGCGGATGAAACAATAAGAGGAAGTAATTCATCGAGTTCTAAAAACACATACTTTAAATGCTTAGGAAGTGGCTTCAACTCGGATCGATAGGTGGTTCCTCGATTGGCGGCTTTGGCAACTTGCCCGATCAAACCGAGCTCTAACTTCTTATTCGACTTGCGTCAACAAAAGGAGTTGCCTCCGAATGATATACTGAACTCTCGTTTGTGGATCATCATCCTCTGCGGTGCTTGACTTCATCAAGCATTCTTCCATTAGTTCTTGGTATCCTGCGAGTTAGTGTGCTCCACAATACAAGGATATATAGCATCAGCGGAAAAACAATCACTCTTTTCATCATTAGGATGCTTCATTAGCCTTATACACATTTATGGCTACACTCTCTTTCCCGACTCGTAGTATAATCTCTCCCTCTTAACGTCTATCAAGGTCTCTCACTGTGTTCAAGAAAGGCCGACCTAACAAAGTGGGGTTTTAGAATCCATATCCATATCTAAAACTACGAAGTCAGCGGGGAAAACAAACTTGTCTACTGCACCAACACATCTTGACTACCCTGAGAGGTTTCTATGAGACCTATCGCCATCTGTAAGGTCATTCTGTTGGCTCTAATGCTCCCAATCCCAATTTCTCATAAACTCCTCTAGGCATCGAGGCTCACGAAGCCCACTAGATCACATAGCACATTTTTAAACACAGTTTCTCCAATGGTAATTGGGATGGTAAAGCTACCTCTATCACATAACTTGGGAGGTATCTTATTCTCAAAGATTGCAGAACATTCCCCACTCAAATGCACCATCATTGCATCTTCTCCTTACTCGACAACATTCCTTTTAGAAACTTAAAGTATGGGGAATGCTCAAAATTGCCTCTAATAGGGGAATATTCATCTCTGCCTTCCTTAAAGATTGAAATTTTGCACGACCACAGGTGGGGATGTCACTTCTGGTTCCATTAGGAGGATAGGGTAAAGTATTAACATCAAAATCGAGGGAGGAGGAGGAATTCGGTTTTCTTACCTCTTTCTTTAGGCGGTGAGGCTTAACTTCTTTTTGATGTCCAAGACCACATAGTCTTTCTTGGTCTTTGCCCTTCCGTGCTTTCTTATTTGCCTCGGCCAAAAGCCTTTTTAAGTGGCTTCAATTCTTTCCTCATTGCTTCCATTCTCTGCTTGATATTGCAGGTCTACAAATCTTGATCTCGACTTCACCATACATAGCTCCTTCACAGTCAAGCTGCTTTCTCTTTCTCGGCTTTCTCGTTTTACGCCTCTTGACCCACAATTCTTTCTTTTTGTCACTCGGCCCGACCTCTTTTACCACTTCCGTGTGAACACGGCATTCACATCCTTTGGGTTCCTTTCGGTGTTACTCGGGAGTCCACCACTTAGATTTGTCTTGAGTGTCGGTTATTTGACTACTTGGGTCTCAAGTTTGAATGGCGAATGTGTGACCACTTTTTGCTCTATAGCATTCTTATTTAACTTTCGAAAACATTCTGTCTAATTTCTCGGGAGTATCTCGGTGGCCATCTTTTGAACACGAGAATTGTTTGGTTCTTGATTGCTTTGATTATTAGTGCGAGATGGCGTTTGGATGTTGATAGGTGCGAGTTATTACTTCTCAAGATGGGTGGCTCAACTTGCGGATCGATTGTTTCTTGACCACGATTACGATTCCGACCTTGATTTTGATTCCAATATGAACTCTGATTTTCTTTCTTTGTCCTTGTGGTGAGGCGTGGTTACGATTATTACGATAATAGCCTCGGTTTTGATTACGGTATGAACTGCAGTTGCGGGGATTACGATTCCAAGGTCGGTTGTATGAGCTTTGGTTTTGCCTAAAGTCTTGATTACGATTATTGTTTCTATTCCAATTACGATTACCTTTGATTCCACCTTGTCAACATAATTCACATCATATTGTTGTGAACCATCATTCATACCATAATCAATTGTGGCCGCCATGATTATTAAAGTTTTGATTCCCTTTATTCTTTGGCCAACCTCTTGTGATTCATATCCATCTGTCCCATCGCATAGACATTCATTATTTGTTGGTCATTCGATTGCGGTTTGTTGTTGTCTTGGAGTAGTGTCAGCTATTGTGGATAAGTGGATTTTTCAATGATGCACATTCTATGGCGGAATGTCCACCTCCTGAGTTGGCAGCGATGTCTTCTTTCTTTACGACTCCATTCGGTCCATCTTTAGTACCATTTCTTGCATCTTGTCATGCATGGCGATTCTCGATCGAGTTCCTCTTTCGTGACTTTACACTTTCCATTGGGGCTTTCTTCTTGCTTTCTTTCGATCCCCATTTGTCCTTCTCCATCTGCGCATTTTCTATCTGTCTCATTGCTTGTTACGGTGGTAGATTCATAATATCTCCGCGCTTGCTTTACGACATTCGACTTGTTTTGGTCCATCGGCTCTAAGGCCACTGAATAATATAATAACTTGCTCCACCGTAGAAAAACCGTGTGGGGGCATCTTTTAGCAAACCCACAAATCTTTCATAAGTCTCTTTTAGTGTCTCTCCTCGAGACCATCAAGCGAAGAGATTTCTTCTTTGGATCTAAAATCTTTGCCGGAGAAAGTACTTTTTAGGAATACTCTCGTTACGTCATTACGTATGTAACGAGTCATTTGGTAAAAAGTCGTACCAATCTTTAGCGACTCTCTTAATGCAAGCGGAAAAACTATTAATTTTACCGCCTCATCACTCACCCGTTATATTTCATTGTCCACGAGATCACGGAGAAAGTGATCGAGAGAAAATTTATTCGGGTTCTCGATCGACTTCCCGTGGAACAAGGCATGTTCCTAACATGTTCAAAATATTTTGCTTAATATCCATGTTATTTGCATTAATTGGGGTACCACTAATTGGGTTGTGTCCTATAACTTCTGTGGGGTAGTGGCGTAATCTCGACAAACCCTCGATCCATTGCTTCTTTGAGCCATCGGTGGCAGAGGAGTGGATTATCACGGGTTATCTGGTTTTGGAACCCTGTTGATTTCCTTGCATCTCAGCATCCGAAGTACTCGATTTACCGTTTCTTGGTCTAGTTCGGTCACGAAGTCACACGTATCTGAGCATCTTGTCTACTCTGTATTGTCAATCCACGGCCTCTGATTAAAGCATGCGAGATCCCAGTAGCGTAGCCACTGTGTTGTCTTCTCTCGGTGGTTCATGGCGAGGGTCCTCGGTGGAGTTTGCAAAATCTTGTTGCATTACCACCGATAGTGGTTGAGGTTTGCCCTGTAAAGTCATTTCATCATTTGGGATCCTTACCGTTTTCTAGTTATTATATCGTCCATTTACGTAGAGGATTAGAAAGTGATCTTTCTAATGTCTCTCTTTCTTCAAACAAAGGGTTTGGACTAGCGACTAGGATTTCTCCTCGTGCCCAGAATGTTTCTATGGCGTCGTAAGCTTGATTTCTTCGATGGGTTCGATGAGAGGTTCTTTAGAGCTTGAGTCATAAACGATCTGAACACCAACACAAATCACGAGGTTTGGGATTTTTTTCATATGCTTCCGGTGAGTGGAATTCACGAGAATCCATCACCCACCTCGATGATTGAAGCGTGTTCCTCGATTTTTTCTTTTTAAAAACATAAAGGATATGGAAGCAGTAGGAACAAAAACCTATCTACGAAAAACTTGATAACAAAAACTAAAAAAAAAAAACGACCTAAGCCAGGCTTTGGTCAACTTACAAGATATCAAGCGTAGTATTCCCGACAGCGGCGCCAAAAATTCTTGATAGCAAAATAACTAGCGCTAACTTTAACCGGCGAGTGTCGAATCAACGATAGTATAGTGATAGCAAGGTCGAATCCCCACGAGGAACAACGTTTAAGTACCAAAGTCGGCGTAGAACTTAGTTTAGGTCAAGATTGCGGTGGAGAGATATTACACTAGTCACGAGTAAAAATTAGCTAACGGTTGTAGTTCTAGTTATTAAAATGTATGGCGAATTATGGTTCAGCGAGTTATTTTTACCCTGAGGAAGACTTGGCGGGGCGTGTTTTAACCAACCTACCTTTCCCACGATAATTTTAACGACATCCACGGGTGCCAACTCCTAATTACGGTGTTAAGATCTGAACAACTCTCACTCGACACCTATGTGAAGTTAATTAATTTTCCGCTTTAGAAAACCGATTAACCTAACATGATTACGCTCTTAGAAATCAACTCGAACAACGATGACAAACCTCTGTATTGGAAAGCGGTTCTAACAACTAGGCGAATCTACATAGCGATCCCAAAACCCGCTTTTCCCACATCTCACGCAAAATGCATCTATAGGTTCGGCGTGTGTGACGATGGACTAGATGATCGATCCTAATTCAAAGGCGTTTAAAATAAGTTTTAGGGCGTGGATTAATCATTAAAACATTATATTACGTGCTACACAACTCCGTTTAATCCCACTTTAGGGCGTTTTACTCGTTTTACATAATTACACTATACGTCGTTTAGCTATTCATTTTGGCGATAATAGCGGAATGATTAGCGGAATTATATTAACGACAAAAGTAAGCGAATTCATTTTTTATAAGTACATATATATATTTATATATATAGATATATAGTTATATAGCTAATAATATATATAAGTGCATAAAAGTAAATATACTATATATATATATATAGTGCGTAAAAGTAAATACGTAAGTAAATGTAAAAGTATATATATATATATATAAGTGCGTAAATAAAATAAATAAGTAAAATCGTAAAAGTAAATAAAAAAATCAACACAACTTTGTTGATAATTATACTATTACAACGGTATTTTAACATATAAATATATATATATATACATTGAATAAGATAAAAGAAGAGGAAGAAAAAGCGAAATAGATCTATATATATATAAAATTAAAATTCTATTTGTTGATTAAGAGATCGTAGTCTTGGGACATTACAATGACTTGACAACAACCGAACTTCCGATAATTCCCGAGCATTACAGCGATCTACTACTACTAAATTATTCGGCATAATGCCGTTACTATAACTAAAGAAAAAAAAAAAACGCGAGGAGATAGATATATATATATACACAGAAAGATATATATATATATATGGTGCAACCAAGCTGCTGCAAATGCTCTGCTATATATAGCAAAGATTCAGAAGTCGGATCGATCGGATTGGTGCGGATCGATCGGATAAAATGATTACATCTGTAACCGTTTTTCCTTCTAGAAACTCGATATATTGTAATAAAAAACTATCACCTTGTTATATTCGGATCATAAAACAAATCTCATCTCGTTATCAACTATTTTATTCGGATAGCATACAAACATACGTACTTTCATACATGCTTGCAACTTGCTAGTCTTCCAACACATGTGCAGGACAACCCCATATGCAGAAATGGCATATGCCGTCGCTACGCCCCTTTCACAACTCCAGAGGTGTCTTTTCGACAGATTTTGATGGAAACACGGTTAATATGTGGACCGTTGTTTGTAGTGCATAGCCCCAAAAGGAAATTGGCAGTGATGCGTAGCTCATCATAAACCTGACATGTCAATCATAGTCCTATTTCTCATCTCAGCAACACCAATTCGCTGAGGTGTCTTGGGTGCTGAACGATGGAAACAAATTCTATATTCTGTAAGATAATTACTGAAGTCATTATCCATGTACTCGCCTCCTCGATCGGATCAAAGACACTTCAGTGATTTACCTAGTTGCCTTTCGGCTTCATCCTAGAATTCCTTAACTTATCAATAGTCTCAGATTTCCTATGCAAAAGATAAACATATCCATACCTCGAGTAGTCATCGATGAAACTCACAAAATACTCAAAACTTCATATAGCATGTACATTCATCGGGCCACACAGGTCTGAATGCACCAACTCTAAAGGTTCTTTGGCTCTATTTCCTTTGATAAGAAGGGCCGCTTAGTCATTTTTCCCTCCAGGCAGGATTCACAAACTGGGAGTGTGTCAACAAATAACTTACTCAAGGACCACCCTTAGCAAGTCATTTGATTCTTTCCAAGGAAATATGACCAAGTTTTAGATGGCAAATGTATGTTTTATCTTCATGAGAAACTTTATGTCTTTTAACAGATTTACGATATTCTATCTTAAACATTTCAGTGTTAAGTGTTGGAGTTTCTTTTGGTGTTATGAAATACAATCCTCTTTCCACAATTGCGTAACAAATATCACGTCCATTTCTAGAAATGACAATCTTATTACAATCAAAAGAAACTCAATACTTTTGTTCTTGCAACTTTGAGATCAAATCAAATTTCTATAGAAAGTAGGAATAAAATGAATAAGGTTCAAAACCAAGAATTTATTTCCGTGAGCATAAACTAACTAATCCCCCTGCTTTAGCTGAAACCACTGCGTCGTTGCCAACTCTCATCGACTGCGTACCTTCCTCCAGTTCTTCATAAGAACTAAGCAGTTGTATAGAAGAGCAAACATGGTTAGTAGCTCCAGAATCTAGTATCCAAGTAGACACATCTTTAGCCACAGTATAGGATTCCAAGACTAGTAACTCAGAATCATGTGTCTTATCCTTAACCTTGTTCTCAAGGCCTTTCCCTTCCGTAGCCTCTTTGAGGTATACTGGACAATGGCGCCTCCAATGTCCTACCTCATTGCAGTGGAAATTTTTCCCTTACGCTTGGAAGTTGCCTTTTTAGCCTTCTTCTTCATAGGTTTCTCTCACATAGTTTGTTTTTCCTGTTTTGCCTTAGGCTTGTTCTTAACTCCAAAAGTCGATGCCTTATCATGTGCCACATGGGCTTCAGCTTTCATTTACCCTTCTCAACTTCTCTCATTGGAGGAGATAGCTTCCAGCACTTGAAGTTCATTAATCAACTGAGTCAGACCAAATTTGTATTTGTTAATGACATATGGAGGAACTCAGGTGTGAGCTATTCCGAAATCATACTCATCTGAGTAGCATCATCAAATCTGGAGCCACGAGTCTCAGCATTAGCAAAGTAGTTAATCATGTTCATCACATAACTAGT
Organism: Gentiana macrophylla; assembly: GCA_026214975.1. NCBI lineage: Eukaryota > Viridiplantae > Streptophyta > Magnoliopsida > Gentianales > Gentianaceae > Gentiana > Gentiana macrophylla. Next base: position 25,504,390 of record CM047813.1, read on the forward strand.
AACTAACTGACCTTTCCTCATCTTGGCATTTATGGCCAACTTGATAGCCTTATGTCTTGCTTGATCAGAGGGGCACCGAACATGGAAACAAGAGAGTCCATGATTTCTCGTGCACTCTCCATGTTCTCATGCTTGGTCCTTATTATCTCCGACATGGAGGCTAGCATGATGCCACGAGCTTTGTTATCTCTTTTTATCCAACGCTTATGCTCATCATGTATTACTCCCGGCCGCTCATAATAGGGAGTTGGTGGACAAGCCTCAAACAGACAAACTTAACGCTTTCAAAGATGAGTGCAACGCTCATGTTACTTTTCCACTTGTTAAAGTTGTTTCGGTCAAATTTTCATTTAGCGATTTGTTACTTGAGAATACATGATGTCAGAATAAAATGAATGTAAAATAAATTAAATACACCACAAAAAAATAGTATTTTAGGAATTATAAACCTTATGTCATGCATACAGCTTTATCCTATCATTCCAATGTCGCGAAGTTTGCACTGCCCTGGTTCATGCAGCCTAGAAGCACTCAAAAGTGTTTGTGTTAGATCAACAAATAAAACATGCATGTTAGTCTTGATTTCCATCAAAGGCGAAGCATTAGACAGACTTGATTCCAAAGGCCATCTCCGTCACTCATTAAGCAACCAAGCTCGACCATCGACGTTGATGATTGCTTAAGCAAGAAATGGAGTTTCTTAGGTATGCTATGGACCGGCCTGGAAGGTGAGGAATTTACCATTGCCTTAGATCGATTTCCTTGCCAGTTACCAATAACAAAGAGGCAAAGTATATAGTTCACATCATTATAAATGGTTAAAATGTTCAGACCTTAGCTGCTCTAGCCTACCGTGACACGGTAAAAACCGAGACATACACACACCACCAGCCAATGATTAGATTAATCAATCAGACCGATTGATCAAAACACGTAAGCTCAAAATTCAAACATCAGTAAACAATCTAACATTGCTAAACATTATTGTTTTGTCAAATACCCAAAAACAATAAAGAGCAATACAGCCACAACGGATTGACACAATTAATTTACATAACAATCATTTATACCATAGATTATTGTGGGACCTTCATCAATGAATATATGTCCTAAAATATTCAATGGTGTAGATGATTGTTGTGTCAATATGTTGTGTCAATCCGTTAATGGCTGTGTCATTTCTTTATTTAAACATGTGGAAAGAACCCCAACATGGCATTACATCAAGGCGGCTTACATCGGCACTCACGAAAAATACTATCGGCAACCTTTAATTTATTATTTTCATTTACTTTTCCACACCACCTAATCACTCAAGGCACCACCTAAAGATATTTCATTTAACTTTTAAAAACTATACACTTTAGTCCCTAATGTTTAAAATATTAAACACTTTAGTCCCTCGCTTTTTAAAAACCTTTTAACCTCTACATCTTCATCCCCTCCACCAAAAAAAAACCCCTACACTTCATTACTCATTATTTTTCATTTGGAAAAATCATTCTTCTACAACCCTAGAGAAACTTGCCGGAATCTCGTCGGAAATTGAGCCGTTCGCCAGAAACCGCAAGTGAAGCTAAGAACAACATCACTTTGGTCCAAATCATGTAAGTATCTTGTTTAATAGAGTAGTTTAAGGTTTTAATTGGTAGAAAACTATTCTTTTCGAATGTAATACTCCTCGAAGGTTTTAATCGAATTTTTGTTTCATTGTAATGTATATTCGTTTTCGGTTGAAATCGGGTTGAAATAGGGTTGAAATCGGAGGTTTTTTGTGTACCGGCCGTTTTCCGATCGGAGGGATGGGGAAGATGACCGGTGTTTGAAACGTCGCCTGAGAGTGCCGTTTTGGTTCATATAAAACGTCAGATGGGATGGCATTTATATCAAAAAATTCCACCAGGGTAACATAGTTATTCGCCGGTGTGCGTGACGTTAATATTGGCTTAAAACTTTGATGTGGCTGACGTCCACATAAACGGCATCTTGAGTGATGTTTCACTCATATTAGAAATGTCAGTGGGGTTGATGTTAATGTGTTATTTTAACGTCAATGTCCTGACATTAAATGTTGAATTTCATTATAATGGCATAATTAATGTGCACATAGCAACTTTGAATTAGTGTGTTTCTTGACTTTGTAAACATTGTCCACCAATGAATTAGTGTGTTAAAATGAAAAGTATACTTAATCTAGTTACATGTTTACTCACGATAGGGGCATTAAAATCTAATTTAACAATGTAAGTGTGTTAGTTAAAAGCCTTGGGATCTCTTTGATTTAATGTGATTGTCACCGCTTATAAAGCATTGGGATCTCTTTGTCGGTTTTGTAGACTAACTTACCTCGAATAAGTTCCATTAAGAAATGACCCAAGGGTATCCATTTGTTAATATCTTCCATAAGTAGATATGCCAAAGATATCCATTTCTTAATGGACTTATTCAGGCTAGCCTTTATCTACGTAAAAAGGCTTGATGTCCCCCTCACCTTAAATAATTAAAAGAACTCACAGTAGAAGAACTCCAGGTATTAAAACAACACTTGTTGATCGTGACAAGAACTTCGTGTATGTAGTAGTATGGATTAAGGTACTAGTCTTGTCTTGTGTGATTGGTTATGTTTGGCTTGAGTATATATGTTGTCTTGTTTTGAAATGACATGCATTGATTCTAATTTTAATTTTATTACTCATTCCTTTTTAATCTACGGTGAAACAAATGGATATTGAGCGTTTCGTTAAAGTTCTTGTTGGCGGTTTCGCAACAAGTTTGGTATGTCATTATTAATTAACTTAAATTTTTATCGCTTATATTATGATTGAACAAATATGCTATTCTTTTTTCATAGACACTACCGCCAGCATACGTTAATAAATTGAACGACACGCCGCAGAACCTAGATAGGGTTGTTCTCAAAAGCCGAATACGGACATGGAAAGTGAGAGTTGGAGCAAATGCATAAATGGACTTCTTTGTTTCTTTGGGGAAGGTTGGGAGGAGTATGTAGCCGCTCATCACTTGAATGAGAGGGTGTTTGAACACAGAGGTGATTCACTTTCGACACTATCAGGCCGGATCACACTTCCTGTGAGAAGACTTTTTCTGAGTCTGAGAGTGAAGAAGAGGATGCAGATGATGATGCAGGTGGAGACAACAACAATGGTAACCAAAATCCCCTTTTTGAGACGACGCTGACAAACTCGACCTTTTCACATGGTTATGTGGTGAGATATTCTAAAAACATCTTAGTTATTTTCTTGTTTTATGATTTTCCCTCATTTCATTTTCTAACACTATTTAATTTTGTTGTGATTGATAGAATATTCCACTACCATTTGCTACGACTCATGACATGCTGCGATGCAAGACTATGGAGCTGCAGAGTGCCATATGGGATTCATGGCCGGCTAGACTTGTAGCTTGTGCCGAACCCTATCGACAAGCTCGCCTCATAAGGTTAAACGTTTTATTGATGGCCAATGATCTCAACGTTGGAGATAGATGTACCTTTGAACTCATTGATCACCGACAAGAGATCATATCATGGTGGATGTGGAATTAATAGATTCTCAAATTCATCTTTATAACTTATTGGATGTGGGGATTATAACTTATTAATTTTGGTTTTGAACATTGTAAATCATTATATTGGATGTTGAGGTACGTTTGAAGTACATTTTAAATCATGGTATTAGATGTTGAAGTACGATTGGAGAACTTATGGATGATTTTTGTTTTGGACAAATAATTGGATATGTTTGTTTTGGATCGATATTTGTCGTTATCCTTGTTTGTATAATGTTAGGACCATTGTTTGAATCATGTTTATTCGGTACTGGGTCTAAATCGTCAACAGTATGGACGTTGTTTTATCCAAACCAACGTTACATATGGTGACGTTTTGAAAACAAAACCACATTCATGTTTGCTATCACAAACATCACCAGGGATGACGTTATGTTTCACTTTCAACGTTAATGGTGCTGGCGTTTTATCAACAAAATCATATTCAACTCTGTGTCCTTAACGTCACCTATGTTGACGTTTTCGTTGCACAAAAACGTCAAAGATGCTGGTGATTTGAATACAGCACCATCTTAATTTCTGGAGTACAAAACGCCAAAGACATTCGACGCTCAACTTGCACACGCGACGTTAGTCATATCAAGCGTTTGATTGGATGCCACCGGAGAATCCAAATGGCGATCGGAAAACTCTAAAAAACTCCATTTTTCTAAAATTCATGGGTTTCAAGCAATTGAGAATGATATTTAAGTGTTATCTTATTACATTTCGAGATTATCAATGATATTTGGGGGATGAGTTTGATGTAATGAAAAATGTTATTGAAAAAGATGGATGGTTGAAGACGATGAAGATGGTTGAAGAAGATGATGAATAATTTTGATGATGAAGAAGTTTGTTTGAAGAAGAATCATAAGATGAAGATGAATTTTGATTATTAAGAGGAAGTTGAATTTTGATGATGAAGATGATGATAAAATGGTGGATTTTGATGATGATTTCGGTGAAAATTATGTTTGTGTATTGTTATGTATCTATGTGAATAATTTTGAATTATTATGTTTTATTTTAATTATCAAAAGGACTAAATTATAGCTTATAAGATTCAAGTGACGGTAAGCAAGTTATTTAATTTTTGGTGGTGCTTGGAGTAAAAAAAAAAAAATTCAATGTGGTCCCGTAAGAATTTATAGGAGACGAGAGTAATCGCGCAAGGCGTCGTAAGAAACCGCCGCGCGATAAGAATACCACATCAAACGGTTCGAATAAATAGCGAAAAGACAACAATTTCAAACAAATACTACCTCCGGTCGAAAATGTAAGTCATTCTACACTCTTAGTTTTGTCCCACAGTATAAGTCATTCTACGTTATTAATGCAACATTTATCACTCTTTTCTCTATCTTAAACCTAATTTATTATCAATCCAACCACTTTTCATTACTTAACAACTATTGCATTAATGATAGTCAATGAACATTTTAGACATTAATCATTAAATTTATGACATTCAAACACTTTATTAATCTGTATGAAAATACCTATGATGATTTATATTTTAGACCGAAGATACATATAGAAGGGTCGGAGCGGTTTTGCTCTGGTATTATTGGCACCCAAAACTAAGAAAAATGATTGTTCACCCAATCGGATACCATTATTGCTATATTAAAAATATATATAAAAGTCAATTCCTTTTGTTTAGTCTTTTGGTCGATGCTCTGACCAACTGCCCAATTTCAGTTTCTCTTTAATTACTTTGTGTTCTTTGTTGAATACTTGCTCCGATCTCTTTGAACTGAATTGTCCTGCTCCCCGAATGGCATCTCCGGCAGCAATAGTGAGCAATATTGAAGAGGAGCACTTTTCCTATGCCATGCAACTGGTGACCGCCAGTTCCCTGCCTATGGTGTTACTTTCTGTCTTTCGCCTCGGTGTATTTGAGATCATAGCAGAAGCCGGTCCGGGAGCACAACTATCGCCATCCCAGATCGTAGCCAAACAGTCTACTAAGAACCCAGATGCTGTGTTCATGGTGGACAAGATGCTTCAACTCCTTGCTAGTCACTCCGTTCTAATTTGCTCCATAACAGAAGAAGAAGCTGAAGAAGATGATGAAAACCTGGGATTTCAAGAGTCTATGGATTGGCTCCTGTAGCCAAGTACTTCCTTCGCAACCCGGAACTAGGTGGAGCATCACTCGGCCCCTTCTTGCCCTGGTTCAGGATAAAGTATTGATTGACAGCTGGTCAGTCTGCTCTCCTTCTTCGTTTTTTCTACTTCTTACCGTAAATTTTGTGATTGTCCAGCCACAAGTACGATATAATGATTTAAACATTGTCTTGATTGCGGAGGTCGGAGGAAAAAAGTTATTTTATAAACTTGATTAGCTGAAAAATGCTGAGTTGGTTTGTATTTTATGGCTTCTGGATCCTCTGTCAAATTTCCATGTCCAAGTTTCCAGTCTATGCCCTCTCAAAAAAAAAGTTTCCTGTCTACGGAAAAACGTCGCCATTGTCGAAAACTTTATTTTGATGATATGTTTTTTTTTTTTTAAATATCTTTTATTTTTGGCTGCACGGCTGCACCCGTTGACCAAGTCTATCCTTCTTCTTTCTCTTCTTTTATTCTTTCTCTGCAAAACTCCATGGACAGATTGAGCCAATCCAAACACAAATAACAATAATCCAGAAAAAGCACACTTCACTATTCTGCCTATGCAAAATAAACCCTTAAAAGGGGAATTGAAAATATATACATTTTAAAAATAGCTTTTTTTTAGATACCCTATTTTTAAGCTTTTACACAAGATAACCTTCAGAGAGGACGGCAATTTGACATTCGTGACGGATATAATGCATGAGGACGGGTTATTTTTCATCGGCGCTCGACTAAAATAACACGCCCTCAAGAAATTTTCTCACTTACGCGCTTAAAAACCCGTCCTGATTTTTTTTTTTTTTTTTTTTTTTTTTTTTTTTTTTTTTTGCAATGGTACAACATTTTAATAAATAATTCCTCTGTGAATTACGATTTCTTTGTCGAAAATCCAGTCCCCTGTGGCTACATTATACGTCTACCTCTGCAAGTCATACTCATAATCAATCCGAAAAGAGTACATTGTTCGCTAAAAGAATGAAGGTAAATCCTTCAATTTACTTCAATAATTTGAACCCATTGTCCCCAAAAGAAATGTGCTATTGAGGACAAAAATCAAACACCTTACCTGCAAAACTCTCATCATCAGTCCCAACTCTCCTCTTTTACATTGCATCACTCCAGACAAAACCACGTCCTGTATATCTTTGTACACTATTGATTGAACAGTAAAAATAAAACTTATGGAGAAAGGGAATTAAAGCTTACTTGATAAAACCATGGCGTGAAGAACTAAGAACCAACTGCTCAATAGCAGCATAAGCGACATAATCTGTAAAAAAAAATTCAGGACGGGTTTTTAAAGACGACCAAAGTCGGTAAAATTTACTGGTGACGCCATTATTTTAGTCAAGCGCTCAATGAAAAATAACCCGCCCTCGCGACATTATATCCCGCCTTGAATGCCAAATCGCCTGGCCCCATCGAGGTTATGTTTGTAAGAGCTTAAAAATAGGGTGATACAAAAATACTATTTTTACCCAAAGTGATATATTTCAATTTTCGCCTAAAATTTATAGTCCTCAAATGTTTTTTATTTTATTTTTATAGGTATACATTTAACCATCATCCATCATCTTCCTGTAAATTGAAGGTATTGCAAACAGATTTACTACCCAGAACGAAAAATGATAAAATGAAATGAATAATTATTGGATTTGTCATTGAAATTGCAAGTTTGTAATAAGAACCTAAAATCTGAGGTGATCGAGTTCATCATTTTGGGTAATTAAAATTGATCTCCACAATTTTCATTAATTACAACAACAACAACAACAACGAAAATGAGGCTAGTAACGATACATATTCAATAGCAAAGATGAAGGTTGAGAGGTAAAAAGGTTTTGGGAAACAACTACAGAAGCATGAAGAAATTTGGGATGAGGGAGGGGTGGGGACTGAGGAATGGGGACCGGGTAGTCGGAGGAGGAAAATAATAATAATAATAATAAAGTTAAGAAACACGGCGACGTTTTTGTAAAGACACGTCGTCCGACCAATCGTAAACGAGTGATTTTCTACCGCCTTACTCCTCTCACGCGCGAATAATAAAATCGGCTAGGATGAATTTTCTAGAGGGAAAAGTTGGCTGACTTATGTCATCCGGCCAATAAAAATTGAGTATTGACTCCTCCTCTCTACTATACAAAGAACCCCATGGATGAAGGTTAGAATATCGAATTTCCTCGTGTCTTCCACCATAAAGATTCTCTCTTATAGATCAAATTCTAGAGTCGAAGAAAGTCGAATCACTCTGTAAGTTCGCCGGAGCTCGGTTTTTTAAGTGCATCTAAATCTGAGACGCGTTCGCCAGATTCTTGGAAGACAATTCTTTACTACTGGGCACACCATACCAAAGTAATTTGTCTTAAGAAAGAGTAATTTACTCGCTTCGATTCGATCTCTAAATCCTTTATTTATGCATTGTGATTTTATTTTTCTATAATTACCTTCGTTAATTACTTTACGTATTACGTAAATCATTTCACACACAATACATTTTCCTAACAAACTCCACACCAATGGAGTCACTATATATATAAAAAAAATTCGGAAGATAGAGTAGTGTAGTGGGTGTTGTAAACCCCATGCGCCTTCTTTCATCTTAAGAACCAATTGGGATCGTCTTCTGCCTCTTGAATGCTGTGTTTGGTGTTGTATGTTGGTAAACTATGTTAAAAAAATAGTAATTTGAATTTATGCCATTCACCACATCAAGTCATCACCTTCTTCACTATTTAAATTTTTTAAAAGAATAATTTTTACTAAACACGTGGGACCAAGCTTAAATAAGATAATATGATTGGCTTTGACCACTGCTCATACTTCACACGACCACCATAAAATTTGCCTAAAATATGATACTTAGGATATTGACAAATTAAGAAAAAACTCCAAGCACGCTGAAACGCGCTTATCTTTGGGAGATGTTTCGTCCCCACACAATCATTACTTAGAAGTAAAGAAAATATCTCTCAAAGATACAACGGGGCTGTTTGTTTCAAATAGTGACTTGTGATCAATGCTTTTGTTCCATATTATCCTGCTATGTGGATTTTAATAATCACAGCCGTTCACATTTTTTTTTACCATATGTTTTTTTTTACCATATGTTAAAAGCAAACGATGTATATTATGTTTTTTTCTAATATAACTCTTTCATACGCAAAAAGAGAAAAGTTATGGTGCAGCAGTGATTTATGGGTTATACCAAGTGGAGGGTTGAGATGCATTTTCATTCATTCTCTCTCACATAGTAGTGGTGTGTAGGGGTGATTTGAAATGATCTCATCTCTCAACTTGGTATAATCCATTAATCACTGCTGCACCATAACTCTTTAATTTCTGGGATAGTTTTTTTTCCCTACTATACGTTATTCTGACATAATTTGTGTCAGAAAATAATTTTTATTCCAACCGAATTTTTGTCAGGATTTGGTAATTTCTAGACTTAATATCGGTCTGAAAGCATAATTGATAATTTCCATCCCTCATTAAGCAGTTGATTGGGCTGCAATTGAAGTCGTGATCAATGACTTGAAGTAGTTAAGAGGTTAGTCAGGGTGTAATCATGGCCCTATAAGCGTGAATCGTTGAACCGTTATGAGATCATGGGTTAAAGTCTTATTTTATCAAACCAATTAACATTTAATCAATTAAATGATTTTAATCGAAATGAAATTAACGATTAATTTTAAACGATTTCTATTTTAATTTTATTAATTAGAACTATTCAAAAATAAAATTGATCTCTTTAGTTTCCTTTCCTTTGGTTTCTAACCAAAAGGGGTGCATTTGGTTTCCAAAACTAAAAGACATCGACGGCCTTTACCAAATATTTTGGTAAAGACTTGTGTTAACCTTAAAGGATGCCAAGCATCGCTAGGCCATTACTAAATAATTGGTAAAGATCTAGGTTAACCTTAGGTCCACGTGTTTTACCATAGCCTAACCTTTACTCCAACAAATTGAGTAATGTCATATGACACGCCAAATTCGCTAAAACTATTTCAACCATTTGCTAACCACATATTATCAACTAAACAAAGAGATTTCAATGTACCATAAAAAAATTCACAAAATAACAAACCAATATTCGAGGTCCACCATTCAACAACCGACCGACGCCGGCAATCATAGGCCTACCGTCGCTGCCGGCAGCATCACGGTGGGGCGCCGCCGCTTCGGCCGATATGCCCTACCCGCAAATTTTTAATTTGTTTTCCGTTTCGCGAATTTAAATCTTGCATCTAGAATTAATTACTACGCAAATTAATTAATGCTTATTGCTTAAGATCGAAGACCTCTATGATACCACTTTTAAGAAATTACGCGGGAACGCATCGAAATTTAAAATTTAATTTCCTTTCAACCATGATCGACTTCGCTTAAGCAACAAGCATAAAAAAGTAAACGAAAAGTTACATTGACGATCTAAAAGATCGAAGCTTTATCGCTCTACGCTTGATGGTCCAAGCATCGAGCCGCCCAAGTGTCCGGCCTCTAGCGGTAATGCACACGAACAACCGCCGGAATCTTGAAGGATCAAGTACCGAAAAAAATCGATCAAGCTATGTCGCATTTTCTTCTTCCCACAAAACTCTCTCAAGAACCTCTCTTTCTCTCACTAGAATATTGAAAAATATTGTGATAGCAAAGAGTTTGGCACAGCCCCTTTTATAAGAAGGGGTGGCGCCATATTTTCTTGAGAGTAGTAGTAGAGAATGCTAAAACTATTTTACCAATAGAACAAGGAATTAATAAATCAATCAGATATTTGACTGATTATCTCAGTAAGTATTCTTATTAAGGATTTTCCTTAAAATCATATCTGCCATAAATTTAATATCTTATATTAAATAATTTTCAAGATATATATTGTCAATATCTAATATTGAATATATATTTATTATATTACCATTAATCAATTTACACATGCGTATACACACACACACACACACACACACACACACACACACACACACACACATATATATATATATATATATATATATATATATATATATATACACATGTATATCACATATATACATGTCACACGCATATACATAAATGCACATATTAATATCTTATATTAATACATAATAATATAATAGTATGATCAATTAATTTGTAAAATCCATGTGTATCAATATACATACCTGCGCAACATACATATATATTATATGTACATTTAATCAATCAACATAATCAATATTGTATTATATTTATTCATAATAAATAAATACCACAATATTGATTTATCACTATAACACTTTATAGTAGGCATAAATAAATCCTCATCCGGTTATCTCTATAACCACAAATTAATTCCGGCTAGCTATTCATATGTGTGTGACCTGATCGATAGGTTCTGAATATGTTGTCCGTAAGCATAAAGTGAATTTACTAAAATGCCCTTCACACCTATCGATCATGAATAGCGTCTAACAACACGTTCACGGCCCCCAATCAACGGAAAGAGTCAAGTGCTATGACTACAACCTTTCATGTGAAACGGTTACCGTAAATAGAATACCATCGCGGTAATAATATCCATACAATGATCTCGAGTGTCAATATATTAACGACCGTATCTTATAATCCAGATATCATGCTCTCTCAAAGTAACTAATTTACTCCCACTTTGGAAAGATTCACGAGAGTAAGATAAACCTTATAAGAAGACCCTTTCAGATATTTACTCCTATTCATAGGATACACGATTTCCAGACAAACAACATGAATCCTACGCATGCTTCAGTATCACACCCAATCACTACCGCATGATCGCCTCATGGCTAGGGGAAACCACAACAGTGTCAAAGTATGAAAATCCACACCGTGATGTCATGAAGACTCCGGTCTTAGGATAATTACACAACCGCCACATAGTGCAACACTTAATAAAGTAAGTGGGTCATTCTAACATATGCATTCTCCAATATACGTCCACGTACAGTCCAAGTGTCCCTATACTTTGATAGACGAGATTTATCCCTATCTTCATAAGATAGAAGACATCTAATACGTGCTGGTCTAACCGTACTATTAATGTCCCATTTAATTGCATATGTGACTAGAGACATTTAAGTATCATACCTTTTAAAGTTAGTCGAGATCTCATCAACCATAATCACTATTATGATTTCTCTTTCACAGTTTGACACTAGGGACATTATCATATATACAATATCATAATTGGTTCATTAAAACAAATATATAATTAATAACAGAAAGCCATTTATTATATGTACAAACATAAAGAAATAGTAGATGATCCAACCCGGTCGGATCTGGTCCAACACGATTGGGTTTAGGACACCATTTCAACACCTTTTGCAAAAGCCTAAGGGAACTTTCAGTAAGTATTATCTTTCACCTTAATCTTAAAGGATGACGAACTATCATAGATAGATTTCAAGAACATTGCCTAGCAAAGATCTGTTGATGTGATCCATGCTAAACTCTTTTAGCATATTTTAATCATATCTACGCCAAACTCTTTCAGCATCTCATTTATACAGATGAACTGTGATAATTTAGTAGTATCTTAATCTATCACTATAGACTCTTATTTCCAAATAAGAACTTTCTTTTCCAAGAGCTTTTGAAAGATATTAGATTACAAACATTAATTGTCTCAGTAATACAAGAATGTTAATTTTCAAGAATAATGTGTCATACATATTATACATAGAAAAAGACAACACTCCTACTAACGTGGTTGTACATGCAAAGTTGTTCTTATTCTTGATCATATCAAACCATCTTGATTATCAAGACAAACAAATCACCTTAGAGAAACTTGTTTGAATCCATAAGTGAATCTCATACGCCACATATCATTTTAGCGTCCGCACATTCGGTCCAATATCCTCCGGTCTATCATAAAGTCATGCTATGTAACTATCACAAGAAAAATCAATGAATTTAAGCATAGTTAATAGCTTAGAGGTTTTACACGCTTGCACCACGTAGCCCATTTTCCATCAATTCAACTTTATTGGTAATCACATTACCATTAATGTTAATCTTTCTTAAAAAGATGCTATACCTTTCAGGGACATTTCCCCCAGATTAGACATTCTAGGTTCAGAACATGGTTGTCGCACATGGAATCTACTTCAAATATTATGGCTCCAAGCCATATCTCTTTAACTTGCCTTTCAAGTAATCATGCATAATTCATTAGATCTTAATTCTTCAAGATGAACACACCAGTGGACCTTTTCAGGCTTATGGCGACCTTTAGACTCACAAATTACTTGTGTACATTGAGCAGTCTTACACATATAATCGTCATGTAGTACTTGCTCTAGTTCCAATGGTTGACCATCTCGTTGTGGTTCTCAAACTCTTTTTGAGATCTTGTTTTACTCCCAAATTTCCTTCAAAGAAAAGATAGCATGTTTGGAGACAAGCATTTTTTTCTCCACAGGTGAGTAAACAATATCTAGCATATATGCTCGTATATTCCACAAATTCGCATATGTCATTCTAGGTTCCAAGCCTTTCGACATTGTTAGCTTGCCGTAAGCATGACAAATCCAAATCATCGGTTTAAGATAGATTTGATGTCACCCTTCCATATCTCATTATGGAATTCATTCAACATAATTCATTGGAGCTTGGTTAAGCATATGTTTTGAATAATGATGCTATCCCAAAACAAGCAAGGGACACTTGTATGACTTAGACAACTTCTTTATCGTATAAAGTGCGGTTTCGCTTTAGAAACACAACATGATTTCGTAACCAAAATAGTTTCTTTCAATGGAGAATCGAATTCATTTTCGAGATAACTCCGGCAACCTTAAGTCATTAATTGCTTTTATCTATTTGAAGATGAATTCTGAGTTGTTCATTAGCCTCATATTCGTATTTCTTTGAACTTCTCAAATTTCCCAAATTTTATACTCTAATTTTAAGTACAAATAGTTATTATAAAATATTCAAGGAGAGTAATAAACAATAATTTCTATCTCATGACATTAATTGTCATAAGTCGGAAAACATCAATATGTTCGGACTTCAAATTTTTTTGCTAGACCTTATAACCTTGTAATAAAAGAGTATTTTAGCCATATTTAGACAAGTTATGTATTAACCACATGAATCATAATCACATGGATCGGACATCATTAGTACGCTTTTTGATTATACGCTTTCTTATATATAGAGATTATGTCAAGCACATCCATAGATAAAACAACAGCCATACAATTATTTACGCTTGAGATTATCATCACCTATATTGGCTATATAGTAATATTAATCTAGTATGTTAGATTCGCTTACTGCTCAATCTTTTGAACAACATTTATTTCTTAGAATTGAAGTATCTATAAATCTTAACAGTTAATCTGAAAAATGTTATTTGTAAGAACTTGAACATATTAACAACTATTTAGTTGTATTTCATTTTACTAGATATGAACATCACATGGTAATGTCAATTACGCTTTGCTTCATTTTCCATAGGTTGAAATATTCCATATTTTATTTTCTAATTTAATCAAATTCATCATGCAAGATATCATATATCTAAGAAATGATTTAAAATTAGACAGATCAATCTCAAACAACTTTCTTAAAATAGAAAATTTGATAAGTTCTCTCCATTTAAGTACTTGTTCTATAATCCTACCTTTCAATCTCTTAAACACTTGTGAATACTTTTTTGTTCATATGAGACCTCTTAAGAAAAAGCAATAAGAGATATTTATTCATTTTCTTTCGTAAAGAAACTCCTAGGTCTAATAAATAGTATTACCTCCGGTCCAAAATATAATGCGCCGTTGACTTTAAGACGCATATTATGGGAGCGATAACTAATCGAATTTTACACTATCATGATGAAATTACCCTCTAGCCCTTGTTCAGTCAGTGTAAACAATGGGTAATTTCGTCATGATAGTGTAAAAATTCGATTAGTTATCGCCTCCTTAATATGCGTGTCAAAGTCAACGGTGACTTATATTTTGGACCGAAGGTAGTAGTAGTTTATTAGCCTTTTGGATGATATTTAAAACATAACCATTTATCAACCTTCAAGGAATGATTTAAAGATTTAAGTCGGCACTTTTTTTCAACTTTGGAAATAACCTTTTCAAAATTAATAATGATCATTCATATTTAAACCATCTAATGTTTGAATAACTAATTGTTATCATATGACAGAAGGACTTATTGGATATTATCGTATCCAATCTATGTTGCACAGACACGGACACTGACACGCCGCACGACACGACACTGACACAGCGACACGGCTAATTCAATTTATCACAAAAATTGTTAAAATCTGAAAAACTAGACAAAATAAGACATGTAATACATAACTTTGTGAACATAAAAAATAGATATTCGACCTTTATACGGTGCTAAAAGTAAAAACAAAATTGTAATTGATTTCCAAAATATTACGAAGTGTAAAAATGATTGTTTGTCAACAAGAAACATATAAACTTAATACTACACATTATTTATTAAATTATAATCAAGATGGAAATCATGATTTTAAAGTTTTCAAGATGAAAACTTAAATAAATAAATAAAACAAAATTAAAAAAATTGGGTACAGGAGTGTAAGGGAGTGTCGGCGCCGTGTCGGGGAGCGTAGACAAGCGTGCCGGATATTAAAATTTTAAATGATATTACTTTAATCAGCCGACACGTGTTGGAGCGTGTCGGTCGCTTGTCGTGTCGGAAATGTGTCGGACACGGCGCACGGCACACATATTGAAGTGTTGGTGCTTCATAGTATCCAATACATGATTAATTCATCAAAACTCATTTCAAGTGACTTAATCATATTATGAGTATCCGTTTTATTTGAAAATTAAAGTTCTAGAGCACAACATCAAATTTGTAGACTCATTAACTAATTTTAATTACTAAAACGTAATTACTCATGTCGCTTACTTTATAGGGATTTAAAAGTCTTAACCGCATTTGAGAACATTTCTCAATACCATAACTGTCATTTAATTTAAAATTTGGTTTTATCAATCGATAAATAAAATGTAGAAATAAAGTTTGCTAAGGTCTACAACATACAAATATAGATTAAAATAGTGTTGTTGTTTATACATGTAAAAATAAAAGAAATGGTCTTTCAATTTATGATTTTGTTTCCACTAATCAATTACTCTCAATTGATTTTAAAGAATTTCCAAAATTCCTTAGTGGCTAAGATCCCACCTAGTTACCCTAATTTCATGCTTTGTCCGGTGAACTAGAATAATTCTGATAGGTAGATAACATTTTACCAATCACATCACTATGTGACTCTTGTGATTGACTAGTCAACTATTTGACAATACACATCTATACGTGGTAGTCAATCATTGTCTCCAAAAATTAAGCGACCTCTTCTTTGGTTGTTGATCGAGAAATTCTTGGTTTAATCCAATATTCCCAAGATTAGAAAGGATTATATCTCAATAGTAACGATATACCTGAGGTAGGTTGAACCTCAGCTTTGGTTGATGGATTAGATCCAAAAATGGGTTCTTTACCATCGTTATAATATTGGAAGACAATTCCAACTTATTTAATTATTTCTTTCATTGGTCTCATCAAAATATATTTATTCATATAGAAATTCACCCGACGCATTCATGTGCTTATTAAGATCATGCCTAGTCATACATATATTATATCGTATAAAATAAATACTTACACCCATGCACAAGAATAAATAAATGCGTGCCGATATGATCATGGATTTTTCTATGTGCGGTATCGAATACAAACTGACGAAACTGCGGGTCACAAACTAGGGGTAGCAGCAACCTCCATAGGATTTCTATGTTGTCTTCTTTTGGCCTCCGTCTTTCACTACATCTTGTAACATAAATTTCTATCTAATAAAAATATTGGTATTTTTTTATAAGGACCAGGTTTGAGACTTAATAGGCATTAAGGCGACACATTTAAAAGATCATTGGTTATATAAGATGATTTTAAAGCTCGTTCCTATTTTACTCTACAATAAGGCTGATATGCAACTTTCCTTTTCAGCTTTTCCTCCGTCCGGCTATGGCTTTTCATCATTTCCGATTCCGGCCTGTCTCAAACAACTCTTGCCGATCTCCAAACAAACACTGCAATGGTGCAACCTAAACAATTCTCTAGCTCCAACCCCTGGCCGGCGGCGGGATGGAAGTTTTCTCGCCGATCAAAATACCTTTCTCCTCTCTGCAGGCCAATTTTCTGAAATATCATATTTTTGAGCTCCATTCTGTCGTTGTGTACCATGGTGCAACCTCATATTTCCCAAACATTTGAGAGAAAATGTCCTAAAATCTGTTTTTTTAGGTTGTGGATTCTAAGTATGTGTTTGAGGCAAGAACCATAGAGAGGATGGAGATTCTTGTTCTGCCAACTCTTCAATGGAGAATGAATCTTGTGACCCCACTTTCTTTTGTTGACTATATTTCAATAAGTCTTGGATTAAGGAATCATATCTGCTGGGAATTTCTTAAGAGATGCTAGTGTTTTATTTGTTTATTCTCATGGAAAAATGATTGCATTTCTGCTTTTAAGTTTCTTGCTTTGTTGAAGACTTGATTTTGGCTTGAAGATATGAAGATCCAAACTTTCTTGCCTTTTGGATTCTAGGCTGGTCCATGACGATACCCAATCTCGCACCTCCACGTAGCGTCACGAGATGGTCCTCCTGAACAAGAATAAGTGATAGCCCAAGGGTCGAATTACGGATTGAGACATCGACAACCGATATGATCAGAGAATCGAGACGATGGGCCCATTTCGATACCGCAAGTCGGAAAACTCGGGGTGCGGACAAAGTCCACTCTAAACACGCAGGCCCATTATCCATGTAGTTACTTGCATAAGTGGGTAAAGCCCATATAAGCCGGTAAAAGCCCAAAGGGCTAATCATCAGATTTTACCCAAATCGACATGGTTTAGGGCTGCTGTGGTAATGAACTCCTATAAATATATACTTCCGTGAACTACGCGTGACTTGATTCCCGGAACATAACAGAGATACGAGGCAACCCGAGAGAGACTCTCGAGGCTCGACCTAAAATCACCCCAAAATCATCCTTGATTCAATCATCCCTAGATTAAATTGACCCGAAATTATACATGACAAAATCATAGAGATGGTCCTCCTGAACAAGAATAAGTGATAGCCCAATGGTTGAATTACGGGTTGAGACATCGACAACCGACATGATCAGAGAACCGAGACGATGGGCCCATCTTGATACCGCAAGTCGGAAAGCTCGGGGTGCGGACAAAGTCCACTCTAAACACGCAGGCCCATTATCCATGTGGTTACTTGCATAAGTGGGTAAAGCCCATATAAGCTGGTAAAAGTCCAAAGGGCTAATACTGTATTTTACCCAAACCGACATAGTTTAGGGTTAGGGTAATGAACTCCCTACAAATATACACTTCCAGGAGCTACGTGTGACTTGATTCCTGAAACATAACAAGATACGTAGGCAACCCGAGAGAGACTCTCCGGCTCAGTCTAAAATCACCCCCAAAATCATCCTTGATTCAATCATCCTTAGATTAAATTGACCCGAAATTATACATGACAAAATCCAGCATCGTCATTGGTGCTAGAATGAGGGCTTTCTATCAGTGATGGATCAAGGAGTGATGGTGATCATGTTAATGGCAAAATAAGGCCAAAACGCAGTATAACATCGGCCGCTAATTTATGGAGTTTGAACCGTTGGAATGAAAATTCCTCCGGTCAATTGAATAAGAAGGGGTAAAACAAGCCCTCCAAATTTCGGACCGATCGGAGTTCGCTTAATTGCCCGATCGTCGCAAAGAAAGTTGTTCTTTGGATTATAAAACGCAGCAGAACCCTAATCGCCAGCTTTCGTGTCGGGGCCTGTTACGATAATTCAACCGTTGGAATGAAATTCCTCCGGGTCATATTAAATAATACAGAGAGAAGAACAAATCTAACAATTTCATGCCGATCGGTGTCCGTCTTGATGCCCGATCGTCGCCAAGGAGCTGTTACTGTATTAAAAGACGCAGCAGAACCCTAATTGGGAGTAGACAGATCGGGAGCCTTTTTCCGCCGATTTAACCTTTGGAACAACAATCCCACTGGCCAGAATCAATTATTAGGAGTTACGAACAATCCCTCAAAATTATAGGTCAATCAGAGTTCGTTTGATTGCCCGATTGTCGCCAAGAAAGTGACTACCAGCCCCGAAAACGCAGCAGAACCCTAATTGACAGCAGACAAGTCGGAAGAATTTTTCCGCCAATGGAACCGTGGACAACAAATACACCGGTAAGATTCAAGAGTTATGAGGACCGAACGATCCCTCAAAATTTCAGACCGATCAGAGTTCGTTTGATTACCTGATCGTGACAAGGAAGTTCTTTGCAGGCACCAAAAAGCGGCAGGATTCTGGGCGAGAGCTGCCGATCGGTGGCTTATTCCCGGATATTGAGCCGTCGAAAGAACAATTCCACCGGTCACATCGAAGAAAAGTGAGGGAAGAACGATCCCTCCAAATTTCATGCCGATCGTAGTCCGTTTCAAGGTCTGATTGCCACCGGAAAGACACTGTTGTGGCGCCCGAGAAAGCTGTGAATTATCTACCGTATCTAGCTATCCATGAAGCAAGTTATCGAGCTCCAAGGATCGAGCCGAGCTCTTTAGCTCTCCAGGTTCTTACAATCGTTATTTGAAATTCTTATACACTTTGTAAGCCTTTATTATATATGCAATGTTTTTTTTTATCACAATCACATTGCACCACAAAGACTCGAGATATCGAGCACCGGCATTCGAGCTTTACGGACTCCTCTTGCCCGAAGGCTGGTCTCGTCCTCGGCATCATATTTGGAGCTCTCTCGAGCGAATCTTCTATAAGACCGAGCTCGGCTCGGCATCATATTATATAAGACCGAGCTCGGCTCGGCATCATCTTTTATAAGACCGAGCTCGGCCTAGGCATCATATTTGGAGCTCACCAATGGGCAAATCTTTAATAAGTCCGAGTTCGACTCGGCATCTGATCTTGGAACTATTTTATTTGGGAACTCTCCTAGCCGAGCGTGGCGGGGCGAGCCTTCTTATTTTGGGAACTCTCCCCACGCCGGGGTTGAGCTATATTATTTTGGAACTCTCCTAGCCGAGCGTGACGGGACCAAACTTCTTATTTCGGGAACTCGCCCCACGGTAGAACCAACGCTAACAAACTTACAATCGATAACAGAGTCTGCTAGAAGTATAATGAAGACCATAGGTAATCATCATACTTCGGGGGCAATAGACGATATGCGAATATCGATAAGAGACAAGCAAAATAAAGCTCGGCATCATATATGGAACTCACCGATGAGCGAATCTTTAATAAGTCCGAGTTCGACTCGGCATCTTATCTTGGAACTATTTTATTTGGGAACTCTCCTATCCGAGCGTGGCGGGATGAGACTTCTTATTTTGGGAACTCGACCCACGGAAGGTTGAGCTATCTTATTTTGGAACTCACCCTACCGAACCAAGCGGGTCGAGCTATACTATTTTGGAACTCACCCTACCCGAACCTGGAGGGTCGAGAGCTATACTATTTTGGAACTCACCCTACCGAATCAAGCGGGTCGAGTTATACTATTTGGGAACTCTCCTAGCCGAGCGTGGTGGGACGAGCCTTCTTATTTTGGGAACTCTCTAGCCGAACGTGACGGGACGAGCCTTCTTATTTTGGGAACTCTCCCCACGGAGGGTTGAGCTATCTTATTTTGAACTCTCCTAGCCGAGCATGGCGGGACGAGCCTTCTTATTTTGGGAACTATCCTCACGGTTATTGCGACTTTTTGACTATTGTCCTGCGTATCTCGAGGATCCACTCCGCAAAGGATTTGCTCAACGGTCTACGAGGATCTGTAAGTCGGACGCCTTCAGTGTCGACACTCAACGTTTATAAGTCTTAATAGGATGAAACGCAATGGCATCGAAGTCCGAGTCGATAGCCGACGTAATCGACTCTAAGGAGAGAATTTACTAGGGCATCGAGGTCGGGCAACATGATCATTTCGATCGACGACCGGTGAAGCTAAAAGTTCCATGGAACCAAAAATCTAAGGCATCGAGTTCGGACCATGTCCAAATCTCTCGGCGATCATATGTGTCATGAGTCATGAACGACAAAAAAACACCACGATACCGAGATCCGGGCGATAGTTACGTATTACCGCCTTTTTAGGCGGTAATTACTAGGACATCGTGGCGGAAATATATATCGACAAATTAAAGGGCATCGATTTCGACAAACGAAATGAGATGACCAGGGCATCTCTTCTACTACACAACAACAAAAAAAAAGTCGGAGATTTGGTACTCGGGAAAAATGAAGCAAGCCGACAAGAACCAACCGGAAAATTGGGCCGAATTGGGAAGGCCCATATCATATTCGAAGGTTCAACCCAAAGAGTCCTACCAACTCGACGAGTGATGGAACCACGCTCCTCGAGTGGCACGCCAACAAGTATTACGTTTAAGCTAAGCCTTATCTCGATTAATTTCTTTTTTACATTTTTATGTCTTGTAATAAGTCCATGTGACAATTTCATAAATATTCTAATAAACATGTCTTTCCTTGAGGTGCTTTTGTGTTTGTTAGGATTTGACCTAAACATTACAAGTCTAACGCGATACAAAATGTCAAAGGCAACGCATGACAAAGAGAAGAAGGAAAGTCCGCAAGTCGGATCCTCAATATATCCAAAAGCAAAACGAGCACACAGAAGGCAAAAATGCTAAGGCAAAAATTCGACCAAACCTAAAAGCAAAACGAGCCTAACGGGCAAAAAATGCTAAGGCGGAGGGGACGGTTTGCAAAGTCGGACCACACGCCAGAGAACGATACATTTATGGCGTAACTAGTCTGTGTGACAAAAATGCTAAGGTGATCAAGTCGATCTCAAACAAACTAGACTCGCAAGTGCAATAAGAACTAAAGGTTCATAATACACTTGGGGGGCGACACGACATCGATGAAGAAAACGGCAAATAGAGCCAAAGGCTCGACAAGCGAAGAGCTAAAAGACAACAAAGAAATGTGAATCGACATGCAACAAAAGTGTTTGACATCAAATACTTATAAAAATTTCAGCAAAAATAACAAAAAATCCTAGTCACGAAGACTGGCCAAATAGTTATAGCATTGCAAAGTTGCAAATTCAGAAGTTTCAAAATCAGAACAAATTTAATTTCAAATTACATAATATCATTGGGCGGTCAGGTTTTTCGGAATTCTCAATCGGTGGCGGTGGATCAGCAGATTCAGCAGCGACATCGGTTGTGGCAGATCAACAGATGCACAACAGATAGGGACAGTCCGCATGTCGGACAAAGTGCACAGACAATCGACATCGTCAAGGCAAAATGAGTCTAAGGGACAAATATTGCTAAAGTAAAAAAGTCTGTACTGCAGACAGGGAGAGTCCGCAGGTCGGACAACGTGCCCAATAAAATACAAATATGATCCAAACCTAAGGTTCTCATGATACTTGGGGAGCAGATATCGACATATAGGCATCGACATGAGAGAAGCTGATGTGCGAATAAGGCCAAAGGACGCAATAAAGAAAGATAGTCTATATTAAAGACCAAAGAAAAAGAAGCAAAATACTATAGTATTGGCTAGTGATGTATTATTTTTATATGATTAAAAATATGTTATATTATTATGTTTTATCAACGAATTCTATATAAAATATATGAAATTATGGTATAAAGTGTTAGTCTTTATAATTTAGAGTGTTTAGTAATAATAATAATAAAAGTTGTAATTTTGTACCGATTTTAGTAAATCGGAGTGTAAATGTCGATTCGTGGGTATTTGTGATGTTTTATTGCAGATTTATAAACCAAGACCCGAGAATCGACATTTTGAAGTTTAATCATATCTCCGGAATGATTTAGAGAGTGCCACGAGTTTAAATGGTCAATTGAATAGCTTAAGTGACAAGAAAGCCAATCAATCTGGATAAGTAATAATAGAAATATATCTTCGACAAACGAATGGCTCATCAAAATGATATTTTCAAAAAAGTGTTCTTCACAAAAGTTGTAGATTTTTCCGAGAGTGTTCCAATGCAATTTAAATTATGAAGATTGGAGGTCTAGAACTTAAACAGTGATCAAGTGGCTAATCGACTTGGATTAAGAAAAATCCCGTAAAAGCTTCGGAGGAACACGAGGTCATCAAAAAGCGTTATCTGGAGAAGAGTCCTTCATGAAAGTTGTAGAGTTTCTCGAGATCTTAATTTTGGCATTTCGTTTGCAATTCTTGGAGGTCCAGAACTCGAGATATGAATTTTAGAAGTTTAATAATTATATATAAAAATAATATCTCCTACGCACATGCTGGAATGATCAAGTTAGTGGGGATCATCATTAGTCCGGACCGATCCGGCCTAATACCGGACCGGTCCGGCCTTGGAAGTTTTTTCTATATAAAGGAGCTCATTTGCAGCAGCGTGGGAGGTACCAAAATTTATATATATAACAGTCTATATATATATATATCTCCTTCTTTTTTTCTTTTTTTTTTAGTAGTAGTAAATAAGGCCTTACGCCGTAATAATGTAGTATCGTTGTAATGCTCGAGAAAATCTCGGAAGTTGGTTTTGCTAAAGAAGTTGTAATGTCCGGAAAATACGATTTCTGAATCAACTGCCGTATTCGGGTAACTTTTCTTAAGTATTTATGTTTGTTTTTGTTGTTATAATGTTTTTAGGCTAAATATAATACTGGCCAAAACTATGTAATCGGTTTTATTTCGATCTTTTCGTTAAAGAAATGTTGTTAAGTTAAAATGACTAAAATTGAGTTAATTGAATCTTTTTCTATTTTGATCATATTCGTATTGACATATTTAATAGATCTGAGAATTCATAATCTAATTATGAATTGACGCCGTAATCGTCGATTTGAAATAAAAGATAGAAAAACCGGAGGGTAAAATTGGTCGTGTGAACAACGTGATAACGGAATCCGATTTCTAACCGGGGGTAAATTTGTTTTGGGAGAAATGAATTTTATTATAATTTGTACTCGAGATCGTAATAATGTTAAATCATCGATTTAATTGAAACTTAAACCGGAAAGTTGAATCGCATGCGGCTTTGACAACCGGAGCCTTTAAAATAAAATTGACCGTTTGACTAACGGAATGACTCCTTTTATCTAAAGGTAGATTTGTACTTTCGGGACCTGTTTAGATTAATTAGTTTACCGTAATAGCTGTGGATCTTGGGTGATGACAATGGACATATGACAATTTCATACACTCGTGTGAGGAGGAATTGTTTACCTCGAGAGTGCACCGTTTCACTTACTCAATTGGACCTAAAATAAAAGGAGAGATCGAACACATTTCAATTAATCGAAAGATCGTATAAACCAATTATATAAGTTTTGGCCAGTTCTAAAATTATCTATTAATATCTTGGTACCTATATATTTATATCTATATATATATTTTGCAATTTATGTACATCTATATATATTTATATATCTATATATATTATATTAGAATAACTATTAAATTACATATTTATTTTATGTTAACTAGAATAGTAGTGATTTGTGTGATAAAATTGCGATTTAGATCGAGTTAATAACAGCTCTTTGGTGTTTAACCACACGTAAAATAAATTACCAAGTTCCTGAGGATTCGACACCTGACTCACCAGACTAGAACTACGATTTGACCCGGTACACGCCCGGTTAGGATCTCAGATAGCCTAGAAAAGGTCCGTCAGCACAATTTTGGCGCCGTTGCCGGGGAACGTCGCTAATTTCTTTTTATGTGTCTATGGTTACTACTTGTATTAGCTTAAAACTCTCGAGAATAAGTCAACACTTTTCTTATCTCATTTCTATTTTATTTTTTTCGTTGGTTGTTACCTTTTAGGAAAATTACCAATTTTTACTACTATCAATTTCGTGTTATTTTCTATTTTCGTTAGTTGATGACCGTAGTGGTAAGGCCCTCTCGTTCCTTATAAGCTGACATAAACACTTACGAAAGCGCGCTTAAGAGTAGAGAGTAAACGCGTCATACTAGTCGTGAAATCCACCAAAGAATCATCTTCAAACAAAATACGAGAATGGTCAAATCGCTGATGATGAAACACCTGAACAAGGGTTTGGAACATGCTCTGTGGGCATGGACAAAACCTGTTAACCCTAATAATAATAATAATAAAATAATCAAAATCGGAACCGTAATAATCGTAATAATCCACCAAACCCGAGACCTATATGTGACCAAACAAGTAAGAAGAAACCGGACTAATAATCCCATACTTTTACCTAATGAAGGAGCGAATAATTTCAAATTAAGTCTCATCTTTTTTGGTTTAATTGACGCAAGAGCTCAATTCCTAGGAGAGGATGATGAAGATCCACATCATCATCTCTATCTTTTGAAGAAGCTGTGCAATCTGACCAAAAGTCAAGGTGCTCATAAGGAATTAACGAGAATGACTATGTTTCCTTTTTCTTTAAAAGGACGAGCCCGAGATTGGTTTATGTCTCTTCCACATCATTCACTTACTAGTTGGGAGGAGATTCAAACTGAATTTACAAACAATATTTCACTCTGAACGAAATTTGGAATTAAAAGTCGAGGTTGCTAACTTTAGACAAGGATCCGAGGAAACTCTTGGGAATGCGTGGGAAAGGTTTAAAAATTGTTAAGAGCGTGTCCCGATCATGGTTATTCCTTAGATATGCAAATTCAACTCTTCCGTCAGTAAATTGAGAAAAGACTCACGTGCGGATGTAGATCATGCATGTGGTGGTTCGTTAATGATGAGTGAAGCTCAAGCAGATTCTGATGCTATAAAAGATTTCCAAAAATAACGAGAATGTGGGAAACCGGTTCTAGCACCGAGAAAAGTAGCTTTTGCAGGAGAATGTACGTCTAATACGGAAGTTCTAGCACACTTGGAGAATTTGAGTAGGAAATTTGATGGTTTACAACGAGAATAAGAACCAAAATTCAGAAAAATAGTACACCAAATGAATACTCAAGTCATGATAATGTGGCATTAGGGAGTGAAGAACCAACAGGATATTCGAGGAGGAGGTGAGTTTTCTTCAAAGACATAGGAATTTGAACAATGCATACTCAAACTCATTCAATGCTATTAGAAGAGATCATCCTACTTATCGATGGTCTGAAAACCCTAGTAAGCCAGGACAACCGCCATATCCAGTCCCATATAGGAATAATAACCAAGTTTATCAAGAAAGTACATCTAATCGAAATTTACAATCATTACCAAGATCCTATCCTCAACATACCACTCAAAGTATACCAAGAACTCGAGTTCAACTCAACTGCGAAGGAGTTGAAAAATGGGAAAAACTAATGGAAAATATGATGGGTGTAGTATCTACTCAAGCTAAGAATATGGAAACGATGATGACTTCTATTGGTACAGTCACTAAAGATATGAGTACAATAAAAACATCTATGAGTGGACATGATACCAGAATGAGAACAATAGAAGCCTCATTAAGGAATATGGAAGATCATTTGAGTAGGGAAGGTGAACGTAACAACAAGAGACCCCGGAGGATTACCAAGCAACACCGATAAACCCAAGAGAGGTAAATGTTGTGGTTACGAGAAGTAGGAAGCTTAGTGGAAGCAATGGAGTAGAAAACTTTGGGAATAATGAAGTAGAAAATGATTTAGATGGAAAGAATGATGAAACTAAAGATAAAGATGAATTCATCGATGAGGAAGAAGAAATTATAGATAATTTCTTGAAAAGGAATAAGTTTGGAACCCGAAAATGAAGGTGAAAATTGGGTAAAATCCCAAGGATTTTGAAAGACCCTATGGATAAAGATTTAAGGAATTTATTCAAGGAACATGTTAGAATAAATGAGAAACAGTGAATCGAAAAAATCAAGGTAGATTGATTCAGGGAACAATTTAAAGGAAAAATTCAAGAACACGAAACATGGCGACTAAGTAATACTCAAAGGTTTAAGGAAAAGGAAAAGAGAAATTGACTAAGGAGCCAAAGGTTATAGATTTAGAATCTTTACCCTACCCTCCTAAAGATCAAATCAAAAGGCAAAAGCGATAAAAGTATGCTCGTTTCCTTGATACCTTTAAGTCATCTTCATGTTAATATCCCTCATTATTGAAGCTCGATTAATATACCCGCCTATGGAAAGTTTCAAAAGATATACTATCAAATAAGAAAAAATTAGAGGAATACGAGAATATATGCCTAAATGAAGAATGTTCTGCACTCTGCAAAGATAAGTTACCACCTAAACTGAAAGATCCCGGAAGTTTTACGATTCCATGTGAAATTGGAGGATTTCTTTTAAGAAAGTCTTATGTGATCTTGGAGCTAGTATAAATCTCATGTCTTATGAGGATTATAAAAAGCTAGGCATAGGAAAGCTTACTAAGATCGAAATGACTCTGCAAATGGCGGATAGATCGATTAAGTACCCTAAAGGAATGATTAAGGATGTCTTGGTTAAAGTAGACAAATTCTATTTTCCAAAGAGATTTTGTAGTTATGGAAATGGAAGAAGGATATTCAGCGCCTCTTATTCTAGGTCGTCCATTTCTAGCTACACAGAAGAACTTTAATCGATGTTCATAAAGGAGAGTTAATTTTGAGAGTCAATGAAGATGAAGTTGCTTTCAATATTTTTAAAGCTATGAACCATCCATATACATCACGAGTATCATGTTCTTTTATAGAAGATATTCATTCTGTCTATGATAATCGATTACCAACTTTTGAAGACAAAGTTAGAAGAATGCTTAACTCTGTCTATCTATAAAGAAGATGAGGAAGACATTGAAATGAAAGAGATAATCCTTTCTCTAGATAAAGGAAGCTTTACTTTTAAGCCACCATGGCATAAGTATTTGGAGTTAGAACTAGAAGGACCGGGTTCTTAAATCATCAATAGAAGATCCGCCAAAGAATCTGGAATTGAAACCGTTACCTTTAAATCAAATATGTTTTTCTAGAAACTGATAATCTATTACCGATTATTATATCATCTACTTTAACCGAAAGCGACAAGAAGATCAATTAATAAGAATGTTAAGAAAGCATAAGAAAGCTTTTGGATGGACGATTGCCGATATTCGAGGTATTAGCCACGAGATTTGTGTTCATAAGATAATTACGAAAGAGGATGCTAAACCTTGTATTCAACCGCAACGCCGCCTCAACCCGAATTTACTGCTTAATCGTCAAGAAAGAGGTCATTAAGCTATTAGAAATGGGAATAATCTTTCCTATATCGAGATAGTGAATGGGTTAGTCCAACTCAAGTTGTACCAAAGAAAGGAGGTTTCACAGTGAAAGAGAATGATAAGAATGAATGGATTCCAACAAGGGAAATTACAGGATATCGAATGTGCATTGATTTTAGAAAACTAAATGATCATACTAAGAAAGATCATCATCCACTTCCATTTATAGTTCAAATGTTGGAGCGTTTAAGTGGTCATAAGTATTACTGCTTTCTTAGATGGTTATTCAGGGTTATTCTACAGATCTTCATTGCAGCAGGAGATAGAGAAAAGACCTACTTTCACATGTCCTTATGGAACTTTCGGGTATAAAAGAATGCCGTTTGGTTTATGTAATGCTCTGCTACGTTTCAAAGATGTATGATGTCTATATTTTCTGATATGGTTGAGAAATTCTTAGAAATTTTTATGGACGACTTTAGTGTTTATGGAGATTCTTTTGGTAAGTGTTTGTCGCACTTAGAAAGAGTTTTACAACGTTGTGAGGATACCAATTTAGTTCTAAACTGGGAAAAATGTCATTTAATGGTATCAGAAGGAATTGTTTTAGGTCATAGAATCTCTGAAATAGGAATTGAAGTTGATAAAGCTAAAGTCGAGGTGATTGAAAAATTACCGCCACCAGTTAACCTAAGGACTCTAAGAGGATTTCTTGGACATGCAGGATTTTATAGGAGATTTATTGCAGATTTTTCAAAGATAGCAAAGCCGTTAAGTCATTTGCTTGAAAAAGAAGTATCTTTTAACTTTGATAGTAAATGTATGGAGCGTTTAAGACCACAGAAAGCGAAGTTGGTTCTTGCACTCCGCTTTGGTAGCACCAGATCGAATTTACCTTTGAAATTATGTGTGATGCTAGTGATTTAGTTTGTAGGAGCTTGTTTTAGGTCAAAGGTACAATAGAATTCTCAAAGCTATTTACTATGCATCCCACACATTAAACGCACTCAACTAAATTATGCAACTACGAAAAGGAACTGTTGGTGTGATTTTTGCCTTAGATAAGTTTAGATCGTATATTGTCGGTTCTAAGGTAATAGTCTACACGCACCATTCACTCTGAAGTATTTCTTGAGTAAGAAGGATGCGAAACCACGTCTTCTTAGATGGATTCTCCTACTACAAGAATTTGATATTGAAATTAAAGATAAAAAAGGAAGTGAAAACGTAGTAGCAGATCACCTAAGTAGAATGGAGACTGAGGAAGAGATAGGGAATGAAATTAAAGATTCATTTCCTGATGAACAACTATTTAGAATAGATACTCCTTCAACCATGCAATTATTAAAAAATAGGATTCCCTCTAAGGAAATCTCACCTTGGTTTGGAGATATCATTAATTACTTAACCTGTGATTATATTCCGTCTCATTGGACTTGGCAACAAAAAAAGAAATTCTTTTATGACTTAAAATTTTATTACTGGGAGGAACTGGACCTTTTCCGTAAATGTTCTGATGGGATAATCAGAAAATGTGTGCCTGATAATGAAACTTTAAGTATTTTATCATTTTGTCATGATCGTGAGGCAGGAGGACATCATGGAGGATGGAAAACTGCTTTTAAAGTTTTACAATGTGGTTTTTATTGGCCTACATTATATAAAGATGCTTATAAATACGTTAAATCTTGTGAATCTTGTCAAAAATGGGGAAATGTATCTAAAAAACATGAAATGCCTATGCAACCTATTTTAGAATGTGAGTTATTTGATGTTTGGGGTATAGATTTCATGGGACCTTTTCCTATATCGTTTGGAAAAAGATTTATTCTTGTAATGGTAGATTATGTTTCAAAATGGGTAGAAGCTGAAGCTCTTCCCACTAATGATACCAAGGTTGTCATACGATTCCTTAAAAGAACATATTCACTAGATATGGCATTCCGAGGCAATCATTAGCGATAGAGGTTCACACTTTTGTAATAGACCATTTACTAAGTTAATTGAGAAATATGGTGTAACACATAAACTAGAACGCCCTATCATCCATAAACCAAAGTGGTCGCAGTAGAGGTGTCAAATAGAGAAATCAAAAGAATCGTGGAAAAACAGTTGATTCAAATCGTAAAAAGCGGGCAATTAAATTAGATGATGCGTTATGGGCGTCATGAGCGCCTTTTAAAACACCAATAGGTTGTTCTCCCTATAAGCTAGTCTTTGGTAAGTCTTGTCATCTCCCAGTTGAGTTAGAACACCGAGCCTTCTGGGCTATTAGATTTCTAAATTTCGATCCTAAGGTCAAGCCGGTGATCATAGATTGCTTCAATTGACGAACTAGAAGAATTTCGTCTCGATTCTTATGAAAACGCTCGAATCTACAAGGAACGCACGAAGTCCTTCCATGATAAGAGAATCTTTAAGCGTGAGTTCCATGTAGGTGATCGAGTGCTTTTGTATAATTCACGTTTAAAGTTGTTTCCAGGTAAGCTTAAATCAAGATGGACAGGTCCATTTAAAGTAACACGGGTTTACAAAACTGGAGCTGTTGGACTAACTGATGGAAATACAACTTTTATAGCCAATGGACACAGAGTAAAGTTATTTGTGGAGGGAGAAGGAATCCCACTGAAAGAAGAAATAATGCTACTGATTGATCCCCCGACAAATTGAAAAAGCAGAGAGAAAAAAAAAAAATAAAAATTTGAAAATGAAAAGCAAAAGAAAACTGAATCACCCAAATACCAGTGCTATCTATCTTTACTCTACTTTTACGTAAATTTAATTATGTTTAAACTCTTTTCGTCTTTTACCGGATAGACGTAAAAAAGAACCTGGATGTCTTTTTTAGATAGAATAGGAGTTTTTATTTTACTTTTGAAATTAGGCCTTGATAAAGATGTCGCGTTTTCTATAGAAGCTTTAGTTTTTGAACAAAACAAGAAATTGTTGAGAGAGATTAGATTAAGAGAAGTATGTAATGGAATATCAAGAAGTGCGATAAAAAGAAGGGCAAAGTTTCTAATGAGATGCAGAATCAGTGGAAAAAAGTGAACATGTTGGACGCTGTGGGAAAAACACAACCAGATCCCAGGATGAGTGTTTGAATATTGTTAGGAAGGGAACGATTAGGTGGTTATCCGAAAATCCCGATGGAATTCCGAGAGATAATTCAAATGCCTCGTTTTTAGGAGTTAGGTTGATCGAGCGTTATATCAGAACTTTGGAGGATTTAGAAATCGAAGAATCAGGAACCCCTTAAGTTCGAGTCTTTTATTTTATTTTATAAAATTTTCGCATAACTTCTGAGAATTTTATAAAATTGGATCTTTATGAAAATTTGAGGAGTTTTATAAAAGTTTTATAAAAGTTGTTTTAATTTAAACGTTTTATAAGAATTGATATAAATTTATTAAATTTTTAGAAGCTTTTTATTAAAGTGTTATAAGGATTTTATTAAATTTTTATAAATTGTTATAAAAGTTCCTTCAAATTTTATTTTAATAAACTTATTTTTAAGACTTTAATTAAGTTTTATTAGAATTTGTATAAGTTTTATTCAAAAATCATAAAAAAATCGAAAAACAGAAAAAATTGTTCACGGACCGATCCGGCCTTAATACCGGACCGGTCCGGGGTCTGAAAACATAAAACAGACGGGGACCCTTCTTTTCTTCTTCTTCTTCCCTAATTTTTTCTAACAAATTTTTCACACCTAAACCCCACCTTACGAATTTTTTTACTTTTCTTCCACAAAATTCATCTCACACTACACCACTACTTGATTTCTTCTCATTATCATCTCCTCTCTTCAACACAAAGTGGAAAATTCAAAAAGGGTCAAGAACAAGCTCCATTCATTCCGGCAACTTTAACACTTTTCCGGCCTATTTTTCAACGTTTTCTACACTTTAAGGTATAATCTAGTTGTTAATTTCAGTATTTTCATAATTTTTAGATTAATTTCAACTGCTTTTGATTTTTGAATGTGTTGTGACATTATTATTTTTTTGTTTGTTTTGTTGTTGTTTTTGTTGATTGGCATTACCAATATCGTAGAATGGCCGAGTCGAGTACTGTAGTCTCTAAAAGAGAAAATCAAAAATTCCAATTTCAACTCCTGTCGTAGGCACAGTAATTTTATCACCTGAGGAGGAAGCTGTAAGTTTTGAAAGAACCGCATCACCTGAAGCTAAGAAAGCGTATACAAAAATTTATAGTAAGTGTGATGTTCTGGTTGAAAAAGGTTTAGATTTGGATGACTTAGGTGATGAAGTCAAAAATATCTTTAGAAGGCGTCAGTGGTTAGATTTAGCAGCCAGAAGGGAAGGTGAGATTAACACGACTATAGTAGCTGAGTTTTATTCGGTTTTATCTACTATGTCAGAAGAACAGCTTACTCAGTCGGAAACTGTACCTTTACGAGCCAGAAATATTCCTTTTAACCCTGCCGTCATTAATGCAATTTTAGGAGTTGAGGTTTTTCCTGATGAGGAGGATTACAGGGTAGTCTATAATTTAGATGATCCTGCCTATCCACCTTGTCAGTCTGATCCATATACCTTACCACAGTGGGAAACACCTATTCCACCACAATCGAGCTTTCATCCATCGTCATATCCTTTTGGAAGCCAATCTAGTGGGCAGTGTGTATTTTCGACAGTGTTTCGAGAGACCAAATGATGTCGAGTTGGGGAGGATTCACCGAGTATGCACATGTCACGTCTGGCATGAGTTCGATGGGTCTTGATAGTTCGGCCAGACCACGACTTCACTCATCCATCGCCTTCTCGGTCGTTTCCAAGTTCGAAGTTTCAAGTTGATCCGGAGGAAGATTATGATGAAGATTGAATTTTAATGATTGATTAAACATGTTTACTACACATTTTATTGCATTCGACTTTTGTCATTTAACTATTAGTTTATTTTCAATTTTCGTTACAATAGATTTTATAAAATTTTGGTTTGCATTTTAAATCGGTTTAGTTTTTATAAAACTATAAAGAAAAAACCCAAAAATAATTTTCGTGATAATTACTACGTCATTTTATAAAATATAATGTGTCGCTTTATCCGTTCAGTATCAAGTTAAATTAACTTTACAATGTATCTTCGAGGAAAGAGTTCGTAATAGGCACGTGAAGTAAATAGCCAAAAATCAAATTGACTTTCACCTCTCGTCCCTCAAGAAAAAAGCAGGATGAGGTCGGACCGGTCCGGCCTATACTCGCCCGATCCGTGAAGGGAAACAAGATGACTCATTTTTTGAGTCTGCATCTCGCTCATCCACGTATGTATTACTTTCTATCTATATAAAGGAGGCCAGGGAATGAGGAAAGGATACAAATTTCTTTCACTGCCTATCTACTTCCAACTGTAATTTTATTTTTTTATCAAGTTTTAAAAATGTCGAACCACTCCTCACCATCTGTAAATTCTTACGAGCCTAATACACCGGATCATCCGAATCGCAAGCCTCTAATGAAAGTTTAAATTTACACCTCGTTTTGCTAATTCTCCAATCCTATTGGAGAAAGGTTTGAATTTTGATAAAATTGATCGCTGGGGTAAAACTCTCATTAGGAGTTTCGGTTGGAAAAATTTGTCAAGACACCGAGAGGACGGGTAAATGTCTCGATAGTGCGAGAATTTTATTCTCGCGCTTATGACGACATCTATGATCGATATCACACAGATTGTTCTAGTAAGAGGAGTGGCTGTTCCCTTCTCTTCATCTATTATCAACCAAATTTTTGAAATTCCACCAGTTTCTATGCCACATTTTGAAATGCAATGGGGACTACAAAATCCCTCTAATCATTTGAATAAAGTACACGAGTCATTCCAATGTCTGCTCCCGCTTTTTGATACAAATCACGACATGTCTACACGAGCTTTACTTCCACATCTAAAGCGTGGAAGCATTTTATAAATTCTCGAGTTTATCCCACCTGGGATTTTGGAAGTTTAACTTGAGAATGAAATGCTTCTACTTTTTGCTTTGGCATTCGTGTATTTGTTGATTGGGGTATATTGATTCAAAGGACGTTGTTGGAGTTTGCAATAGCCAGAGGTAGTAGGGGGAACCTATGCCTAATTCTTGGTTGATATCACGCTTGTGTATTCTTCTCAATGGAGTAGAAGAGCTTTGAGACGGATGAAATTTTTCCGCTCTGTAGATAGTCGGTTTGGATTGCTACCGGTTGATACACCGGGTTGTTCGTCTACTATCTAGAGAGTTGTTAGTAGTTTGTTAGTAATATTTAAGTTTTAATAAGTTAATTTAAGTTAAGTTTGCAGTCCTTTAGTTAAGTTTGTAATAATGTATCTTGTTTAATATATATGTCTTAGTTTTTTAAGTTGTTTGTTTTTATTTAATGATATAATTAGTATACGCTAAAAAAAAAAAAAAAAAAAAAAAAAAAAAAAATCGGAAAAATAACGTTGATAGATAATTTTAATTTTATTTTCGAACCTACTTCTTTACTACTTATTGAACATCGGGACGATGCCACTTCGTAAGTGGGGAGTAGAGTTAGGTTAGAAAATTCATTAAAATTTTCGAAAAAAAAAAAAAAAAAATTTTTTTATGTCTAATTTAGATTTTAAGAAAGATTTTAAGTTTATATAATGGAGTAATTAATATTAGATATTGTTTTTATAAAATTATATAAGTATGATTGATATTTATAAGTAAAATTTTTAGAATCATTTTTAATACGAATTATGAATTTGGAATTGGATTAAGTTTATTGATTTTTGGCACCACAAAAACATAACTATAGCCAAATAACCTACCTCAGCCTTGATTAGAGTGATCAAGACCTCACTCGAAATTGTCAATTATGATTAAATAACCGAGCTTTAGCTATTTTGGTCTACATTTCCTTGAAATACCGCAAGTTTATGCGTCTTATAAAAAGAGATGGTGACGTAAAAGCTAAATTTTGGTATATCTTTGAGATTGGAAAAATTAGATAAGTAGTAGTATATTCGATCTTACCTCATGACACTTGCAACATAGCCGATTTTGGTAATAAGTTCGATATATTAATTAAGAACGAAGCACCATATTTACACGAATGTAATCAATCAAATATCGTCTTCCTTATCTCGTGATTAACAACTTAAAAATAAAAAGAACAAATCGGATGTAGCTACCAATGATTGGAGTGAGTAGGGTATTATCACGAAAATGTCCTATATCACTATGAGGTAATTAAGCTCCCGATTGCCTGATGATAGTAGTCCACTTAGGGTATTATCACGAAATGTCCTATTCTTTGAATGAAGGCACAAGATAAATTGAAAAAGGAAAAGTTGAATCATAAGATCTCGTGAATTATTACAAGTTTAAGGAAACCGGACTTGTAATTTTCGATCGAAAGAGTAGTACTCGATCAATCTTGATGAAGCAATGCCTGTAAGTTTGATTTTCTACACACACTCACGCTTTTAGTTCTTAATCTCTAAAAAAAAAAAAAAAAAAAAAAAAAAGAGAGAAAAAATCAAAAAAGATGCTAAGAATATGTTTTTTCAAAAATATGAAGATGTAGATGACGCATTTGCACTCTTCTCTTTTTGATTTCCTTTCCGATTAACCAACATCTTGAACCTAAACTCTATAAGCCATTTTTGTCAATTACCTTCTGAAATTTCCGATTCCGCATTTCATAATAGTTGCGATTAAAAAATAATTACGATATTTTATTTATACTTCTTAAATATTACATATATAATTTTATCTAAATAATATTTAATGTTTAAGTTATTTCATTATATACTCTTTTCTGCATTCTTCTTAAGATTTTAAATTAAGATAGATAATATATTTATAATATTGACAAAATATATTATAATCAAAAAATTATACTATCTTTTATTATCGCTTATTTTTGCTCGGGACGATCAAAAGCTAAGTGGGGAGTAATTTGATGTATTATTTTTATATGATTAAAAATATGTTATATTATTATGTTTTATCAACGAATTCTATATAAAATATATGAAATTATGGTATAAAGTGTTAGTCTTTATAATTTAGAGTGTTTAGTAATAATAATAATAAAAGTTGTAATTTTGTACCGATTTTAGTAAATCGGAGTGTAAATGTCGATTTACGTGGGTATTTGTGATGTTTTATTGCGATTTATAAACCAAGACCCGAGAATCGACATTTTGAAGTTTAATCATATCTCTCGGAATGATTTAGAGAGTGCCACGAGTTTAAATGGTCAATTGAATAGCTTTAAGTGACAAGTAGCCAATCAATCTGGATAAGTAATAATAGAAATATCTTCGACAAACGAATGGCTCATCAAAATGATATTTTCAAAAAAGTGTTCTTCACAAAAGTTGTAGATTTTTCCGAGAGTGTTCCAATGCAATTTAAATTATGAAGATTGGAGGTCTAGAACTTAAACAAAGTGATCAAGTGGCTAATCGACTTGGATTAAGAAAAATCCCGTAAAAG
Source organism: Gentiana macrophylla (assembly GCA_026214975.1). Taxonomy (NCBI): domain Eukaryota; kingdom Viridiplantae; phylum Streptophyta; class Magnoliopsida; order Gentianales; family Gentianaceae; genus Gentiana; species Gentiana macrophylla. The sequence goes on from CM047813.1 coordinate 25,540,822, forward strand.
CTTCGGAGGAACACGAGGTCATCAAAAAGCGTTATCTGGAGAAGAGTCCTTCATGAAAGTTGTAGAGTTTCTCGAGATCTTAATTTTGGCATTTCGTTTGCAATTTTGGAGGTCCAGAACTCGAGATATGAATTTTAGAAGTTTAATAATTATATATAAAATAATATCTCCTACGCACATCTTGGAATGATCAAGTTAGTGGGGATCATCATTAGTCCGGACCGATCCGGCCTAATACCGGACCGTCCGGCCTTGGAAGTTTTTTCTATATAAAGGAGCTCATTTGCAAAGCGTGGGAGAGGTACCAAAATTTATATATATAATAGTCTATATATATATATATCTCCTTCTTTTTTTCTTTTTTTTTTAGTAGTAGTAAATAAGGCCTTACGCCGTAATAATGTAGTATCGTTGTAATGCTCGAGAAAATCTCGGAAGTTGGTTTTGCTAAAGAAGTTGTAATGTCCGGAAAATACGATTTACGAATCAACTTGCCGTATTCTAATAACTTTTCTTAAGTATTTATGTTTGTTTTTGTTGTTATAATGTTTTTAGGCTAAATATAATACTGGCCAAAACTATGTAATCAGTTTTATTTCGATCTTTTCGTTAAAGAAATGTTGTTAAGTTAAAATGACTAAAATTGAGTTAATTGAATCTTTTTCTATTTTGATCATATTCGTATTGACATATTTAATAGATCTGAGGAATTCATAATCTAATTATGAATTGACGCCTCGTAGTCAGGATTTGAAATAAAAGATAGAAAAACCGGAGGGTAAAATTGGTCGTGTGAACAACGTGATAACGGAATCCGATTTCCTAACCGGGGGTAAATTTGTTTTGGGAGAAATGAATTTTATTATAATTTGTACTCGAGATCGTAATAATGTTAAATCATCAGTTTAATTGAAACTTAAACCGGAAAGTTGAATCGTACGGCTTTGACAACCGGAGCCTTTAAAATAAAATTGACCGTTTGACGAACGGAATGACTCCTTTTTATCTAAAGGTAGATTTGTACTCGGGACCTGTTTAGATTAATTAGTTTACCGTAACAGTTGTGGATCTTGGACTGATGACAATGGACATATGACAATTTCATACACTCGTGTGAGGAGGAATTGTTTACCTCAGGAGTGCACCGTTTCACTTACTCAATTGGACCTAAAATAAAAGGAGAGATCGAACACATTTCAATTAATCGAAAAGATCGTATAAACCAATTATATAAGTTTTGGCGCGTTCTTCTAAAATTATCTATTAATATCTTGGTACTATATATATTTATATCTATATATATATTTTGCAATTTATGTACATCTATATATATTTATATATCTATATATATTATATTAGAATAACTATTAAATTACATATTTATTTTATGTTAACTAGAATAGTAGTGATTTGTGTGATAAAATTGCGATTTAGATCGAGTTAATAACAGCTCTTTGGTGTTTAACCACACGTAAAATAAATTACCAAGTTCCCTGAGGATTCGACACTGACTCACCGACTAGAACTACGATTTGACCCGGTACACTGCCGGTTAGGATCTGTATAGCCTAGAAAAGGTCCGTCAGCAGCTAGTGCACCATGACGTCACGCTACGACACTACGATTGGCTAAGGTTGGAGGTGGTACAGTTGTTTCCCGCCCAAACAAACGGAATTACTGAAAGTATAACGAAGATGATGAATCTGCATTATACAGATGAAAGCCAACGACAACGTTTGGTTAAAAAGGACAAAGCCTAAGAAGAAGCATCATCTATGGCGCTAAGGCAAATTCTCAAGACTATTAGACTTACATTCGAGATCCGCGTGCCGTACTCCAAAATCAAGACAAATCAGATTCTTCAGAGAAGTCAATTTCAATCGAGACAGTCCCAAGTTGGACATCTCATCATTCCTTCGACAGCTACGACATCGAAGTCGATGTCAACTTAGCCACACAATAGTGTCAAAGCATGACAATCCACACCGTGATGCCATGAAGACTCCGGTCCTAAGGATAATTACACAACCATCACATAGTGTGACACTTATCCGTGTAAGTGGGTCAGTCTAACATACACATTCTCTAATACACGTCCCACGTCATGGTCCAAGTGTCTCTACACTTCGATGAGACGAGATCTATCCTCGCCCTAAAGACATGAGACATCTAATACGTGCTGCTATGCATTCATACTATCAATGCCTGTTTAATAGTACATCGACTGTAGAGACATTTAAGTATCAAACTTATTAAAGTGATTAGAGATCTCATCAACCATAATCGCCTATCATGGTTTCTCTATCACGCTTTAATACTAAGGACGTTATCATATAACAATTCATAATTGGTTCTTTAAAAGAACAAATATATGACAACAGAAAAGCCATTTAATATATGTATAAACATAAAGAAATAGTAGAAATGATCCGACCCGGTCGGATCCGGTTCAACCCGATTGTGTTTAGGACACTATTCCAACAATCTCCCACTTGGCCTAAAAACCAATCACTCGCACACACAAGACCAAGTTGAAACACAAGAATCTCATGCAATACTCGCAACTAGCCCTAGCCATAATTGGATCGCTATCCTTGGGGACTCAGACTATCTTCATACCATGCTCCAAATGATCAAGTCAAAGGAACCGCATCAACACACACATGAATCTCTCTGACGAGACCACTGGTCCTCGATCAAGCAATGAATCCACTTACTATATCGCCTATATAGAAAGGTGGAAGAACCGTATAAGGTTCAAGAATGAACCTTCTAGATCCATGTATCGCCTCCCACAAGCCTCCAAGGCACTACTGTGTTTTGGCCTAGTTGTAGAATTTACAGTGACCCATAGCCTAGAACATTTCCAGCTCACTGTATCACTTAATCAAAGTGACTGCAAACCCAGACTGTAGCTCCACTCGCCTTCATAAGACTCAGGGATACATGTCTGTATATCTACGTTTATTCGCTTCCAAGTTTCGATAAACTAGGAACTCTTCCTTAACTTTTTTAAGGATGTTCTCGACACTTACCAGATTTACTTTTATACTTGCTCATGACTCTTCATGGACTATGAACATCTGGCATTACTCTTATGATGGTTCCTATTGCAGTAGCAAAGAAAACCTTTCATAAGCATCATCTTTCACCTTATCTTTAGGACAAACGTCCTAACATAGATAGATCTTGGGAACACCGTCTTGCAGTATCCCCTGTCGCGATCTATGCTAAACTCCTTTTAGCATCACATCTATATAGGTAAACTATAATCTAACAACAGTTAAATCTATCGCTATAGATTCTTATTTCTAAAATAAGAACTGCTAATCCAAGTGCTTTCGTAAAGACCTTGAACTACCAAACATTAGTTGATTGTGACATATGGTGATAATTCTCAAGAGAGATATCCAATACCTTACTCAAAAATCGTAACACACTCCCACTATCCATATTGCATATGGGGCATATCCTTCTTTTGACTAAATCAAACTCCTTTGATTGTCAAACAAAGAAATCATCTAGAGAAACTTGTTTGAGTCCATAAATGGATCTCATGGGCTCACATATCATGTTATTGTCGAGGAACATCGGGCTGTTTGCCCAACGTCTTCAACACTATCATATAGCCATGATACGAAGTTGTAACAAGCATCATCTGAATAGAACTGGGCTCAGCTGGCAGCATACAAATAATTACATGGTTTACACCCCTTATCCTTCAGCCGTCAGTATGGCCTTATGGTAATCATATTACTATCCATGTCAGCCTTTCATGGAAATTCCCCTTAGGTAAGACATACTAAGTTCACAACCTGGTTGTCACCGATGGAATCTAATTCGGATGTTATGGCTCCCGGCCATATCTCTCAAACTCCGCTTTCAAACATTCCTTCATAAGTCGTGAGATATTCATTCTTCAAGATGAACATACCAAAGCAATTTTTTTCAGCTTGAGGTTATCCATAGACTTACAAAACTTTTGTGTGCACTGAGCAATGTTCTACACCTCATCCCTATGCGGCGTCTGCTCATGTTCCAATGGTTGAATATATCTTTATGGTTCTCAAACTCTTTTGAGATCTTATTTACTCCCACTGTTTCTTTTGGAAGAAAGACTTCCTCTAGAAGACAGCATGTTTGGAGACAAACATTTTGCTCCACGGATAGTAAATAATATCCAGCGTACTTGCTAAGACATTCCACAAAGTTGCATATGTTGTACTAGGCTCCAAGCCTTTCTGACTTCGCCTATAATAACTTCAAATCATCGGTTAAGATAGATTCAACATTATCTTCTTCCATATCTAATATGGAATTTATTCAACATTTATTCTTTGGAACATGGTTAAGTATAAGGGCACTATCCTCGAAGCGGGTAAGGATACTTCGCATGGCTTGCGTCCATACCTTTATCATATGAAGTGTTTTTTCCATTTTGAGAAAACAATCTAATTGCATATCCCAATGATGGTATCCTTCAAGGAGGAATCTTATTCCTTTCGCATTTACTTCAAACACCCTTCAGGTATCAATTGCTTCAATCCAATTGAAGATTAATTCCTAAGTAGCTCATCAATCTCATATTCGTACTAGCTGGAACTTTACGGGCTTTCCGAATTATGCACTTCACTGAGTACATTCAACTATTTCTAAAAATAGTCATAGAGATTAACAAACAATTATTTGTGGCATTAATTGTCATAAACCAACAAACATCGGTGTGTTTAGGCTTTAGACAATTTTTCCAGAATTTATAACCTTTTTCTTAAAAGGGTATTTTAGTCATCTTTAGATAAGATACATATTACCCACGTGATTCATAATCACATGGTTTAGACGTCATCAAAATGACATCTGATCACACGATTCCCCTCCATAGAGACTATGTCTAGAACGACCACCAATATCAAGGATAACAACCATACAAATACTTAGTTGAGTTTTCTTCACATATATCATCTATATAGTGACAACAATCTAGTATGTTAGATTCAGTGACCTTTCAACTTTATCGGAATAACATTCATTCTTTACAATTGAATATGTCTACTAAATCCTAACAAGCAAATGAAAACATGTTCTTCATAAGAACCGAACATAATAACATTTATTTAGTTCCCTTATCGCTTTACTAGATCCGTAATGTGGTAAGTGTTACAACGCTTTGCTTCACCATCCATATCTCAGATTTAACCTTTCTAATTTAATCACACTCGTAAGATATCATATATCTAAGAGTTGACTTGAACTTAGATAGATTTATCTCAACACACTTGCCAAGAATAGAGACTTCGATAAGCTCTCTATTTAAGCACATACCCTATCTTTCCTTTCAATCCTTTAAGCACTTGTAAATATTTCTTAATGTAGTCTTCATAAGACTTAAGAAAGATCACAAGAGCTATGTCTTTAATTTCCTTTCATAAAGAAAATCTAAAGTTTATTAAATAGTTTATTTAACCTTTTAAATCGTATTTAAAACATTAACTATTTAATTAACCTTTAAGCAATGGTAGGAATTAAGTCGATATTTAAATCTTATAATTTTGAAAACAACCAAAATTAGATGTGGTCATTCTTATCCAACATTTGAATTAATTGTCATCATATGACTGAATGATCATATTGGATCATATCCAATGCCATGAGCTTTCGCTTTTCATTAAAGTCTTGGAGTACTGCATCAAATATGTAGTCTCCTTGTCTCTAACTACTATAACTGGATTGCTCGTGTCATTGCTTATTTTAAAAGGATTAAAATTACTTAACCAAATTTGAGAACGTTTCTCAAAAGGTGACAGTCATAATTTGGTTTTACTAATCGAGAATAAAACATAAATATAAAGTTTGCTAAAACTACAACATAAAAATGAAAATAAAAGAGTGTTGTTGTTTATACACGCAAAATAAAAAATGGTCTTTTGATTTATGATTTTACTCCCACTAGTCAACTACTCCTAATTGACTTTCAAAAATCTTTAAAAATTCTTTAGTGGCCAAGATCCCATCTGGTTACCCCGATTCCCAACGAGGGCCGATCAACCGGAATAATTCGAAAGGTATGTAACACTTACCAATCACATCTCTATGTGACTCTTGGTGGTTGACTAGTCAACTTTTTGACAATTCACATCTTTATGTGGTAGTCAACCCCTTGCCTCTAGAATAAGACGGTCCTGACGAAGGCCAATCACCGCAATACTCTAGTCAAGTCATAACCCAATATTCGCGAGATCTTATACGATCATATCTCAATAACGACGATATACCCGTGGTAGGTCAACGCCCGACGAGGGCCGATCAGTTGGATCCGAACAAGGGCTCTTCACCGTCGCTATAATATTGGGAGACAATATTTCGACCTGATTTTTGTTGTGGAAGTATTTACGTAAATTAATTCACTTAATTAATTTTAATTGCGGTCTCATCAAATATATCTATCTCTATAGACATACATCATACACATTTATCTAGATCGTGCCTAGTCATGCATCTATCGTATCATATAAAATAAATACAAGCACAAAATAAATAAATGCGTAATGTAACCGGTACGATCATGGACTTTTCCTAGGTGCGGTTTCGAATACAAACTAACGAAATCGCAGGTCACAGTCTAAAGGTAACTGCAACCGCCCATAGGATCTTTAATGCTCCATTCTCCAATGGGATCTTTATTTTCGTCTTTCTTTGGTTTTCATCTTCTGCTCCATTCTTGTTACATTTAATTCTATCTAATAAAATGAATACACCCGCCGCACACGGGAGGGAGCTAACGGGAATGAGATAAATGCAGAAAATAAACTAGGTCACGTTCTTAATAACGGCCTAGGACAATTTTAAACCAACAGAAAAATTAAATCATTCACATCTATCCTATCGGTCGAGTCCATGATCAATCGGGATCCATATAATCATATTATATCTACTATATCTAATCCATACAATGATATCTTATGAAAAAGATAAAATTAAAATTTAACTACTTGCGTCTTAATTAATCAATTAACGTTTAATCTATTGAATAATTTTATCCAATCAATTAGCTAATTAACATTTAATTAATTAAATGATTTTAATCGAAGTAAAATTAACGATTAATTTTAAACCGATTTCAATTTTAATTTTAATAAATTAGAACTATTCCAAAAATAAATCAAATTAAAATTATGTCTCTTTTGTTTCTTTCCTTTTGATTTGTAATCAAAAGGGATGTCATTGGTTTCCTAAGCCAAAAGGCATCTTCCTAAACCAAATTTGGTTTAGGCCTGGCCACTTTCCAAAATCAAAATTTTGGAAGTGGCCTAGGACTAGGCCATTTACAAATCAAATATTTGAAAAGGGCCTAGGCCTATTCCAATTCAAATATTTGGAAAGACCAAATAATTTTGGTTTAGGCCTGCCCACTTTCCAAAATCATAATTTTGGAAGTGGCTCAGACTCTGGCGCGTTTACAAAATCAAATATTTGAAAAGGCTTGCGCTATTCCAAATCAAATTTTGAAAGACCAATATTATTTTAATGCCATGTGACATCCCAATGGCCTAAACTATTTGAACCATTGGTTAGCCACACGACACAACTAAACAAAGGAGAAATTACCAATCACAAATATGAACCATATTGAATCACAAAATACACAAAACAAAATTTAGGAGATCCGCCAAAGATTGACCGGTCAACCGACGCCGCAAAGAAGCCGCCGCCGCCGCCAATGGTCGACGCGAGCACCACCCGATCTCGTTTTTTCTTTTTCTTTCCATGTATCATTTTTGCGAATAAAAAATCTTTCATCTTTTAATTACGTGATTTAAACGATAAAATTAACTACGCATATTAACATGCTTATTGCTTAAGCTCGAAGCTCGCTCTGATACCACTGTTAGGAAATCTAAGCGGGAACGCAGCGGAATTCAAAATTTTGACTTCCTTTTACCCAAGATCGACTTCGTTTAAGCAATAAACAAATAAACTAGTAGACGGTGGTTACCTTGGTTGATCTAAAAGATCGACGCTTTGACCGTCTAAGGAGAGTTGTTCTGCATAGAGTGCCCCAAGCGCTCGCCTCTACCGCTAGTCCACATGAATGTTCTCCAGAATCCCATCATGGATTGCTATTGGAAAACTCCGGTTGCTAGACCGGCCTTTTTCCCCCCTCTCCAACTCTTTATAGGGTGCTATCTATTTTACCCAAGAACTATTAGCTCTTGGAATTGTGTTGTATAAAAGAGCTTGACACCCACCTCTTATTTATAGTGAGAGGGGCTCCCCATCTAGGTGTGGAGGAGAAGAAAACTTTTTCCCAATAAAATAAGTAAAAAATAATTGATTGATTTATCTCATTTAATTTAATATCTTATATTAAATATTTCCAAGATATTGTCAATATCTTATATTGACTATCTTTATCTTATTACCATAAATCAATTTACACATGTGTGTATATCACATATATATTATTACACATATAAATCTATTTATATATATATATTACACATACATGCGCATGCATAGCACCAACTTGCACTATTGCACACACGCACACATAAGTGTATATATATATATATATATATATATATATATATATATATATATATATATATTAATATTTGGTAATACCATTAATTAAATTGCACAATCCAAGTATATCTTATACACACAAATTGCGCCACCATAGCCAATAAATTGGCATCCGGAATATTCTTTAATTAATATAATATTATTAATATCTTGTACTATATTAATTCATAATAAATAAATACCACCATATTAATTTACCACTATAACCTTTATAGTCTCGAGATAAATTTTCCTTATTTGGTCATCATCTATAACCACATTTTAATCCGGCTGGATGTTCTTATGTGTGTGACCCGATAGGCTTCCGAATATGTTGGCCGTAGACACAAAGTGCAAACTTTGAAAATGCCCTTCATACCTAACAATCACGGGATAACGTCTAGCAACACACCGTGACCCTCAATCATCGGAAGAGTCAAATGCAATGACTACTACCTTTCATGTGAAACAGTTACCGTGTAACTTACAATCCTATCGCTGTAATAATATCCATAAGGTCGTTAGTCGAGTGTCAAAACATCAACGACCGTATCTTATAATCTGGATATCAAGCTCTCTCGAAGTAACTCATTTACTCCCACTTTGCAATGATTCACGAGAGTAAGACATTCCTTATAAGAAGGCCATTTCGATATTCGATCCCAATCATAGGATACGCGATTCCCGGATGACCAATCATGTATACTCCGCATGCTTCAATATCATACCCAATCACTACCGCATGATCGCCCTGTGGCTAGGGGAAACCTCAATAGTGTCAAAGCATGACAATCCACACCGTGATGCCATGAAGACTCGGTCCTGGGGATAATCACACAACCGTCACATAGTGTGACACTTATCCGTGTAAGTGGGTCAGTCTAACGTACCATTCTCTAATACACGTCCACGTACAGTCCAAGTGTCTCTACACTTCGATAGACGAGATCTATCCATGCCCTAAAGACAAAAGACATCTAATACGTGCTAGTCTGTTCATACTATCAATGCCCTGTTTAATAGTACATCAGCCTAGAGACATTTAAGTATCAAACTTATTAAAGTGATTAGAGATCTCATCAACCATAATCGCCTATCATGGTTTCTCTATCACAGTTTAATACTAAGGACGTTATCATATAACAATTCATAATTGGTTCTTTAAAAGAACAAATATATGACAACATAAAAGCCATTTAATATTTGTATAAACATAAAGAAATAGTAGAAATGATCCGACCCGGTCGGATCCGGTTCAACCCGATTGGGTTTAGGACACTATTCCAACATAGCGATGGTCAGTGCATCATGGCGGTCACTGCATCGCGGTGGTCAATGCATCGCGGTTGGTCACTGCATCGGGTGGTCACTGCATTGGGGTGGTCACTGCATCGTGGTGGTCAATACATGGGGGGTGGGCACTGCATCGGGTGGTCAATGCATCGGGTGGTCACTGCATCGCGGTGGTCAATACATCGGAGTGGTCTCTGCATCGCGGTTGTCAATGCATCGCGGTGGTCACTGCATCGCAGTGGTCAATGCATCGAGATGGTCACTGCATCGTGGTGGTCACTACATCACGGTGGTGAATGAATGACGGTGGTCAATGTATTGCGGTGGACAATGAATCGGGGTGGTCACTGGATCCCGATGAAGAAAATTTTGATTTTCAGCAATTAAATCGAAAAAGATGATGAAAAAATATGGATTATGGTGAAAGAATTACGATAATCGGTGTTTTATATCAATAGATATAACCGTTTGAAATATTGAGTACGAGAGAGAAAAATACCAATTGTTTTCTTTTCTTTTTCTCCCAACTTTTCAGAAAGAAAGAAAAAAAAAAAGCAAAGCAGCACCTGTTGCAAAAAATATATATATATATTCCAGGCGCGTGTTTTTTTTATTTTAGTTTTTCTTCGTTAAGGGTATTTTGGTCTATTCAAATTTGTGTCCTCATTACCAATGAAATGTTAAACACGTCCTATTTGCCTAATTAAGTTTATTTCGTGTCATTTAGGACCCTTGCCCTAAAAAATATACACCCGCCGCACATCGGTGGTGGGGTGCGGCGGCTTATAGGAATGAGACAAGTGCTAAAAAATAAGTTTGACTCGTTCTTCATAACGACCTAGGATATTAAAAAGCGAAAGGAAATAAAATTCCACAACATCTATCGTATATGTCGAGCCTATGACCAATCAAGGACCATTCACATAATTATATTACATAAAATTAAAAATGAAAGCATTCATTAATTAATACTCACATCTTATATGAAAATTAAAACTTTAATTCACATAGTCATTTCAAGCAAAAATAAATAAATATTTATTCACATAATCAAACGCACGATTTGACTCAAATTCAGGTATGCATTGGAAGAAGCTGTTATTGAAGGAGGGGTTCCATTTAACAGGGTTCATGGTGCTCCTGCGTTTGAATATCATGGAATAGATTCCAGATTCAATCACGTGTTCAATGAAGCAATGATGAACCACACTACTATCGTCATTAGTAGAATCCTAGATAGCAATTACAAAGGTTTTCTAAATTTGAAAAGGTTGGTTGATGTTGGTGGAGGTCTTGGCATTACCATTGGTAGAATTACAGCAAAGTACCCTAACATTAAGGGTATTAATTTTGATCTACCTCATGTTGTACAACACGCCCCTGCCTATCCAGGTAATTAAACTACAATTTTTCTGGTGAATGTATATATTACCTACCGTCGTAAATCAAATTAACCAAATTGAGCCACTTAGTGTGTTTTTGTAGTACTTCCTCCGCCCTGAAATATAAATCAAGCTGGTTTTCCGGTTATATAGTAAAATATAAGTCATTCAGAATACAAATAAAGTATTCATTATTTTTTTTTTATCTTTACCCTAGTTTATGTAGATTTCATTTACTTTTTCTTTCTTACTAGCTTTAATAATAGCTTCTTTTTTTTAAGATACTTTTAATAATAGCTAAAAGTGTATATTGGACTTTTATTCTTGAAATTTTATGAAATTAATTTATTTTCTTAAACCTTGTGAATAATGAAGAGTGGTTTATATTCTAAAACGGAAGAATGTTACATTATGTCTATTGCTATTAGCAAAATGCAGTTGAAAACTCAAAAGCTACGATAATAAAATCTGGAGTCAAAAACAAAAATCAACGGTACCCCCACACCTAGGTTTTAATGGAAGACATTTTAAAGTACATTTTATATTTCCACCGTGTAACTTACTGTGTGAGACGTCTCAAAATAGCACAAGGGTAAGATAACTAAAATCTTTTTTTTTTTTTTTTTTTCTCCTTTTCAAAATGAAATTACCACAATTAGTGTATTATGAAAAGCTACACATACACACTGTGGGACTCGATTTAGTTGAGGACCTCTTGGTCCTAGAGGAAAATTAGATTAACCATTGAGGTTAGTCTCATTGGCAAAATAACTAGAGTATAATAAATAAGGATGTAGTTCTGTAGTTCCTTCCTTCACAATTACAACGTGGAATGTTCAGAAATGCAACATTACAATAAATGCTTTTTTTTTTAGGTTTTATTTGCCGTCGTTTGGACCTTTTCATGGTTTTTCTTACAGGAGTGGAACACATTGGAGGAGATATGTTTGAAAGTGTTCCAGGAGGAGATGCAATTTTTATGAAGGTAAATTCAACTGTCAAATAATCTTCTTTCAGTATTTCTTGTCAGATTCTTGCACTTGACATGGCCTGAAAAGATAAAGGGTATTAGTGGTAATAATGGATAAATATGTAGTGATGTGGCATGCTGATGTGTACAATCTGTTATGCCTAGATTGTAGTGTATGTCTCATATATTATTCAATGTATCTTGATCTCAAAAGAATTTAATGAAAAAGATTTCATCGTCTGCTTCCTTATCTTGAGCTCCATCTTCTTCAATGGAGATTTACCATCTTTCTAAATTCAAACTTGGTATCGGAGCTAGTGACCAAGCGCCATGAGTTCGTATATCCTCACCGACGTTAGCAAAGAACAACACCGGCGTTAACAAAGAACAACAACAACAACAACTCTGCTAGAACAAATGGAACGATGGAGCGACTTTCGATGGCCAACAAGTTAATTCGAAACACCACAGATTGCAACAATGGAGTCGATCTCAAGCTCCCATGAGTTCTTTTCTTGGATCCATGTCATATCCAGGTTTCTTGTATCCGCATGTTGATTACACAAGAGGTATACCGTTCTCTCAAATCTCTGGATCCATGGTTCCACCTTCTTTTCCTACTTTTATGTCGCCTCCTAGATCCGCTTCTCTAGTTCGATTACACAAAAACATGGCACCGCTTAATGTACCATCTCACTCGATCTTGCAATTGTAAAATTGAATCGAAAACTATTTGCTTTGGAAATACACTGTGTGTTACCTATTGTTCGTGGACACAAACTGGAAGATCTCGCTTGAACAAGGCCTAAACCACTGTAAACCGGTTTATTTGGAATGTCAAATCCTGCTGTCAAAAGTGGAAGACCACGATCAGTTGCTTTTAGGGTGGCTACTTAGCTCCATGACTTAGCAAATTTTGATAGAAGTGATGGGTTGTAACACATCCCATGAAATATGGTCTACCCTTGAAACCTTGTTCAATAATCAGTCAGAAGCTAGGATGTTGGAGTTCAAGAATGCTCTTACAAGATCTGAGAAAGGCTCCAAATCTATGAGTGATTATTTGGCATAGATGAAGTCCTATAGTGATGGCTTTAGGCTTTACTGCTTGGCTATCCAATTACTAAGTCGAATCGATTTTGGCCACTCTTGGAGGTTTGGACAAAGATTATGAGGTCGTGATTGTTAACATCACCTCTAGGATTGGATCTCTTACTTGGCCGAGGTTCAATCACACCAATGACACATGAACGGTTACTAGCCGATTCAATCCCATCACAATATTTCCGGCACAAAGAAATTGTAATCATCCAATGCCTCTCATTCACTTTGCCTCTTATTCCCAAAACTCAAATTTTGGGAAATGTAAATGGACCTGAACTCCACTGTAATGGTGCTCAAGGCAATTATAGAGGCAGAGGGGATCAAGAGGTGGCGTGAATAGAGGTGGTAGAACTGTGGAAGAAGTGGACCTAGGATGACATGTCACCAGTGTGGAAAGAATGGACATACAAAGATAGATTGTCGGGCATAGGTTTGAGCATGATTTCCAGCCTCCATCTCGTCAATGCCGCTTTTCCTGGGGTCCCAAACAGATTTACGCTTTTGTTGCTACTCCAAACACCGTGGGAGACAATTCTTGGTATATGGACAAGGTGGTGCTACTAACCATGTCACTTCGACCTTGGTAACATGTCCCCAACAATAGCTACAATGGTAATGACACTTTGATTGTTGGAAATGGTGAACAGTTAACTATAGCACATATTGGTTCCACTGTTTTGCATACACCACACAAACCACTGCACCTGAAAAATGTGTTACATGTTCCACAAATCACAAAAAATTTGTTGAGTCTTTCAAAGCTTATTACTGACAATTGTGTCACTGTTGACTTTGATGGTTTGTGTTGTTTTGTCAAGGACAAAGCTATAGGGACAATGCTTCTCAGGGGTCAGCTTCAGGATGGTCTGTACAAGATAGCCCTGCCTCTGGATGATGCTGATAAGATCTCCTTCACTCCAAACATCCGCCTAATTGCTTTCATGTTGCTAAAAACTCGCATCGGTTGTAGTAATCTTGATAAGAGCCACGATGTGTGGCACATGAGACTTGGCCACCCATCTAGTCAAACTCTCAACTCTATTTTAAGTCTTTGTAATGTTCAAACTGCTGGAAATTTGTCTTTCTGTGAATCCCACAATTTGGTAAAAGTCATGCTTTATTTCACCCTATTTCTAGTACTCATGCTACTGCTAAGTTTGATTTGGTGCATACTGACTTGTGGAGCCCTGCCCCAATCAAGTCTCCTGAGGGGTATAGCTATTATGTGCATTTTATAGATGATCATACAAGGTATAGTTGGATTTATCCTCTTAAGTCTAAGTCTGAAACCTTTGATGCTTTTCATAAGTTTAAGGCCCTGGTTGCAACACAGTTTTCTAGTAAGATTAAGTGTCTCCAATCTGATTGGGGAGGAGAGTATATGTCTTTCCGTAAATATCTGAACAATCGAGGGCATCACCTTTAGACACCCTTGCCCTCATGACCATGCTCAACATGGAAGGGCTGAAAGAAAGCACAGGCATATAATTGAAACAGGGTTGACCTTACTTGCTCAAGCACATATGCCTTTAAGACTTTGGTGGCACAGCTTTCAAGCCTCTGTCCTTCTTATCAATAGTCTCCCAACTCCTGTTCTTGGTCATAAATCCCCCACTGAATGTCTCTATCACACTTTACCTAAGTACAAGCAATTTAAGGTTTTTGGGTGTGCTGTGTATCCCAATCTCAGACCCTATCAACACCATAAATTTGAATTTCACATCACCAAATGTGTTAATCTAGGGTTGAGTACTTGTCACAAAGGTTATAAATGCTTAGATGCCACTGGCAGGATATATATATCTGCTAATGTCATCTTTGATGAAACCTCCTTCCCTTTTGCTCAAGGTTTTACTCAGGGTCCTTCTAAACAAATTCTTGTTGATCCCTCAATTGCCACTCCTTCTTTCATTTTTACTACTCAGGAAGAGGGGGTGCAGAAGACAACAGACATCCTGAGCAGACTTCCTGAAGGAGACATTGCAGCCTCCCCATCGCCATCGATCAGTACCTCAAACTCATGAAAACTCCTTTGATATTTTAAATGGTGCTTCTACATCACCTCATGATGCATCACCAGAGTCAAGTCCCAAAGTGCATACACATCACTCAAATTCTCCCACAAAGATCATCCTCAAACACACCGACACTCCACCAGCCACACAAGACAAAGTGTGGTTGCAGATGTTCCTCAAACTCGTTGTTCAAACCAGAGTTCATCCCATGCAAACTAGGTCTAAGAGTGGGATATTCAAACCTAAAGTCTATTCTCACGCCATAACTAGTCATGTCACTCATTTCCAATGTAACTCGCAAATGTGTCTCAAGTCATTAAAAGTTCGAGAATGGAAAGAGGCTATGGTGAGAGAATATAGAGCTCTTATTCATAATAAGACACTGGAATCGGTGAACTTGCCATCGTGGGCAAGTGTTGTTGGAAATAGATGGATATTTAAGCTCAAACTTAGGCCAGATGGTACTGTTCTAAAACACAAGGCTACACTTGTGGCAAAGGGGTATAGTCAGAATTATGGGATAGATTACAATGAAACCTCCACCTTGCTGCTAAATCGCCACAATCGGATTATGCTATCCTTGGTCGTTTCCATGGATCGCCTATACATCGATAGACATTAATAATGCTTTTCGAATGGTCCTTTGTAGAAAACAAAGGTATATGGAACAACCCGAGGGATTTGTAGATTCTGCAAGACCACACTTTGTGTGCAAACCAAGAAAGCTTTGTATGGTTTTTGAACAGCCCTGTGAGCATGGTTTGATGCTCTTAGGGCTCAGATTGTTAAGTTGGGGTTTCAGTCAATCCGTTTGTGATACATCCTTGTTTATGCTCAAGGTGGACAACAAAGTTCATTTACTCTTGTGTATGTTGATGATATATTGTTGACAGGAAATTCTCATAATCTGATTCGAAGTTCATCGATTGCTTGATTCCATTTTTCCTTGAAGGATCCGGGACCGAAGATCTCACTTTTTAGGGATGCAAGTAACTGTAAACAAAGAATGGCCTGCATCCTGAGTCAAGCCTATTATGCCTCTCAACTATTAAAAGGCTTAATCTGGAGTATCTTAAACCTTGCCCTACTCCTATGGTTGTCGGTAAACACACCACCCAAAACAAGGGGAACCTCTAGCTAATCCTCGGTGTTTATAGAAGTGCTATAGGGGCATTGCAATATCTCGACTATGACTAGACCGGATATATAGTCTATACCACAACACATTAAGCCGCTTTATGCAAGATCCTCATATCGAGCACCGCAAGCTCTTAAAAGACTTCTCGAGGTTCGCACAGGTACATTGAGACATGGTTTACAATTTCTACCTAGCAAAACTATGGAGCTACATGGGTTTACTGAGATGCCAATTAGGCAAAGATGTTCCTCGACGTAAAATCTCTTTGGAGATTACTGTGTCTACTTTGGAAAGTCCCTTATCACTTGGAGTTCAAAAAGCAATCTGTGGTGGCAAGGTCCAAATGTGAGTCCGAATACAGAGCCCTATCTAATCTTGGAGCGAGAAATGAAATGGATCATGGAATTTCTGAAAGAAATCAGATTTGGCCTTCCTGTCATACCAACTCTATGGTGTGACAATACAGGTGCTACAACACTAGCTCAAAATCCTGTTTATCATGCTAGAACAAAGCATATTGAAGTAGATATTCACTTCATTAGAAATCTGGTACTTGAAAAATAGCTCAAGGTCTCAAGCATTTCCTTCATCAAAGACAGTTCTTTGATATCTTCACCAAATCTTTACCAATAACAACTTTCGCAATTTTAGAGACAAACTAAATGTAGTTGAACCACATATTAGTTTGAGAGAGGTGAAAAGATAAAGGGTATTAGTGGTAATAATGGATAAATATGTAGTGATGTGGCATCTTGATGTGTACAATCAGTTATGCCTAGATTGTCTCATATATTATTCATTATAATGATCTCAAAAGAATTTAATGAAAAAGATTTCATCGTCTGTTTCCTTATCTTGAGCTCCATCTTCTTCAATGGGGGTAATAATGGATAAATATGTAGTGATGTGGCATGCTGATGTGTACAATCTGTTATGCCTAGATTGTAGTGTATGTCTCATATATTATTCAAAGTACTTGATCTCAAAAGAATTTAATGAAAAAGATTTCATCGTCTGTTTCCTTATCTTGAGCTCCATCTTCTTCAATGGAGATTTTACCATCTTTCTAAATTCAAACTTGGCCATTCTCTAAATTATTTGAAAGACAAAAGGGAAATGATACTTAACTTCATGCAAAATTCGACTTTCTCTGTGAAAAATATTAATTACTTTGCTACGCATTTATTTCTTGATTTTATCAATGAATTTGAGGAAATGCTTAGTGGTTTTTTGCAAATCTCCGTCTCAAAATAAGCTCGTTAAGCTTTTTGAAATTATCTCATAATATAAGTCCATTTAGAATACCAATGGAGCATTTATTACATTTACTTCCCTTTACCCCTAATTTATTATACATTCACCTACTTTACTACTATTACATTAATGAGACTCAAAGGGTATTTTAGACTTTTACCACTATAATTAATGACATTTAACCACTAATTTTGGTTTTTCTTTTCTGCAGTGGATTCTTCATGATTGGGATGATGATCATTGCTTGAAGTTGTTAAAGAACTGTTATAGCTCTCTACCGGACAATGGAAAACTCATAGTTGCAGATGCACTCCTTGCGGGTGCTAACCCTAAGCCAAGCTCGTCGGTGAGAGCAAATTGCCAGGCGAATATGCTTATGTTGACACAGACACCGAGTGGGAAAGAGAGGTCAGAGCAAGAATTTTTAGCCTTAGCTATTGCAGCAGGATTTAGAGGTATCAAAAAAGAATGCTTTGTTTGCAATTTGTGGGTCATGGAGTTTTATAAGTAGACAACTATTGTTTAGTCCCCGAGGGTTTTTATTTTATTTTATTTTATTTTGTATTATTTTTAATATTGGTGTGTTTTGGACAACGGTCACTGACTGTGTACTCTTGTAATCGTAAAATAATCCAGATGGCCGTCTGGACTGAAACATTCATCTTCTTTTTTTTTTTTTTTTTTTTTTTTTTTTGGTGAGGAAATGGAACATCCATCTCAGCCGCTTTGAACTTTGAAGAAATTGTATCCATGTTCTTTTTTCTTTGTTTTTAGTTATTAAGAGGAGGCTTGACGTATAAGTGAAACTTGTCAATATATATATATTTAATTGCCTTATGTTAGATCTATAAATATAACATGTTATTGAAATATGCAGTAAGATTAGGCATAACGCATAGCATGAGAAAATGTAAAAGTCCTTACGTTGTTCACCATTATTGTTCAAGACACTTATGCTAGCGTTCTCATTAAGTTGAACGTACTCAACATGACGTCCATGATTCTATGTCATAGACTATTTAATTTTCACCTAGAATACTTCCTCACTTCAAACGGTTATTGATTGTAACACAATATAGTAGTATCTTTACTACCACAAATTGGTTTTAATGCAACGATAAGCGCTTGATCTTAACATGGTATCAGAGCGGAAGGTTTTGGGTTCAAACCCCGCTGCAAACATTAATTTCCCCCATTTATAATGTGCAAGTGTTAGGCTGGCCTAATTGGCCTTCGTGAGCCTAGTTGGCTCAGGCTTGTTGTGTGCCTAGTTGACATAGCCTTGATATGAGCCCACACTTGAGGAGGAGTGTTGAAATGTATAAGGAAATATAGTAGCACATTTACTAATACCAATTGGTTTTAGTATAATGGTAAGCGCTTGATCCTAACATGGTATCAATGCGGAATGTCTTGGGTTCAAACCCCGCTGCCAGTAATATTTTCCTCCATTTATATTGTCAAGTGTTGAGCTGTCCTAGTTAGCATAGCCTTGATATGAGCCCTAGGCTCAGGCTTGCTGTGTGCCTAGTTGACATAGCCTTGATATGAACCCACACTTGAGGGGGAGTGTTGAAATGTATAAGGAAATATAGTAGTACATTTACTAATACCAATTAGTCTTAGTAAAATGGGAAGCGCTTGATCCTAACATGGTATCAAAGCGGAAGGTATTGGGTTCAAACCCCACTGCCAGCAATATTTTCCCCCATTTATATTGTCAAGTGTTGGCCTGGCCTAGTTGGTCTTATATTGTCACGTGTTGGCCTGGCCTAGTTGGTCTTTGGGAGCCTAGTTGGCTCAGGCTTGTTGTGTGCCTAGCTAGTTGGCATAGCCTTAATATGAGCTCACTCTTGAGGGCGTGTTAAAGATAAGAAAATAAAGTAGCACATTTATTACCACCAATTGGTTTTAGTATAATGGTAAGCGCTTGATCTTAGCATGGTATCAGAGCCAGAGGTCATGAGATCGAACCCTAGTTGGAATATTATTTTTAAAAAAAATCGTGTAAGTGTTGGGAGAGATTGTCCACACTTGAGGGGGGTGTTGGGAGAGATTGTCCACACTCTTGAATGAAGTTGGACATAATGCCAACATTTGAGCGGGGTGTTGGGACATATTGCCCATACTCTTAATGTATAAGGAAATATAGTAGCACATTTACTACCACCAATTGATTTTAGTACAACGGTAAACGCTTGATCTTAACAGAAATAGTAAATGGGATTTAATTACAGTTATTTCCTACTTATATTTAACCTAATTAAAAATAAGAATAAAAAGGATATCAATTATTAAATTTGATTAATTAATAAAAGGATTTTAATAATTGGTATTTAATGAAATAATTCCTATTATTCCCTCATAATTTATCATACGGAAATTCTGAGAAAAAGAACAGAAGAGGACGACGCAGAAGAAAATGAGAGAGGAAGAAGAGAATCTTCAATCACGCGGATAATCCGTCAGAAATTTGAGCAGACCGCAGAAGACGGAAATCATCGTCTCATCGAGACGAATGTTTCGACACCAATCGTTTCCAATTTTGTATGTTTTCGTCTTAGCCCTAAAATCGGAATCTTGATCGTTCTTGATAAAAGTCTGAGCTTTAATTATGTAAAGGGTTGTTTTAATCGAAGAATATCGTTTATGGATCGTAGGTTGTTCATGGAAGCCGTGAATCAAAGGATTCACGTTGGTTTGCTTTAATTTCGCTTTGGAGTTTGTATTAAATTGCTAAAGAGGTAAAGGGTGTTCCTTAAAACGGTTTTATGTGTTGTATTGTTGTTGTTTTTCTGAAGAAATATGCAGGTTATTGTGTTTGAATAAGGTCGGGATCATTGGATTGAATATGGCTTGAAACTGGCATCGAAACAAGCTATTCATCGAGTTTCCGATCGTTCAGCGCGCGCCAAACTGGTTTTAGCACGTGCCAAACATATTGAAAACTTGCAGAATGGTTCTGCCCACATGTAGTGCGCCATTGGGACGTAGCACGCGCCAAGGAGTAGCAGGCCAGGAACATGATGCTATTTCGTTTTCAGAGCGCGCCAAGGAGGTGTAGCACGCGCCAAAAGGAAACAGGAAGATCAAGTTGCTTTTAGCGCGCGCACCAAGGGGTTTATCGCACGCCAAAAGGGCAGTAGAATGGAAATGAGATGCTAGAATTGGTTTAGCACACGCGCCAAACCTTCTGGTTACCTTATTTTGATGCTTTTCATGTGTACCACTTGTTATAGATTGGTATGTATTCCTTTGCGGGCATTAGATGTTAATTGACAATGTCTAACTGTGACTTCTGGTAGCCATGGCTCAGCACCACAACTGAGACTCTGCGGAGAGAAGGTGGGAGCACCGGAAGGCATTGTTTAGCCATTATGGGACATTGGCTTAGTCTTTGATCATTTGACAACGTGCTAAGCAGTGTAACTAGATGTCTAGGACTAGAAGTCATTAGGAAGCCTTTATATGAATAAATCAAATGGTTAGATCTAAACTCGTAAATTACATATGTGTGTGTCTAAAAGCTAAAACGCCATTGTCATTGGTAAGGCACGTTTACATATCGAAGCATGAGGACGATTACACCTCCGCTTGAGGCTGTGTGTCAAGAGACTTGTGTAATTCCCACACGGAGACCTAAGTGCCTCTTGAGAGGTGCTTACATGTCGTGGTGCAGTCTCACCATGCGTAGTTTCCTTTCATATAGATGTAACAAACATTACTTGTGCAAGGATGTACTACGGAGCTAGTAGAGGGTGAGTGAGCTCTACTGTTACAACCTATATGGTAGTGATTGTAGAAAGTATGTACTTACCCATTTCTTTAATGTTCCCCACCCTGAGAAGGTGGTGTATTGTAGGTTGTTTTCGTGGCCACTGAGGAGTGACCCGGAGATGTTTCATATGAAGTCTATTGCTTCTATTTCCGTTGTAACTTTGGGTATAGACTCTTTTATCTTGTAATTTGAATGATTAGTGATTTTAGCTTGTGGTTTCGAGTTATAATAGACTATTTGTGTTTGATGGTTATAATCAGTCTTTTGATGATGTAATAGAAGCAGCCTGTGTTGCTTTCGATCATTTGTTAGATGTTTTAATTACCTGAGTTAGTCGTTTTACCTTCCGCTTGTTCTCTGACGTCTGCTTACGTAAGGGTTACGTGTATAATTAGATTAAATTTTAATTACATGCATGTCGGGCGTCTTTTTCCAGATAGGGACTTGATATCCGGGACATGGGCATCATAGTTGGTATCAGAGTGCAAAGTAACACCGCTGCATAGGATTTAAACTCTTAGAAGTGGTCTAGTTGTGTTTAGATACGTACGATTTGAATCTTGGATTTAGATCTTTTAAGTGTAGACCCCAATAAGCTAGTCCGTTAAGCAATGAATCCTTTAAGGATAAAGTCTCTAAACCAAACCATGTCACCTAGGACTAAGTGAAACCCCTTTAAGTAAAGCCTTGTGATCGGATTCTTATGTCTACACCTTTAAGTTGAGGTCCTCTTGGTTGGATTTTCTTTACACTCCCTATTGTGAACTCTCCACTTTCTTTTACACCTCAGTATCAAAGTCTACTTTTTTTACTTGGCAAATCTTTGTAGAGAGTGTTGACTGACTCAACCCTATAAATCCTACGGTTTCCTTTCACCGTTACTTGAATTGTTGTTTATCAAAACTCTTTGGCCTTTCCCTGCTCAAGATAGGTTCCACACGAACTCCAGATACATTTTTATCATTCCCAAGTGCCTCCATTTGTTTCAATTACCAGTGTTATAGGTTCCTTGCTTTGACACATTGTTTCCATCATCCTTGCAGTTAATTTGATGCAACACGGGTGAATGCTTTTTGTCTCCATGTTTGCCTATCTTGTAAAATAGTTTCCCCTGCTCAAAAAATTCTGAAAAATTTCAACAATATAGATTACTGTCTTTTATACAAGTTCTCTTTTTACCTCAACCCAATAATCATAATGGATTGTTCAGTAAGTTCGTGTCAATTCTGGACACTCTGTCCAGGAAATCTACAGCTGCACTTTCACTTCTTCTTTTGTTTGATCAGGTTAAACATCTTCAAATGATCTGAATTTTGATATGCATGTAGAAAACACTTTTATATGAAATATTCATTTGGAAGAAAGTTGAAATTTCTTTTAGTTTGATCGTAATCTGCAATCCAAATCAGTGTTTACTAATCTGGAAATTATGTCATCTTGTGCATTCGGAAAAAAATAGTTGTTTTGACCGATACTCTCTCATTAAATAATTCTAATATTTTACTATCATATGAGAAACTCCAGTACCGAAATCTTTTCTCTTTTGATCGTGCTCAAATTCTTTTCGTTTGGGCTGCACAAGTCGATAATGACAGGTCTGGAGTAAATATCATACACAACAGTCTAAAAGGAATCCTCTCCTCTTTGACTTAGGGTTTAGGCTAAGAGAGTAATAAGTTATGATTGTTATGTTCTAGAATTTTCCCCGAAGTTTGATCTTTTTCTGGGTTAAGTCTTTTAGTAGGATGTTTGTAGAGCTAACATTGTGGTTTCTTTTGCAGTTATAAACAAGCACCAAGATGCGATCTTCCAGCATGCCATGTTTGATGTTCGAATCCTTTTCATCCCCTTCTTCAATTATATCTCTTATAGTAAATTATTTCCCCGTTAAATCCTCACTTGAGGTCTTTTCCATGTTTGATGTGTCTCTGCATCGGAGTGTCACTGCCTCGTCAAATGTCACTGCATCGTCACAAAGTATTACATTTGCTGCTTCATTTGTGAATTAAACTAGTACTACTACAATGAATGAGATGGCGTCAACTTCAATCTTTTAGATTTGAAACCAATGTCCGAACATTCTGTCATTAGTTTCTTTGCATTTGAGTTGGGGTTCACTAAACAAATTTGGAGTTTTTTTTCCAGATGATGTGGAGGTCCTAATCTAGTGGTTGATGCTTGATGCTGCTGCTTGCTTCTTTATGGTTGTTTTCTCAAGATTAAAGTCTCTCTTGGTTGGCAGTATTAAGATGGGAGCACAATGCCTCTTGAGGTTCTGATGTTTCTTGTTTGTTTTACTTTAACTTGCTGATGCCACTTGCATTTGTATGGCTATGATAATGACGCTGGGCAGTGATTAAATCACGTTGAATGTTGGCTAATATAATCGTTTTCATTATTTGGCTTAAATCATGTTGAATGTTGGCTTTGGTATTCAGCTTATTTCCTTCTTAACTCGATAATAAATCGAATGTAAATGCGAAAAATGTTCACATCTCTGTCATCTTCTTTTAAAACTCATATATACTCCTTCCGGTGTCATCTATGAAATTGAGAAATTTCTCATTTTGCAACAATGAAAAACCAAGCTGTGGATTTCGCAATGACTCGTGGTCTTAATTTGAAAAGAATTATTATTTTTGTGGAAGGGAACGTCTTTATCTGTACTTAACACAACCCAAAAATTTATTTGAAAACAATGATTGTTTTTTTAAGATTTATTTTACACAATGTCACTGACAATAACATACGTTTTTATTTACAGAACAAGAGCAATGATTAGTAACGTTGGATTCATTATACAATTAATGATGTGACATTGATGTCACTTCATACAATTTGATACATAAATTTTGTAACTTAGTAAAATAATTATAGTCTCACTTTGGTGTTGTGTCAATTTTTGTGTAGTGTGAATGTCTGTGTAATGTTTTTATTGAATGCATATACAATTGTCACTTCATCGACAATGTCACTGCATAATGTGTCACTGCATAAATCGCTAAAATAATATGTCACTGCATCACAGTGTCACTTCATTGCGGTGCCACTTCATCACTGTGTCACTTCATCATGGTGTTACTGCATCGCGGTGTCTTTACATCGCGGTGTCACTACATAAATCATTGCATTATGAGAGTGCCACTATATAAATTGTTACAAATGTTGTTGTCACTGCATCATGTGTCGCTGCATAAATCGTTGGTGTCATTAGGTATCACTGCAAAAGGTGTAACTTCATAAAATGTTGGTGTCATTGGGTGTCACTCCATAAGGTGTCACTTCATAAAATGTTTTATGTCATTGGGTGTCACTTCATAAAATATTGGTGTCATTGGGTGTCACTGCATAAGATAACACTTCATAAAATGTAGGTGTCATTGAGTGTCATTGCATAATGTGTCGCCGCATAATATGTTGTTGTCATTAAGTGTCACTGTTCATTGGGTGTCACTCCATAAGGTGTCACTGCATAAAATATTGGATACTTTGGGACGGATGTAAAGCAAAACAAATCGCTTCTGCTCCAAGAACAGAAGACTGCGTTGGTTGTAAAAGATGCGAATCTGCCTATCCAACGGATTTCTTGAGTGTTCAAGTTTATTTATGGCATGATCAACTCGTAGTATAGGGCTAACTTATTAATACGCTCTAGAAAACTAGACTTGGTCGAAAGAAATTCATATTGCATATGGCGGACCAATGGTGTTGGCGGATTCTGGGTCGAACTGATGGCTTCCACCACGTCAAGGTGACACTCTACCATTGAGTTATATCCCTTCCCCACCCACATCGAGAAATAGAGAAATAGAACTGACTAATCCTAAGTCAAATGATCGAGAAACTCAACTTCCATTCAAGAGTTCTTATGTGTTTCCACTTCTTCGGAACACATACAAGATTCGTCACTACAAAAAGGGATGAATCGAAAAAGAAATATTTATTGGTTCTACCTCTTATTTTTTATGAAGAGAATGAATCCTTTTATCGAAGGATCAGAAAAAAAAAAAAGGTCATGATCTCTTGCGGGAATGATTTCTACGTCTTGGAGCTATATATCCACGTCTAATTCTAGTCATTGCATAGATAAAACTTTCACGAATAACTAATCGATTTGTTCTCTTTCAGTTATTCTTTTAACACCTCATAATCTATTAATAACAAAACGGATTTTTCTAATGCGTTCCCCAACTGGAGAAGTAATTTTTGGAGGAGAAACGATGCATTTTTGGGACCTGTGTGCTCCCTGGTTAGAACCACTAAGGGGTCAAATGGATTGGACTTGAGTAGGTTGAAAAAAGATATTTGTAATTAGAGCCCATGAAATTCCTTTTTTTTTTGTTAATACTGAAATAAAAAATAGTAGCGATCTATTTTTTTATGCTTGTTCCTGAAGTATAAAACGCTCAATTTGTTCCTGAATAGATTCTTTCAAAAGGATTTGCGCCTCCTCGGTAAATGTCTTGGTAGAAGAAATGATACGAATTCAATGGATCAAGTAAGAATTCCTATGCATAAAAATTAAAATTCGAGATGAAAGTGGGTCACCCGGGATTCGAACCTGGAACTAGTCGGACGGAGTAGCTAAATGCCTACTTAACCTTAGATTCTTGATTAAAGGTTGTTGAAAAAGAGTCTTTCTCTTTTTTTTCCTTTACCCCAATTAAAATTCAAATTAACTTTGAATTATTCATCCAATTGAATATTGATTGGATACCCGAGCATTCATAGATTCTTGTGATTCCGTCATATATCGTGTATATGTATAAAAAATCTTCCGTCCTTGAATGGAAGAACTTGCATCAGTATCTCAATTTCAATTCAAACATGGGTTTGATTCACATTCCATGTTCTGAGAACGATTTACCATCCGAAAGGAGGAAAAACGGAGTCTTTGTCTAAAGAAATGCGTCGAGAAAGGGCACATGTATAGAACCTTTCAACGAGATAGTGCTTTTTTGAATAGCAACGTGTACTAAATGACCTGTCCAAGCCACTCCGAAAAGTCCTGACAAATGATGATTCGGCCGTGATTTGGCATTTTTGAACCAGAAAAGGCTCGGTACTCCCGGGAACAGATCCACTGAAGACAATGTGGGGCATGTAGCTCAGAGGATTAGAGCACGTGGCTACAAACCACGGTGTCGGGGGTTCGATGGTACAAAACTGCTTTTCAAAGAGAACCTTCTTCCATCTAAAGGGTATACTCACTTATTCAATATTGCAGTAGTAGCAGCAGAATCGCAAATAATGAATAAGCAAAGCATGAGGAGCCATCTCCTTATCCTATTTTTGTGTCAAGAAAAAATATGGCAGACTGTCTGATATTTTGATCAGTTAATGAAAGAGCCCAATGCAAAAAAAAATGCATGTTGGGTCTTTGAAACAGTTTAGATCATTTTGATGCAACACTGAATCCTTCTAAAGCCCAAACTTCCATCTCTCCTACCCGTTGTCCTCCTTGCTTTGACCTTCCTCTAAGGGGTTGCTGTGTAACAAGTGCTTATTGTCACTGAGCGCAAGCAGCGTGCAAGCATGGATGGTGGTGAAAGCGAGCGAGCCCCATAGATCATATATCTATCTATATGAAGAAGAAATCATGTAGCGAAGATATTAAGTTTTACCAATAAGATATGGAGGTTACTTCACATTTAGAATTGAACAATAAAGATTATTTATCTCAGAGAGGATTGCGAAAAAATTTAGGAAAACGTCAACGGCTGTTGATGAGAGTCAAATTGACTATCATTTACTATGTGATTATACCCCGTTTATACCTCGTTTTATATGTTTCCGGAGACATTTGGTTGTATTTTGATGTATTTACACATTGGTTATCATTTCGGGACCTAGGACGTAAAGTCCGGGATTCTCGGTCTTTTTCGGTGTAATTTACTATACTCTCGGTCACCCTAGTGTCCTGTAGGGATTACGTGTGGTATTTGTTGTGATTAAGTACAGGTATTAGGTGTTCGAGAAGGCCGGAATGCGAGTTACGAGGATTGGAACGTGTGCCCGAAACTTAAACGTTCAAACGGATCAAAACGTGTTGGTACTACAACCACACCTTCCACTGATCTGCATTTTGATCCACCTTAGAGGCATTTTCTGGGCTGTACATCTTCATGAATGTTGTAGACCATTTCATTAGCTTTCCATCGGATTTTGAATTACTCGATTTGGAGGTCTACACACAAAGTTATGACCGTTTTTCTGAAGGTTTGCACCATAGACGGCCGCCGTCACCATAAAGCGCGCCTAAGATGCGGTTTTTGGCTTAGAAACTTGTCGAACCGCTTTCTTCATGGAATTTGACAGCGTAGCGCTCATCACTACAGTGCACGCCTAGCAGCCCAGATCTGAAAAAACACTTTAAATACCCCCTCATTTGATCTATATGGAGATCCCCTCTACTTTTAGATCATTTTTTCTGCGTTTTTCTTCATCTTTCCCTTAGATTAGATTAGTTTAGATGTATATTAGCTTAGATTAATTGTAGATCGTTGTAATCCGGAGGATCTCGGTGATAGCTTGACGCGTTATTGACGGGATTTCGTTCGGTGGATCGATTTTCTACGGCATAATATATTCGGTATTTCATTTCCTTTCTTGTTCTTGCTTTTTGATCTTGATCTTTGTTAACTTTGATTGTTGATTTCTTTTATTTTGCTTATTATAATGAGTAGCTAATCCGTTATATAGTCGAGATATGTGATAGCCTTCAAATCGAATCCTTAGCTTGTTGATTGAAGTGTTTTGATGTGTTGATTGTTAGAATCTCGATGTTGTTTTTGTTCTAGAACTTATGCCTAATGACGCTTATTGAACTCGTGACTCGATAATCGTATCACACGTGGCTTTACACATATGTATTTTGCGCGAGAGGGTGCGGGAAAAGGGTTCTAGGATCACCGTGTAAAACCGACCGAGTTGTTCGATTCGGTTTCGTGTGTGAGGTTTATATCGTTGTTAACGAGCGCCTCATGTAGCGTGACCGTGTCGGGTCGGGCTTAAATCCGGTCACAGATCGTTGAATTCGACATAGAAACTAGGTTGTTGAAATTGGCGCTTAGTTTCGAAATAGAGACGACATCCTTTAACAATGCCGAGAACATTGTGAGTTTGTCGAAACACTTCCGAAACGAGTTAGGCTTAGAGAGTAGTTGATTGGATCATAGCTCGGCTATCTCTTTTATATAGTTTTAAATCTTTGTTTTATGTATATTTAGTTTGTAGAACCGGTGATCTCGATAAATCACCACGCTCAATATATGTGTTGACTGAACTAGTGGGCGAGACCGACTTTGGTACTCGACCGCATTCCCCTGTGGGATACGACCTTGACTCACCAATTCTTGGCTACAGATTGACCCGGTACACTCGCCGGTGAGATTGGACACTTAGAAAAGGCCGATCAGCTGTTGGCTTATTTGTCAGAAAAAAATAGAGAGCCTCTTCAAACTGGACTTATTGCTATTGATTCAATGTGTCGTTAGGTGTCACTCCATAAGGTGTCACTACATAATTCGTTGCATAAAGTGTCGCTGCATAAGGTGGGTGTCACTGCATCGCGTTGATTTTAATGAAGAAAATTTTAATTTTCAGAAATTTAGTCGGAAAAATATCAAATGAAGCCTACAATCCTTTCAAAGAAAAATGAATTCTTCAAAATATGTCTAGGCTCAGAAGTCGAGCCGAGTTTTGTCGACTATTAAACTAGTCGAGCCGAGTTTTATCGACTATTAAACTAGTCAACCCGAGTTTTATTGAATATTGAACAAGTCAAATTTGAATTATTCTATTTATTACTCGATCGGCTTCAAGTTGGTTTTTTCTAGTCGAGACGAGCTTGAGCCTTAGGGAGTAACGACTCGGTTGGGTTACACCTCTATTAACTCAATTCACATCATTGAAGACGAAAAAAAATGAAATATAACGAAAGACTTACGAGGATCAGGGTTTTATATCAAAAAAATATAATCGTTTGAAAATTAAGTGAAAAAAGATTGTATTTTTTTTTCCCCTAGTTTGGCCACATCAAGTTTTTTTTTTTTTTTTTTTTTTTTTTTTTTTTTTTTTTTTTGGGGGAGATCAAGTCAACGCTTTTTTATTTTATTTTATTTTTATTTATAGTTCAGGTACACGCATCTGTTTTCTTAAATTCAGGTACGTATTTCTTTAATTAAATTTTGTCCGTCTACTAATTTTTTGTCTTTTTTTTTTAGGAAATTTTTTTGTTCTTATAAAAGATGAAATTTTAAACTGTCTTATTTGTCTAATTAAATTAATTGTATGTCATTTTGATCAATTGCCCCTTTATATATACACTCAATATCAAAATGTTTTCTTTAAACGGGACTTGTCAAGGGCAAAATATATGTTAAGTTCACCAATGTAAGAAATTGATTAATAAAATATTTTAAATTTACCTTGAAGTTTTATTTCTCGTATAAACCATCAACTTGTTTACCAACTTGATTAATTTATCATCGTATGATCTGATGATGATGTGTATTTTATATTCTAATCTGAATATTTTTTTTTTTGCCAACCTAATCTGAATATATTAGAAGTATATTAACCGTTCAGATAAAGTTTACATAAAAACATATTATAATGAGATAATGATTATAAAAAAGAGTTGCATGAATTTCCAGAAAACATACTATACTTGAAAATGTTTCGTACTATACGTGAGACATAAAAGTCACAGAAACATAACTAGAGAATTTTCTTGGCTTCACCTGGTTGGCTGGCTTAGACGTGGTCTGGGCTTGCCTAAGCGAGCCTGGAAAATTTCCAGAAAAGTCATTGCCTCTACACGACCCTGCATGTATAATGCGTACATGAAATACTCAACTACCAATTTGATGCATATTTTTAAGAAAATGAATAAAAAATAACTTACATAAAACTATTCATTCAGTTTATAGAAGACCTCCATACCTTATTATGCAACACATCAGGCAAACAAACTGCAACACCAAGACAGGGGCGAATTCAAGAATTTTTTTCAATGGGGTCACTGCACCGTAAAACTATATTTATTATCCAAAAATTTGTTCCAGTAGGTCACCGGAGCATAAAACTACAGTTTTTAACAAAAAAATTACATTTTTAACAACAAACTACATCGTTTTAGCACTAAAAAAAATTTGTCCGGATCCTAGTGGGGTCACGTGACCCCCCTTAGGTCACATTTATCCGCCACAGGTCACCGGATCGTAAAACTACATTTTTAATCAAAAAATTTGTTCCAGTAGGTCACCGGAGTCTAAAACTTCATTTTTTTTCCAATAAACGGACACTTTTTAACAACAAAAATACACATTTTTAATACTAAAAAAATTTCTCCGGATCTCAGTGGGATCACGTGACCCTCCCTAAAGGTACATATAGATCCGCCCCTGCACCAAGAACAACGGATGCTCGTTCCCACAAAAATCTATGAACAATAATAAGATTCTACAACATAAACGTGTTAAAGATGATATTAGGATCAGCCACTATCGTTGATTAAAATACCATTGGTGTTAGTAAAGGCGCTACTATATAAGAAGCGCTTTTACTAACACCAATTGGCTTTTCTGATAACCAGAAACGCCGATCCTATATACATATCGAGCGGGAGGTCATAGGATCAATCCTTGCTTCCAACATTGTTTCCCCAATTATATTGTGCAGTGTTGAGAACTTTTTGGCGCCTATGTGCCTTTATATATGCCTTTGTGTGCCATGTTGGCCCGGCTTGTTATAGCGCCACACTTGAGGCGCGCAAGAAGATGATATAAGGAAATATAAGAACGCTTTACTAACACCAATTGGTTTTAGTACAACGGTAAGCGCTTGATCCTAATAAAACGAACCCTAATCAAGATCGAACCTAAGAAATTAAGAAAAGAACCCTACTACCTGATTAGCTTCAAACTCGATTTGCAAGACACAACCCTATCGAAAAGATCGTCTTGTCGAATTTCGAGACTCTAGCTAAGGCGAGAGCGCCTCCCAAAAATCCAAAAACAGAAACAAGAAAGCAAACAACAACGGAAACAACCAAATTAATCTAGCTCGCTAAGGCAGGGACTTTCCTCACCTAGGCGAATAGCTCGAACTCAGAAATCCGAAAAACTCGAAGCTCATGAAAAGCGGAGACATTAGGGTGGTTTGGAGTCTTTTTTTTATAGGCTCTCAGCCTTAAGGTAGGTTTTCCTTCCCAAAAAACACAAGTAAACACCATGCTTTGCCATTAAAGCCTTAGAAGTACATTTAAAACGGTAATTAATATATAGGTACATCATTTCAACAAGTGATTATAAGTTTATAACAAAGATAATTTGAAAGATCTGATGTGATTATGACAAAGATAATTTGAAAGAACTGATGCGGCGTTTATTTGGTAAGAATACAAGCAGGCTGAAGCAAATATAATTAAAGGTACATGCAAACGCAATCTTATCAGGAAGTACAACCCATATTTCTAAATCGAGACACTGCGTAGAACTATGGTCTCAACTGTGTGATCCCAGGACCAAGTCCAAAGAGCACACCCCACTGTAGTCCTTCTCCTGTTGTTTTGAGTCCTTTTTCAACCGACGATTTCCTGGTCTCATCGAGTATGAAAAACACAGAGACAGTGAACATGTTTCCATATTCACTCAACACTTTTCTTGTAGGACCTAGTCTTTCAGGTTCAAGTGACTGCATTTTGCTGTCACTTGAACCTGAAAGACTAGGTCCTACAAGAAAAGTGTTGAGTGAATATGGAAACATGTTCACTGTACATCTCTGTGTTTTTCATACTCGATGAGATCAGGAAATCATCGGTTGAAATGCATCCTCCAGATATCCACTAATGTTTTCGGAAATAAGATCCGGTATGTCCCTATGTATATGAAATATAAGTCCAACCTCACAGACATGTCCCGTAAGTGCCCCATGGCTATCTGGGACAGTTGCTTGAGCTGCTGAGACAAGCTCAAACAAAGGAGTTTCTACTCCAGGGACCGGATCCGAACCCACAACAACCGAAGCTGCCCCATCTGCAAATAGAGCCATACCCACTAGACCATCTATATAGTCCTCATTTGGGCCTCTGAATAAGAGCGTTGTCAGTTCAGAACAAACGATGAGGACTAGAGAATTCTTGTTATTCTCAGCAATGTCCTTGGCTACACGGAGCACCGTACCACCAGCAAAACAGCCCTGTTGGTAGTTCACGGTGGGGCTTAAACCAAGTAGTCTAGCAAGCTGGTAGTCGGCTCCAGGCATGTCTATTCCACTAGACGAGCAGAAAATGAGGTGCGTTATGCAAGATTTTGGCAGACCCCACTCGCCTATCGCTTTCTCGGAAGCTTCTTTCCCAACTTTCGGAACTTCAGATATTAGAATTTCTTGTCTGGCATCAAAGGAAGATGCCATATATTCACAAAGACTTGGATTTTCTTTCAAAATGTCTTCTGTCAGATACAGATAACGCTTTTTTATCGATGACTTTTCGCCTGTACGTCAAACAAACAAACAACAAACTTTATATATGGTCATTACATAAACTGACAAAGTGAAAAATAGAAAAAATTATCTTACAAATGCGCTTGAACTTTTCTTTAAGCTCAACCATATGCTCACTGTTAGTGATCTTAAAGTAAAGATCTGGGTAGGTGCTTTGGTCGATACAGTTGGGTGGTGTGGCAGTTCCAATCGCCAAGACAGTTGCCAGTCCATCTGCTCTTTCAGGTCTGCTGAATTCCTTCATTGACACCATTATTGTGTTTTAAGAGATATATCATATATTGGGGTGCCTAGAAAGATATGGGGATGTGATTATTTATAACCAGAGACTGGGACTAGAGTTACGTTCACCAAAAAATTTGGGCATGCACATTTAAGTGATAAAAGTGACACAATACATTTATAAACAGAATATAAAAACAACAAATCTTACAAATTGATTTTTTTTTCTTAATTTTTTGGACAGAGCATTTTCAGTATGAGTCACACCATTATCTACTAATGATCCAAATTTGTAGTTTTGTTGAAGAAGATTTTTTTATTAATCGTTACGGGTCCAAAAGCAGACCAACAGAGGTTCAATTAAACAAAGGTAAATAAACTAGAAATCTATACAAAATCAATGGCTCATGCTAGTTTCAAATATCTAGTGCGTGTGACTGCTTTGGAAACAAACACGTGGATGGGTGGACGAACATTGTCTGGAGAGTGTAACTTTATTATGCTAAAATCATATCCCATAAGCGATCTCGCGGAAGAGGTAGGGTCGTTGTCTGCCCATCGTATGGTCTCTCGGGACTTGCTGAAGGTTATCGAGGACCCAATCTTGGGCTTCCGAGGCAGAGAAAGAAGTCTCCCATTGAGCAGGTTGGAGGGCTTGCTTCCAAATATTCCGGGGCTAGCTGCTGTCGCGTAGTGCATGGAGGTTTCCACATGCCGGTGACAAAGATGGCAGAGGGGGGAGCTGGCTATGTGGCGATGCGCCAAAAAGTTGTTGACAAGCAGACAGTTGTGGCAAAGTTTCCATAGAAAGAAATTATACCTCATCGGGCCTTTAAGGCTCCCAATACGGCTCCAGTCCAAATTGCTCTATAAGGCGCTCTGATTCTCTAACTGGTATATGTATGCACTATGCACCGTATACTTTCCATCATCCGAAGGAGCCTATTTATTTGTCTTACATCCGAAGGAGCCTATTTATTTGTCTCACACTGCAAGTACCTTTGCAGTGTGACAAATATTTCTCCACAAGAAGGAGCACCCTGCCTTTGGTATGGCGAAAGGGTTCCCGTACTTCTCGATCATGAGAGAGACCTAAGGAGAGGTATCGTCCACGACAATATGCCAGATAAGCTCGCCTAGAAAAGCGAAATTCATCTCATCAATGCGTTTAAGGCCCAACCCTCCGTCCTCCTTGGGTTTACAAATGTTTTTCCAAGAGATGTAGTGACAATGTTTTTTTTACCATCCTACTCGTCCTATAAGAATTAGCGACTGAGTTTGTCAACCTCATCAAAAATGCCTTTTGATAGCTTCGTCGTTTGCATCATATAGTAAGGAAGAGTCGAGAGTGATGTAATAATTAAGATGGATCTGCCAGATTCTGAAACTGATTTAGTCTTCCAAGATGCAAGCTTATTTCTCATTTTATCAATCAGGAAGCCATAGGTCTTCTTTTTAACACGAGAGTGTATCAAGGGGACCCCAAAATTTGCTCATATCCGTCGTATGTTGCATCCTCAACTACTGCCATATCAGTTGTTCAAGTTGCGTATTAACATTGCCGGACACATGGAAGGAGGATTTGTGTAAATTGATTTTTTGCTCAGAGATAGTGCAAAAGTCAGCCAAAATACTCTCCATAATGAGGACTTTTTCTTCCGATGCTTCGCCAAAAAAAGTTACGATCGGCAGCCAAAAGTAAAATAGAAAGAGGGGTAGCTAGCCTGCTGAGACGAATAGGTTTCCAGATTCCATTTCTTAATGTTTCTTCAATTTTCTAGCTCAAAAATTCTATGCAAAGAACAAATAGATATGGTGCCAGAGGATCTCCCTATCTCAAACCCCTTTCCAAATAATTGGGTCCAATTTCATACCATTCCAAAGGACAAAAAAAGAGGCTGATTTTAGGTCGTGCATAATTATTCCAATAATGTTATGAGCAAAGCCTACTACGATCAAGATTTTTTCTACAAAGTCCCAACGCACCCTGTCTAAGCTTTATCCAAATCGATTTTAATCAATAGGAAACCCTTTTTACCATGTTTTTTTACGGAAGGTATGTATGCCTCCTGCGTAATTATAATATTGCCCGTGCTACCATGTTTTGGGATGAAAGTAGTCTGAGAGTTATGATTTTATTAAGCAGCTTGATGATCACATTGGAAAGCGCAATAAGGCAAAAGTGAGCTGGCCGGGGTAGAGGAGAATCGCATTTCGGAATGAGAGACAGGACGGTTTCGTTCATTGTTCTGAGGAAATGACCTGTCAAGAACGCTTCTTCTACAAATTCAATAATATAAGGGGCAACTATGCTCCAAAATGACACCCGTCGCACACGAGGGAGCTAACGGGATAGGTATAATGCAGAAAATAAACTAATGACGTTATTCATAACACCACTGAACATCAAAAAGTAATAAAAAAAGACTGCAACATATCTTATAGGCCTAGTCAATAATAAATCGGAGGTCATTATCAAACTGCTTCCACTTTATTAATCTCTGGAAATCATATTTCCTATACATAATTAACACTTTAATTATTTATATTTATTAATATCGCAAAAATATTTTCGTAAAATTAATAAATCTGCAGTTGCAATGGAAAATTTACTATCCGACAATTATTTAATCATTAATACGACGAGTTTTTAACGGAATTTTAGCAACTAATTTAATATCAAATTATAAAATTTTCTTTTTTTTTTTGGTTGAGGAAAACCAGCATATTTTATTAAAACAAATCCGTTAAAAAGGCAGAGATTACATCAAACGGGGGGAGAGCAACCCAAGACACGGGCCCCACAGCCGCAACACCATGCCTAGCTAGAAAGTGTGCCGGGACGTTGCCAGCTCATTTAACAAAAAGAAACTGACAAAAAACAAAAGTAGCCGAAACTATAAGACAGTCACTAGCTAAGCATCCAAAGACAGATAAGTCCTCCGAGGGTCGAGACAAAGTATTAGATGATATAGTATTTGTATATTTGTATTACCACAGTATATTTGTATTTATGGTAGGAAGACTACATTTATGGTGAATATTCTAGAATAGGAAAATTGTAACTATATATATACTGGATTATACAATACAATGAATTATCAGTTCACATAACTCTTTTATGGTATCAGAGCAAAATCTTCTTGCATAGGACTCTGCGCTTTTCCCTCTATCAAATCCCTAAAATCTTTTTTTTTCCGTTTCCAGCATTCATCATTTTTTTTTCTTTTCTTTCTCTTTTCTGTTTCTCGATCTCCTCCTTCACCATGACTTCCGCCATCTCCACCACCTCCAATGCTACCTCCGGCTCC
This sequence comes from Gentiana macrophylla, assembly GCA_026214975.1. NCBI lineage: Eukaryota > Viridiplantae > Streptophyta > Magnoliopsida > Gentianales > Gentianaceae > Gentiana > Gentiana macrophylla. Next base: position 25,577,359 of record CM047813.1, read on the forward strand.
TCCTCCCAAATCATTTCCCTCAATTCTCCCACCCAAATCTCAATCAAACTCGATGCCTCAAATTATGCTGCTTGGCATATGCAATTTGAGACCCTTCTCTCCGGCCACGATCTCTTCGGTTTTGTCGATGGCACCAACATCCGCCCACCGCCACCATCTCCGCTAACGGTAAATCAACCCAATCTGCCTCGCACTGTGGGCGAGACAGGATAAATTAATCCTCAATGCTCTCATGGCTTCACTTTCCAAACGCCACGCACGCCATCCTTGGCGCCAAGAACTCGGCCGCAAAGATGGAAGAAGCTTGCCGACACCTACAACAAACCTTCAAAGGGCCGCATTAGGCACATCAAAGACTCTCTCAAAAAGATCAGAAAAGGTGATGGTTCAATGTCTGATTTTTTATATGCAATTAAGAGTAAAACCGATGAATTGGCTATGCTTGGAGCCCCCATGTCTGATGATGATATCATGGAATTAATTTTGAACAATTGGGTGATGATTATCTTGAAATGGCTAGAGCTTTTCAAGTCCGAGATACGTGTGCCTCATTTGAAGAAATACATGAAAAGTTGTTGAATTATGCTCCTGCTTCCAAAACTGAACGTGTCTCTCCTTTTGGTCAACCCTCTGCTCATGCCACTTTTTGTCCTCAGCACAACAATTTCAGGTTGTTTTCAGCCCCAACCTCAGCAACTAATAACACTCAGCCTCCTCGTGGACGTGGTAATTATAAAGGCAAGTGTCAGCTATGTTCTATTCAAGGACACTCCGCCCGCTATTGCCCTCAATTTCGTGTTCAGACCGCTCAATCACCTTCTTCTTTCGCTTCAATCTGCAGCTCCACCCCTCGTCAATCCGCCCCTGACTCTCGCCATCAACAGCTCACGCCGCCGGTTTCCCACCACAACAAAGAGGTCGGGCTACTCCCTAATCCGTGGTCGTTGAGACAAATGGCGCCACGAATCACATCACCTCCGATCTTCAAAATTTGTCCCTCCATGCGCCTTACTATGGTAATGATGATATGCTCATCGGTGACGGCTCCTCTCTTCCCGTTACTCATACTGGTTCGACTTCCTTACCCTTTCCTTTAACAAACATATTAATCTTAATAATGTTCTCTCGTGTTCCTCGAATGACTCGCAATTTACTTTCCATATCTCAACTTTGTCATGATCACCATTTATCTCGTTGAATTCTTACCGATAAATTTATTGTGAAGGATCTTCTCACCCAAACTCCCGATGCATGGACCGGTTAAGGATGGGTCGTATGAATGGCCCAATCGTCTGCTACTTGCCTTTGCAACCAACCGCACTTCTCAACATACATGGCATCATCGGCTTGGGCATCCTTCTCGCTCCATTTTACGTCTTTAATTTCTCTTAATAATTTAGATACTCATCGCCTTCATTCACACATTGTTCTCGCTTGCTCGCAAAATAAAAGTCATAAATCGAGTTTTGGATTATCTACGTTACATTCATCCCGTCCCTTGAAATAATTTTTTCCGATGTTTGGACATCGCCTGCTTTATCTCTCGGATGATTTTAAATATTATGTTATCTTTATTGACCATTATACCAAGTACATTTGGTTTTATCCTTTACGTCGAAAATCTGATGTTGCTCTTACCTTTATCAAATTTCAATCCTTGGTCGAAAAATTCTTTGATAAAACCATAAAAATATTATACTCGGATAATGGTACTGAATATATTGCTTTGCGTCCTCACTTAGCCTCTTGCGGTATTTCTCACTACACATCTCCCCCTCACACTCCCGAACACAATGGCTTCTCCGAGCGTCGCCACCTTCATATTGTTGAAACAGTCTCTCACTTATGAGTCATGCGCCTATGCCTCTTCCATATTGGCCTTATCGCTTGCTACGGCCGCTCATCTCATTAATCGCCTACCCACTCCCACTCTATCTATGCGATCACCTTACTATTGCATCTTTGGCCACAATCCGAATTACAACAAGTTGCGCCTTTTGGTTGTCTTTGTTATCCCCTGGCTCCATCCCTATACGCACCACAAACTCCAACCTAAGTCCGTTCCGCGCGCTTCTTGGGCTACTCTCTTACTCAAAGTGCTTACTATCATATGATATTTCGAATAGTCGCTTATACGCTTTCTTGTCATGTCAAATTCGTGGAAAATATCTTCCCTTTCTCCATCTCCTCCCTGTCGAATACTTCTCCATCTTCTATCCTCTCCCCGACTACTTCACATCATGCTCCCGTCACACTTCCGGATCTTATCCCGCCCGTCCACCCACCCTCCATGTCCTCACCTACCTATACAGTCTCTCCCTCTTCCCCTTCTACACCCTCGGTTGACTTACTAGCAACCCCCTCCTCCTCCTCCGAATCCTCCTCATCCTCCTCCACCTCCACCTCATCCTCATCCCCCTCAACCTCGTCCTCTTCTCAAACTCTCTCAGATGCCACGGCATCCTCAACATCACCCCCCTCTCACACGCACACCATGGTTACCCGAGCCAAAAACAATATTCGAAAACCCATACAAAAATTAAATCTCCACACTCATCTTGCCTCCTCTGAAACCTCCTCTATCACCCAAGCTCTTAAAAGTCCTCACTAGCGTAGTGCTATGCAAGAAGAATACGATGCTTTATTGAAAAATGATACTTGGGATTTAGTTCCACCGGATCCTCAATATCATGTTGTTGGCACAAAATGGATTTACCGGACTAAATATAATTCGGATGGTCATCGTGATCGCTATAAGGCTCGCCTCTAGTTGCGCGGTTTCACTCAACGACCGGCTTAGACTATATTGAAACATTCACCCTCGCTGTTAAATCTACCACTATTCACCTTGTTCGACCTTGGGTCATGCAGGGGGGACGCTCGTCACGCCTTGACATTAACAATGCTTTTTTGCAGGGACACTTGTCTGACACAGTGTACATTTCTCAGCCACCTGGTTTTGCTGATCCCTCTCGGCCCGATCATGTTTGCAAGCTCCGCAAATCTATCTATGGACTTAAACAGGCCCCTCGGGCCTGGTATGATGAACTCAAGAAATATTTAGTTTCCTCTCGGCTTTCGCAGCCCACAAATTGATACATCCTTGTTTCTTTATACCTCTCATGGCTCCGTTATATATGTTTTAGTCTACGTTGATGATATTATTGTGACAGAAATGACTCACTTGTAGACAAATTCATTCATCATATGGCTAACCGCTTTGCACTTAAAGATCTTGGTCAACTCTCTTATTTTTTAGGAGTGTAAGTTCTTCACAACTCGGATGGCCTACTACTCTCGCAACGTCGATATGCGTCGGAATTACTTGCCAAACTTAATTTTCAAGACGCCAAATCAACGCCTACACCCCTCGGAGCAGACATATCTTCCTCACATCCACGACGGTACACCACCGCCGATCCCAAACAAGATCGTCTGTTCTCTTGGCGCTTGCAATACCTACTCCTTACTCGCCCAGATCTTGCCTTCGCGGTAAATAAATTATCCCAATTCATGCACCAACCGACGGACGTCCATTGGTCTCATGTCAAACGCATCCTTCGCTATCTTGCCGGTACTTCCCACTATGGTCTCACAATCGCTTTCGCACGCCGCCCTTGATCGCTTCATGCCTATGCCGATGCGGATTGGGGGGGTGACAAAGAGAATTATGCCTCCACCAGTTCTTATATTGTTTATCTTGGACGTAACCCAATATCCTGGAGCTCTAAGAAGCAAACCACAATCGCCCGTTCCTCCACTGAAGCTGAATATCGTGCGGTTGCTGCTGCCACTGCAGAATTGCAATGGGTTGTGTTTCTCCTTCGTGATCTTGGCTTGTCAATCTCTCAAACTCCCGTTGTATATTGTGACAACTTGGGTACCACTCAATTTTGTGCTAATCCTGTCTTTCACTCGCGTATGAAGCATGTGGCGATTGATTATCATTACATTCGGGATCATGTACTCTCGGGGCGTCTCCGGGTTGTTCATCTTAACTCTCATGATCAGCTAGCGGATTCCCTCACCAAATCCCTTCCGCAACCTAGCTTTCTTCAACAGCATGACAAGTTGGGTCTGCGCCCGCGACCCACTTGATGGGTGGTATTAGATGATATAGTATTTGTATATTTGTATTACCACAGTATATTTGTATTTATGGTAGGAAGATTACATTTATGGTGAATATTCTAGAATAGGAAAATTGTAACTATATATATACTGGATTATACAATACAATGAATTATCAGTTCACATAACTCTATTACAAAGCCTGAACGCAAGATAGACAGTCACTCTAAAAAATCATTGACGAGAAGCCAAGTCGACCAGCCTCTGCCAGAGCCAGCAGAATCACACGCATCTCCAAAAGTTCTGGTGAATCGCCCGTGTCAAAGTGATAGGAAAACGCCGCTACAATAGATCCCACAGAATCTCCAAAAATCAGCCCGATACTCCAATGTAATACAGGACAAATCACCCACTGTGTCCTTTATCACGAAAGGTTCAGATCAAAAATGCATTTTCATAAACGTATATGCTCCTCAATGTTTAGAGGCAAAAGTTCAATTATGGAAAGAATTGCTCTGCTTAATTCGGGAGCAAAATGGGTTGATATGTCTTCATGGAGATTTTAATTCGGTTCGTTCATCATTTGAAAGAAAAGGATCGGCTTTTAATCATAGGGATGCTGCATCTTTTAATGAGTTCATTGACTGTTCGAAGCTCATAGATTTGAAAATGGGAAGGAGGAAATATACCTGGTACAACAAAGCTGGTTCCAAGATAAGTAGGCTAGATAGAATTCTTGTTTCTGAAGGTTTTCTAACTATTTGGGAAGATGTGTCTTTAGAAGCCCTTGACAGGAGGCTCTCTGATCATTGTCATCTACTTCTTTCTATTAAAAATGTGGATTTTGGCCCTTATCCATTTAGGGTGTTTGATCATTGGTTGGAAAATGATGGGTTGGAGGAGGTGGTGCGAAATTGTTGGCATCAAGATGTGAGATCTAATGCTCCAGGAATCGGATTAAAAATGAAGTTCAAGCAACTAAAAGAAGTTTTGAAGATTTGGGGTAAGGAAGTCTTTGGGAATTTGTCACACAAAATAAAAAAAGAAGAGAAATTTTTAGGGAAATGGATTTGAAAGCAGTGAGTCGAAACCCTTAATGAGGAAGAGGAAAAATGTAGAGCTGAAGCCTCAGAAAAAATTATTCATTTTGGTACCTTATTGAAAAACAACTTACGACAGAAATCAAGGATAAATTGGTTGAAGGAAGGTGACACAAATTCAAAATTCTTCCGGGTGGATTATTAAGTGTTTGGGATAAGGAAATTTTTACGGTAGAAGAAAAATATGATGGTTCGAGTTTTATTAGTATCAAAGGGTGGTGGAAAGGTTTAGATCAAAAATGCATTTTCATAAACGTATATGCTCCTCAATGTTTAGAGGCAAAAGTTCAATTATGGAAAGAATTGCTCTGCTTCATTCTGGAGCAAAATGGGTTGATATGTCTTCATGGAGATTTTAATTCGGTTCGTTCATCATTTGAAAGAAAAGGATCGGCTTTTAATCATAGGGATGTTGCATCTTTTAATGAGTTCATTGACTGTTCGAAGCTCGTAGATTTGAAAATGGGAAGGAGGAAATATACCTGGTACAACAAAGCTGGTTCCATGATGAGTAGGCTAGATAGAATTCTTGTTTCTGAAGGTTTTCTAACTATTTGGGAAGGTTTTCTAACTATTTGTGATAAAGGACTACAGACCTATCAGTCTGCTCGGTTGTTTCTACAAGATTGTGGCAAAAATCTTAGCAGAAAGGATGAAAGTAGTTATTTCATCGGTTGTTGGTGAATGTAAATCTGGTTTTATAAAAGGCCGACAAATTTTAGATGGTGTTCTCATCTTAAACGAAGCGGTGGATTTTTTAAAAAAGAAAGGTATGGCCAGCTTTATATTTAAAGTTGATTTTGAAAGAGCTTTTGACTGTGTTAATTGGACCTATCTAGACAACGTGATGTCGAATATGGGATTTGGTTTAAAATGGAGAAAGTGGATACATGGATGTATATCTTCGGCAAGGGCTTCGGTTCTAGTTGGGGGTAGTCCGTCAAAGGAATTCAATTTGGAAAGAGGTATTAGGCAGGGAGATCCATTATCGCTTTCCTCTTTCTTATTGCAAATTGAAGGTCTCAATGTTCTTATGAAGGAAGCAATTGCAAAAATAAGTTCACAGGAGTTTGTATTGAAATGACCAAATTCCGTTATCCCAACTTCAATATGCGGATGATATGGTCTTCTTGGGTAAATGGAGCATGGAAAACTTGAAAACCTCAAAAGGATCCTAGCATGTTTTGAGAGAGTTTCGGTTTGAAAATAAATATGGGAAAAAGTTCAGTTAGCGTGAATAAAAGTTTCGAAGGTGGATATTGGGAGGCGGCCGATATTTTCTGCGTTGTGGGAAAGGACTCGCCTTTCAAATATTTGGGTATGTGGGTGGGGCGAGATATGAAAAGATTGAAACCGTGGAATGAGATTATTCTCAAGTGCAAGAAAAAGCTAAGTACATGGAAATGGTCTTCTCTGCAGAGGGTGGTAGATTGGTTCTCATAAAAGTTCGTCTAAGTGCTCTTCCGCTTTTCTTTTCTCCGCCTACAAGCCTCCTGAATGTGTGTTAAAATTATTGGAAAGTGTGAGGTCTTCTTTTTTTTGGGGCGGGGGTGGTTCTTTAAATAAAATCTCTTGGGTTGTTTGGACAAAGTTACAAGCTCCAAAGTCTTTTGGGGGTATCGGGGTGGGTAGTCTCAGGTTACAGAATTTGGCTCTTCTTGGTAAATGGTGGTGGAGGTTTCATTATGAACTGAATGCTTTATGGAGAAAGGTGATTGTGTCGATTTATGGTGTTGAGTGTGCATGGGAAGTTGATGGAATTAAGAGTGGGGATGGGGGGATTTGGAAATGTATTGTAAGTGCTGCTTTAAACTCTAAGAATGTTGGTGTTAATTTGTTGGGGTCGGAATTTTGGGTGGTGGGGGATGGGAGTAAGGTGAGTTTTTGGGATGATAAATGGGTAGGAGCAGCCTTTGAAATTTGCTTTTCCTAGACTTTTTAGGTTGTCTTTGAGCGAGGTGGTGTGGTGCAAGGGTGGTGTCTTGGGTGGGAAATAGACGTAATTTTTTTGGTCATGGAGAAGAAGGTTGAGGGGCTTTGAGGAGGAGGAGGTAAGGGAGTTGGAGAACTTAATCAATTCTTTGTGGCTTCACAGTGAAAACGATAAATTACGGTGGAGTCTATGTACAAATGGTATCTTTTCGTGGCCATTCCGAGGAAAAAGCTAGAGTTGGAATTTTTAAAAATACTTTTCGGAGCGGGAGAAGGCTGCAAAGTGGAACAAACTTCTACCATCGAAAGTTAATTTATTCATGTGGAAGGCAAGTCTCAACAGAATTCCAACAAAACCGAATCTCATTTATCGCGGTATTGATATTCATGACTCTCTTTGTCCGTTGTGCTACAAGTTTGAAGAAGCTGTTAATCATCTTTTGTTCGCCTATGATGTTTCATTTTTGATTTGGTCGCATGTTTTAAGTTGGTGTAAGATAGTTGGGTTAAATGCATTCTCCTTTAGTGATTTATGCATCCTTTACGCCGTCCGTCTCCATTGTCTTTGAACTCCCGCTTGTGGTCGCAATAGTTGGTGTCACCGCCTGGTCATTTGGAATCGGAGAAATAAAGTCATTGTTAATTCGCTTTGTCATTAATCCGAATTGATCTTCGAGAGAGATTCGAGGTTGTCTTTTTCTTGGCTTTCGAATGCTAATTGCCTCGAGAAGCTAGAATGGGAAGACGGAAACGCAAATCAACCATGATTGCGCTTTCTTGAGACCTTAGGATAATGGTTTCAATTTTCATCATTGACGTGGAGATCAAGGCTATTGCTGTGACTTGGTTTGTTTGCGAATGATTTAGTTTGAGGTTGCTTTTTTATAGTGTTTGATTTGAAAACGGTATCTTTTACCTAACTAACTTTATTTGTTTGTAATTTCTTAGATTCACGATTAATGAAAAATTTCTTGACTGTTCAAAAAATATATATATAAAACAAATACATCCAAGTTTTTGTTCCAGAAAATAAGCAAAGTAATAATACTCGAAATGCTGAATCAGTCAATTTCAAACAAACTAGGCAACCTACTGACTTTCAATATTGATGATGATAACTCCATATATTTAAAAAAAATGATCTTGGTCACTCATTATTTGCTCACGCAATCCAATCATTGACGTTGTGACAAAGCTACGATAAGCACCGACGTCATCTTTTTTGTTTTTCTTTTCTGTTTTTTGTCTTTTGTTTTTGAACAGTTTTTTTTTGGATTAGTGATAGATTCACTACTCCTTCTACCACAACATATTACACAACACAATCAACGCCACATATTTTTATTAGGATCCATCACAATAAATAATTGATCACTTTAATCAATGGATACCAAGCATATAGTGGTTTATGCACTACACAAATATGTATATAGTCCACATATCATTTTCCTTTTTCTTTTATTCTTACACTACCAGTCAATATTGCACAGACACAAATACACATGACATGACATGACATAAAAACTTTCAGAATTTAAAGATATGACACGTCAGCGACTTGTGTTAAAAATACATATCTACTTCTTGCTGCGGAAAAAACGACGCCGGTGTTTTCTGAGTTTATTTTTAATCTTACATTACACATCTATATAGTACGGACACAGATACAAAGACATCAGACATCACGTTACATGACACGGAAAATTTCAAAATTTAATAACACGACACATCATCATCATATGTTAAAAATATATATCATACGCAGACATCGGATGACATAACATAGAAAATTTCAAAATTTAAAGTAACAACACGTCAACAATTTTAATTTTCTTCCACACATTTATCTCACAAATGTCTTATACAGAAGGCCAAGTGCAAAGCACGGAACACGCCACTAGTATTTACTACTAGTGAAAGTGAGTCATGCAAGACACGGCGGGCCCAACATAAACCGTAACCAATGATAAAACTAAAGAATAAATATCGAATGGGAAAAGTGGTGCGTGTAAGCAAGAAGCCTAACGAGTCCAAGGCATTTTTCTTCTATAAATCAACTAAGGCTCGAGAGTCTATAAAGGTAGTATTAAAGAAAGTGACACGGACAATACGCAAACATGCAACAACATGGAACATCTCAGCTTGTTAAAGTAAGACGAAAATAAGCTAAGAATTTAGAAACTCACCTGAACTGAAAACAAAGTTGCGAGAGCATTGAATTGAACACCTCAATCCATTCTGTGAAATGTGACGATTAGACAAAGTGAAAATTTGAGTGGTATTGAATTGGTCTGATTTTCTGTGAGAAAGCATAGTCTGTTAAGAGCGTGAGAACTAGTCAAGCTAGACGGATTCAAGATTGACACTGAAGCTGAAACACAAGCAAGAATTCATAAGAAATTATGGCATGTATAAAGAACAAATCCAAACGTATGAAATTCATGGATCCAACGTATAAACAGCAACAGACCGTGACAATCAGAGGTCAGTAAAACCACCAAGCTGCCAAGATGATCCACCATTATTGGAAAGACCCCCCTTCCAAAAAAAGGTTCGCACAACCCTATGAGGACTACACGAAGCTTATGCAGAAACTTAACAAAGGCGTACGCCGAAATCATTTACAACAACTCCATAACCAATGTAATAAGAGTCACTCATTACCGGAGAAACATATCTAAAAAACACAATTGTTTGAACTCAAGAAACAATTTTATGGTAAAAATGAGTCTGGCATGGCAAACAAAACTAATTATACATGTTTCGGTTACGATTTTTGGTTATCAAAACTAATTATACACGTTTCAGTTACGATTTTTAATTCAATTTGGCCACCAGTGGGAACACCCTCGTTGGCTCATTCGATTTTTAATACGATCAAAAATTGTTCGGACAACATTTCGGTTATATGTATTTTTTCATAGACGGTTATAGTATTTTGGGTATTAAAACTAATTATACACGTTTCGGTTACGTTTTTTTATTCAATTTGGTTAATGGTTCGGTTTTTTCTACTTTGATTTTCGGTTCGCTTACAGATAAATTGTAGAGTGTTAATTGCAATCGGAAAAAAAAAAAATTTAGGTTTCCATATAACGCTAACCGAAATTATTGTTTTTAAAGAAGAAGAAAAAAACATTTCTATCGAAAAAAATTTAGAAAGATTTCTATATAACGCAAACCGACGCACACCCTCGTTGGCTCATTCGATTTTTAATACGATCAAATTGTTCGGACAACATTTCGGTTACATGTATTTTTTCATAGATGGTTATAGTATTTTGGTTATTAAAACTAATTATACACGTTTTGGTTACGCTTTTTTATTCAATTTGGTTAATGGTTCGGTTTTTTCTACTTTGATTTTCGGTTCGCTTACAGATAAATTGTAGAGTGTTAATTGCAATCGGAAAAAAAATTTAGGTTTCCATATAACGCTAACCGAAATTTTTGTTTTTAAAGAAGAAGAAAAAAACATTTCTATCGAAAAAAATTTAGAAAGGTTTCTATATAACGCTAACCGACGCACACCCTCGTTGGCTCATTCGATTTTTAATACGAGCAAAAATTGTTCGGACAACATTTCGGTTACATGTATTTTTTCATAGACGGTTATAGTATTTTGGTCATTAAAACTAATTATACACGTTTCGGTTACGCTTTTTATTCAATTTGGTTAATGGTTCGGTGTTTTTTCTGCTTTGATTTTTGGTTCGCTTACAGATAAATAGTAGAGTGTTAATTGCGATCGGAAAAAAAATAGGTTTCTATATAACGCTAACAGAAATTTTGGTTTATAAAGTAGGAAAAAAAACACTTCTATCGAAGAAAAAAAATTAGAAAGATTTCTATATAACGCTAACCGACGCACACCCTCGTTGGCTCATTTGATTTTTAATACGATGGAAAATTGTTCGGACCACATTATGGTTACATGTATTATTGCATAGACGGTTATAGTATTTTGGTTATTAAAACTAATTGTACACGTTTCGGTTACGCTCTTTTATTCAATTTGGTTAATGGTTCGGTGTTTTTTCCGGTTTGATTTTCGGGCCACTACGATAAATTGTAGAGTGTTAATTGCAATCGAAAAAAAATAGTTTTCTATATAACGCTAACTGACGCTATCCGAATTTTGTTTTTTAAAGAAGGAAAAAAAACATTTCTGGGGCCAAAAAAAAAACCACGTGTCACCCAACGGGCGCGCCACGCTACCACTATGCGCACACCTCGTTGGCTCATTCGATTTTTAATACGATCAAAAATTGTTCGGACAACATTACGGTTACATGTATTTTTTCATAGACGGTTATAGTATTTTGGTTATTAAAACTAATTATACACGTTTCGGTTACGTTTTTTTATTCAATTTGGTTAATGGTTCGGTGTTTTTTCCGGTTTGATTTTCATTTCGCTTATAGATAAATTGTAGAGTGTTAATTGCAATCGAAAAAAAAAATATAGGTTTCTATATAATGCTAACTGACGCTATCCGAAATTTTGGTTTTTAAAGAAGGAAAAAAAAAACCATTTATGGTGCAAAAAAAAATGTCATGTGTCAGCCAAGGAGGGCACGTGGCCACCTGTGGGCACACCCTCCTTGGTTCTTTTGGTTATTAAAACTAATTATACACGTTTCGGTTACGCTTTTTTATTCAATTTGGTTAATTGTTCGGTGTTTTTTCCGGTTTGATTTTTAGTTCGCTTACAGCTAAATTGTAGAGTGTTAATTGCAATCGAAAAAAAAAGGAAGCTTTTAAAGGCACCACACTTATTTTACATTCATTACCCAAATTATGGGGCACCACACTCTTATTTGTTTTACCTTAAGCACCACACCCATTTTATACTCAATACACCACACTCTAATTACAATATTGTCATTTTTACTTATGACACCACATTTGTTAATATATTCCACTCCAATATATTAATTACACATATATACCTAATTTCTTTCCGGCCGCAACCCACTCGGCACCCACCACCGCGCCACATCCCACCCTCACCACCATGCCACCTCTCACGCACTCCCACCCACGTGCTCCGCCACCCATGTGCCCATCTTCCTCCACCATCCCCTTGCTCCACAGCCATCGATCAACTAGCTTCACCGCCCCTTGAAAGAATTAAATATAACAATACATTTTAAGAAATCAGATTCAAGACTTTTTATTCAATGATCCAAAGTGTTGCAGGTACATTCATTTTATTGTACAAAGGTCTGCTGCAAACGAGTAAATAGTGATGACAGCTAATATATCCTAAAACTTAAGTCAAGTTGAATTGATCGATCTACACTACAAAAAAACATGCTTTTTAGCGGCGGAATTTTTCCACCTCTAAAGCTAACAATCCGCCATTAAAGCTTTTTCGCGGCGGTATAAAATCTGTTGGAAAGGTGTCCTAAACCCAATCAGGTTGGACCGGATCCGACCGGGTCGGGTCATTTACAGTCTATTTAGTTCATGTAATAACTTTATTATGATTAATGAAAGCACTTATATTATTATATATTGTTTATTTTCATATTATTTGTTGTACATATAGTAACGTCTCTAGTGTCAAACTGTGATAGATAAACCATGATAGTGATTATGGTTGATGAGATCTCTAATCACTATAACAAGTTTGGTACTCAAAATTGTCTAGTCTTATGTACTGTCAAATGAGACATTGATAAAATAACCAGACTAGCACGTATTGGATGTCTTCTATCTTTTAGAAGATAGGGATAGATCTCGCTCATCGAAGTGTAGAGACACTTGGACCGTGACGTGGACGTGTATTAGAGAATGCGACGTTAGGTGACCGACTCCACTTACATTAAGTGTCACACTATGTGGCGGTTGTGTAATTATCCTTTGACCGAGTCTTCATGGCATCACGGTGTGGATTTTCATGCTTTGACACTATTGAGATTTCCCCAGCCACGGGCGATCATGCGGTAGTGATTGGGTATGATATTGAAGCACGCGGAGTATACATGATTGGTCGTCCGGGAATCGCGTATCCTATGATTGGGATCGAATATCCGAAATGGCCTTCTTATAAGGAATGTCTAGCTCTCGAGAATCTTTGCAAAGTGGGAGTAAATGTGTTATCCCGAGAGAGCATGATATCCATATTATAAGATACCATCGTTAATGTATTGACACTTGAGATACGATCGTATGGACATTATTACAGCGATAAGATTGTAAGTTACACGGTAACTGTTTCACATAAAAGATAGTAGTCATTGCTTTTAACTCTTCCAATGATTGGGGGTCATGGTGTGTTGCTAGACGCTATCCCGTGATCGTTAGGCATGAAGGGCATTTTAGTAAATTGTACTTTGTGTCTACGGCCAACATATTCGGAAGCCTATCGGGTCATACACATATGAACTTCGAGTCGGATTAAAATGCAGTTATAGTTGATAACTGTTAGTAATATCATCCGCAACGGAAGCGATTTAAGGATCTAGATCTATAAAATACACGTAATAAAATAACTAGATCTACATCTACAAGGGGGTTGTAGAACATACCTCTTGGATCTCAAAATCCAAGTTGAAGAACCGCAATAGGAAGAACAAACGAAGGTGTGAAGAGCACCACGATCTTCCGTACGTGTGATCCAAGCAACTCCCGGTGGAAGGAAATCCTCGTCTCGAATCCTTCCGATATGCTACCCGGAAAATCTCCAAGATTTCTCCTCAACCCTCTTGGCCGAAATTTATCTATCTCCTCTCTAAGAGTGATAGTCGAAATTTTCATTGTGTGTATAAGGCTTGGGAGAACTCTCTTTATATAGGAGAGTAAAACTTAGCCTCCAAGGATTTTATTTTGCAATTAAAATAAATCCATTAAATAAAAATAATCCCATAATATTCTAGAACAAATCTAGAATAATATTTATCTTTATTTCTTTCCATAAATATTTATCCAATAAATATTTTATGCACATGTCTTATTAAAGAACAAGAAAACAATTTCTTGTTCCATAAAATAGACAAGGGGCGAAATTTTACATATTGACCTAGTCAATATTAATTTTGCCATAACACAATAATTAAGCAAGATTATGGAAAATGTCTTTTCCACATATTTAATTATTTAGCCCAACTAATTTAATAGTCCACTAAACAATTAATTCACATATCGCTTTAATAAAGTCCAAAAGAACTAAATTAATATTATTAGGATTCGACGTCCGAGAATAGCTATGCTATATTAGGAGGCACGTCGGGGACCATGGACTAATAATCACGTCTGATAAATCAAATAAATAATTATCTTACGAATGTAATAATTATATTCGATAAATCAATCACATGAATATGCCACCATAATCCCGTGATCGCACTCCTCCGATTATAAGATTATATTTATCTCCTCACGAGAATAATAATAAGCGCCCATTGATATAATCATTACATATGGATTAATCCTCCATAGATCGCTCATTCTAAATCGGAAGTTACCGTTAACCCTTTCTAGAACCTCTTATCCTTATTTACCATTAACCCCTAGTGATCAATTAATTCATACAACTCACCGGTAGCTAATCGTTGTAATATGAACTCCATGGATCGATCGGTTTCTAGGATTAACAAACAAGTGGAATCGTTTATCTACTTCCATAAATGGAAGGAATGGATTCCGTGATCTCGAGATAACACGATTACTCACTCAATCCAAAGACAATGCCAAGATGGGGTAATTCGCACCACGACTCGGGCGTAATCCTTAACCGCCAAGTCAAACTTCATAATCGATTCAAGCGGTTGACTCAGTGATCACCTCAGATTAAGATATATCCATAAATATGATCATCCATTGATTCGATAAGACTTCTCGATTACGGAATTATATCGTGAACTCTAATCAAATCGGTCCAAATTTCTATATGATATATCTATCATATATAAATGCCCCACTAGGTTCTCTTAACCGAAAGTCCGATAAGACAATCACACCAATTGTGTTCGGGCGCATTAATAGCACGTTAAAGGAGAGAGACCCGATACTCTCGATTAACTTCACTACGGGCTAATTGTATTTTAAGTACATCTTCACTAACTCAATCCTCCTGCGTATATACCATACACCGAAAGTTAAGTGATTACATAAACGATATACTTTAGGGTTTTCAGAGTGTAAATACTATTGTCACATCGGTGATTATGAGAATAATAAATATGAATAATAATATCATTTCATTTATTAAATAAAAAACAATTACAAAATTGTCTTTCGGGCATCACACCTAACAATAACCAAATAAGGAAAGTTTTTTACTAACATATAATCTCTCAATGGTTAGGAGAAAGATTCAGTTTAAAAAAAAAATTGGACATCGGATATTATATCAACTACTCAAATCTTCACCTTCAAGCTCTGTCAATTTTTTTTATTTTTTATTTTTCAAAACGTGAGTCGGATTTTATCATTGTTTGCATTGTGGTTTGGGGTGAGACGGTGGATTCATTGATAGATTGAGAGAGAATGATGTATTTCATTATGGTAAGAGATGGTGAAAAGGGTGATATGGGTGGTTAAAGGGTGGAGAAGATGGTGGTTATAATTGTTTATAGTTGGTGGATGTTATTGTGATAAAAAAAGATTTGGATACAGTGAAAATAATTTAGATGTAGAAAATCTTTATTTTAATAGATATGGTGTCATTAGTAGATTCATCATTTAAAAACTTAATATGTGGTGCCAGAAGTAAACACATATTTTATAACATGATGTGGTGCCTACGGTATAAAAATTGTGGTGCCTTTAAATACACCAAAAAAAAAATTAAATTTCTATATAATGCTAACTGACGCTATCCGAAATTTTGGTTTTTAAAGAAGGAAAAAAAAAACATTTATGGTGCAAAAAAATTGCCACGTGTCAGCCAAGGAGGGCGGCCACGTGGCCACCTGTGGGCACACCCTCCTTGGCTCTTAATAGATATGGCTGACACGTGACCACCTGTGGGCACACCCTCCTTGGCTCTTAATAGATATAACTAGTTAACTAGTGAACGTGAGCCGTGCAAGGCACGGCGGGCCCAACATAAATCGTTACCAACGATAATATTAAAGAATAGATCCCCAACGTGAAATAAATCACGTAACCTTAAACCGTAACAAATTCAAGGCACAAGACAAAGAGAGCAACATAAACATATCATTTTCTCTGCAAGATGTAGCTCTTTCTTAGAGACGTGAAGATTGTGAATCACTTCTCCTCCAGCCCTATCAGGAATTTCCACCTACAAAATAAACCACATATGATGTATCTGAGAACAATGTCATAAAGTTGATCTCTTTAGCTTCGACTTTAAGTAATGAAACATCATAGAAAAACAATAAGCGGACCATAACTACACGGTCAAATCTCCCGAGACGCCTTAGCTTCCAGATCATTAATATGCTTGAAAATGTGTTTCACTCATTTTCTATACGACGTTTCTCTTTCTTATCATTAATGAATACGTCATTGATCTCGTGTTCATTCATTTGTTGGAAAAAAAACACATGTCAAAAAGTGATTTGGTATTCCAACGTCAATTTTAGTGACGCTCGTACTGCAAACGGCTGTCGGTTCCACCGACGTTATGTTGTTCAAAATAATAAAAATATTTTATATGTGTCCACGTGGCCACACCTTCTTGGCGCGGATATTTGTTTGGCCATATTTTTTTGTTGTTGTATTTTATAGCTAAATTTGACTCATCTTCCATCGTACACAACACCGTAGAACTTCAAATCCGTCGGTATTTTCTTTTTTTCCCCCTTTTTTGCATAAATTACTAACGGTACACGTTTGATAAAAAAAGTACATGTGTTGATGTATTTTATAGCTAAACTTGATCCATATTCCATCGTACACTACACAATACAACTTCAAATCTGTCGGTCTTTTCTTTTTTTTCCATTTTCTGCACAAACTACTAACGGTACACGTTTGATAAAGAAAAAAAAAAAGTACACGTGTTGATGTATTTTATAGCTAAACTTGGCCCATCTTCCATCGTACACTATACAGTAGAACTTCAAATCCGTCGGTCTTTCCTTCTTTTTTTTCCATTTTCTGTACAAACTACTAACGGTACACGTTTGATAAAAAAAAATAAATTAAAAAAAAAACTTTTTGTATTTTATAGCTAAACAACTCATCTTCCATCGTACACTACACAATAGAATTTTAAATCCGTCGTTTTTTTTTATCATTTTTCTGCACAAACTACTAACGGTACACGTTTGATAAAAAAAATAAAAACCACAAAGGTATAAAAAAAAATGCCACGTGTCCGCCAAGGAGGGTGTCACGTGGCCTATTGTGGCAACACCTCCTTAGCTTCTTATAGATATGTTGTTTGGCCATATTTTTTTTAGATTTTTGTCCAGAAGGACAAAATTATCAAAAAATCGGGATAGAAGGAAACTGTAATTTAATAAGGACAAAAGTAACAATATGAAGTAACAATTGTGAAACACAAAGTAACATTAACACGTGAAGTAACAATTTTAAAATAACAATTGTGATTTTTGTCATTTATAATCATGAAAATGTTACTTTTGTCCTTCCAGACCCATTTATTAATTTTTTTGTCCTTGTGGCCCCTTCCCCCTATTTTTGTTGTTGTTGTATTTTATATATTTTTGGCAATATTTTTTTGTTGTTGTATTTTATAGCTAAACTTGACCCATCTTCCATCGTAAACTAAACATTAGAACTTCAAATTCGTCGGTCTTTCCTTCTTTTTTTATCCCTTTTCTGCACAAATTACTAACGGTACACGTTTGATTAAAAAAAACGTGTTGATGTATTTTATGGCTAAACTTGGTCTATCTTCCATCGTACACTACGCAGTACAACTTCAAATCCGTCGGTCTTTTTTTTCCCCTTTTCTGCACAAACTACTAACGGTACACGTTTGATAAAGAAAAAAAAAAGTACACGTGTTGATGTATTTTATAGCTAAACTTTGCTCATCTTCCATCGTACACTACACACAATAGAACTTTAAATCCGGCCGGTCTTTCCTTTTTTTCATTTCTGCACAAACTACTAATCAGACACGCTTGATAAAACAAATTTAAAAAATAAAAAAATAAAACCTTGATTATTTTATAGCTAAACTTGGCCCATCTTCCATCGTGACACTATATAGTGGAATTTCAAATCAAATCTGTCTTTCCTTTTTCTTCCTTTTTTTTGCATAAACTACTAACGCTACATGTTTGATAAAAAAAATAAAAACCACAAAGGTAAAAACAAAAAACAAAAAAACAAAAAAAAAAGTGCCACGTGGCCTCTTGTGGCAACACCTCCTTAGCTTGTTATAGATATAAAAGAAGAAAAGAAAAGATTAATAAGAACTAATTATACACGTATTTTGGTTATAGTTACATTTATTTTTTCATAGACGGTTATAGTATTTTCGGTTATGCTTTTTTATACAATTTGGTTAATGATTCGGTGTTTTTTCCGTTTTGATTTTCGGTTCGATTACAGATAAATTGTAGAGTGTTAATTGCAATCGAAAAAAAAAATAGGTTTCTATATAACGCTAACTGACACTATCCGAAATTTTTGTTTTTAAAGAGGAAAAAAAACATTTATGGTGCAAGAAAAAAAAATGACATGTGTCAGCCAAGGAGGGCGGCGACGTGGCCACCTATAGGCACATCCTCCTTGGCTCTTAATAGATATAAGAAGAGAAGATAAGTTAAGATAATATTTTGGTTATTAAAATTAATTATACATGTTTCGGTTACGTTTTTTTTATTCAATTTGGTTAATGGTTCGGTGTTTTTTCCGGTTTGATTTTCGATTCGCTTACAGATAAATTGTAGAGTGTTAATTGAAATCGAAAAAAAAAAAAAAGGTTTCTATATAACGATAACTGACGCTATCCGAAATTTTGGTTTTTAAGGAAGTGAAAAAAACATTTATGGTGCAAAAAAAAATGTCACGTGTCAGCCAAGGAGGACGGCCACCTATGGGAACACCCTCCTTGGCTCTTAATAGATATAAGATGAGATAAGATAAAAGCACATCAATCGTGCAGCGTGGTTAATGCAAGTACACATTTTTGTATTATATATACTTGAAACAAATGTTATTCTGGAGCAATTATTCTACACTTGATGTGCTGGAAAAAAAATAATTGGAACTGAGGTTTCTGTTTATATCGTATAAGAATACGTGTATTGAACTGTTATTCTGATATTTTTTAAATATGTGTAATTTGTTCTTATGTCATTTATGTGCTACTGGTGTTACTATATATATGATACTGTTACTGTTATTGTGCTTTCTTGGCTATTGACCCTTATGTGACAAAAATGTTTATTAGGTGATATATTTAAAATAATATGTATCAATGACTATCTGCTATGTGCATGTTCAATTATAAATATTTGTGAAACTATAGTATGCACCATTGATCTCACTGAGTTTAAAAGCTCACATCTCTTGTGAAATCATTTTTAGTCTTACAGGTATGGCTGGTTAGTGAGAATGACTTCTAGGTGATTGGTCGGGAGAGAGAAAGAAGATAGGAATGATGTGAAGAATTTATATATAAAAGAATTTATTTAAGGATTTTAATTATGTTATGAAGTCGCGGCGTGAGTTTCGTAGGCTGCTCCCACAACGACCCTCAGTGGACCTGAGCATAGGGAGCCGGGCTGTCACAGTCTAAGTATTCCTACACTTTGATAGATGAAATCTATCACTATCTTCTTAAGACAGAGGACATCCAATACGTGCTAGTCTAACCGTACTATTAGTGTCCTATTTAATAATTCATAATGTACGTAATCTCCAATACATACCCACGTATAGTCCTATCGTCCCTACACTTGGATTGATTAGATCTATCACTATCTTCCTAAGATAAAGGGCATTCAATATGTGCTAGTTTAACCATACTATTAATGTCATATTTAATTATACATACGAGTAGAGATATTTAAGAATTAACCATTTACTATGAGTCGACGTCTCATCAACCGTAATCTATCACGGTATAATTCTTGGGACGTTATTATATACATTATTAAATTGATTTAATAAACAAATAAATATATAATAACAGAAGTGTCATTTATTATGTGAATAATTAAACATAAAAATAGTAAAAACGATTCAATCCGGTCGGATCCGGTCTAACCCCATTGGGCTGAGGCACTGCACTAACGGTCATCACCGCCGCCATGCTAGGTTATAAAATTACTTTTGATATTTGTTTCAGCTTTTAATTTAATCTTTCATATAACAAAATTTTCCACTACATCAAACTGCTTCGAAAAATACACCAATGTAATACCGGACAAAATCACCCGTTGCGTTAAAAGCACATGTTGTCAAAACGTTGATTCGAGAAATTACGTATATAATTCATCACACTCAAATTAGTATTATAAATTACATCTTTATTTATTTCGAATTTTTGCTCAATTGACTTAAGATAGTTCGATTATAGTACAAAATATATATTGGTTGCTTAGCGCTTGTTCCTTGGTCACAATTTCTGGGGATTTTCAGTGATATACCACCAATTTCTGAAACAAATTGTGAGCATACCACCCAAGGCAAACAAAAAAAAAAAACAATTTTGGTTCGCGATTTTCTCCCATTTTTTTCACAAATGTGCACGATCTTAAGGTCTTCAAATCCCCTATTGGGTTCCCCCTTCTCAATTAGGGTTTAGTTTGGTTCCAAAAACACCTAAACCCGAAAATGGGAGTGATATTTCGACAAGAGAGTGGTATGCCAACAATTAACACTTCTCAATAGTGGTAGATCGACAAGGGTCCCTTCTGAACCTATACAATTATCCCGTGAATATGGTACTGTTATGTCATGTTTTCCGTGATTTTCAGGTGTATCATATTTTGGAGTCAGAAGGATGAATCCGGGCTATGAAAGTGATTGGGGTGAAGTCAAGGAAATCCATGACAAGTCTCTTTGGACCGAGAAGAGGTCAATTAGGACCGCAATTGCGGAAACCCTAGCCGCAATTGCGGAACTTGGGAAACACAAACCGAAGTTGCCGTGAAGTTGCCGTAATTTGCATTAAGTCACTAGTGGTTAGACAATTAAGTCGGTTTACATGATATATAAATAAGCCTGTACCGATTTCATTATGTACAAAACATCACAACTATTATTTGATTTATTTAATAAAGGTTTTCTTGGTTTCTTTTTGAGTTGTTCCTTCGGATCTCTTCTCCAATCCATCAACTAGTTTGACTTGATCAAGCTAGATCCACAATTGGTAAAGGTATGATGTTTTGAACGTTCCTTTATGTTTTTATCATTGTAGATTAGCTTAGATATGATGTTTTGAACGTTCCTTTATGTTTTTATCATTGTAGATTAGCTTAGATTTACGCGATGCAATTAATCGGCATGTTTAACTGAACAGTAATTTTACCAGAATTAATTAGAACAGAACGATGATATTCCAGAATTAGGAACCTCCGCCCCGCAATTGCGCGATGCGCCTTTATCGTAATTATGAGGCACACCCAGTCACCCTAAATATGGAGATTCGGCATCAGCTACGTTGATCGACAAGTTTAATTAACAATAGGTTATATCTGGTCAGTGATCAGACTTTTCTAGATGTCCAATCTAACCGGCAGTGTACCGGGTCAATTGTAGTCTAGTAAGTGGTCAAGGTCGTATCCACGAGGATTGTGAGGTTGAACACCGAAAAGCTATTATTATCTTGATCTAAGTCGCAATAATGCATGAAGGTAATTGTATCCAAAAATCTACTTCTACAAAGGGTGATAAAATGATAAAAAGCCTAACCAAGACAATGCGAAGACTAGTAAATCTCTCGTAGTATCATGGGAATGATTTCCTACCTTCCTACCATTCGTGTTCAAAAGTGTGAAACGGTGCATTCCTAAGCAAGAAATCCCCCCCCCCTCATACGAGTGTATGGAATCACTCTCTACCTCCTCATTGGTTTAGGTGTCCTAAACCTAATGACTTGGTATGCTACGCACGTGAATGCAATGGCAATGCCAACTATCCCCGGATAAGAAATCGAATGCCTCGAAAGGTCGATTTTACCTTCCAGTTCACCTACCCTCATCCCACGTTTAACATCTCCGTTCGGTATCCGTTAAACGTGTAAATGCTAACACTAGGCAATTACTCCAATGCCAACAAACAATGCAATACAAGTAGGTAAAGCTTCACAACAATCAAAACTAACAACATAAACAATCATTCCCAATCAATCACGAGAGGACAAACTAATACCTAGTTACCCTAGCCGCTTATAACTACAAACATCAACATGTCAAGATTAACATTCATAATCATAAGAACACTTGAATCAAAATAAAGATTAAGAGTTACCAATTACAAACAAGAACTCGGAATTGGTGTTCTTCATCCAAGCTTCCAAAACCTCCAATGGAGTCAATACACTAATGTATTTTTAACTCCAAGCAAAGGTGTAGAAGTTAGCTAAGAACCCTTAATTATTACAATCAAAATCAAGAGTTAATTCTACTTAGAATTCGGCTAGGAGAGCCCATGGAAGGTGGAGGTGCCTTCAAGGAGAGTGGAGGTGAGGAAGATGAAGTTGGGGGCTCCCCAACTTAGGTAAAATTCGATCCAAAATTAGGTTTATATGGCTGAAAACTGCTTATGTGACGTGTTAGCGCGCGTCACTAAAGTCTGGCGTGCGTCACGAAAAGGTCTGAAACTCTCTGAATAGCTACAGTGACGTTGGCGCGCGCCACGATTTCACAACAGCTCAGAAAAATCGCCTTAACTTGAATTGTAGAGCTCCGATTGATGTGATTCAAAATGCGTTGGAAAGCTCGTTTCTTTATCTACAACTATCATTCAGAAGTCTTCCCCAGAAAATGCATCTAAGATGGATCAAATGTCCGTTGAAGATATGCTACAGTAGAAACACTAAGGATAATTGAACCGTTTGACTTTGATAGCTTCCGGCACACTCTCCTAGCCCTCAAAAGACGTGTTATGCTCACATATGGTGTCACTCAGGGTTTTGGATAACCTATAATCCTGCAATAAATCACCAAAATACCAACAGTAAACCCGACACGACGCTCCGGTTACTATAACCGGTACAAAACTTAATCAAAACACGATATTTTATATAATAATTACTATCTACACAATTGGATGAAACAAAGAAAATAATGAATCAAATTGATACGAGAACATCAATAAATGCATGAGAAATGGGGATAAAACATCGTGAAATGCATCAACTAGTTGACTCATATCACAACTCCCCACTTAGCTTTTGCTCGTCCTCGAGCAAATGAAGCGACAAAACAACTCAAGTCAAGAGATAAGGTCATACAAAATCAAGAATTAAGAGCTCAACTAGATGATGCAACCAATCGTACCTATAACCACATGATAACCGGAATCTAAGAAAGTAGTGGAGTGTGTGTGTGTGTGTGTGTGTGTGTGTGTGTGTGTGTGTGTGAATACTCCTTAAATTGTTACCAAGCAATCAATCATAAAATCATGCATGCAAGACTTATTAGGTGCAATCCATAGACTTAAGAATGATACCAATCTCCACTAATCAAGGCATTCAGAGTCAAAAAGATAGGTCGAGTAGGACTTGCAAGCTTGTAATGTTAGGCCCGGGTAGTTGGCTAAGCGAAGGGTAAAAAAGGATATATCAAAGAGAACAAGCAAGATAGCAAGCCTCAACACCTTCACTTCCAAAAATGTCGAATTGGTATCTCTTCCTCTTTTTGCAAAAATCGTCGAGGTGGCCGCCTTGACAAAGAACAAAAGAAATAAAGAACACTGCTTCAAATCAACACAAATTTCCCCAAGCTTGAGTTACTTGACCTTGATAAACTTGTCTTCAAAATGAGCGTTTCTTGACTAACCATTTATTGAACTTTATTTACAACTTTATTGAATTTTGAAACTTGATTTTGAACTTTTGATTGATTTTTTTTTTGAACTTTAAAGAAACATATATACATCAATCGACTCCGAACTTGATAAAATACCATCTCAACTTTGCGCCAATAATGTCGTCCAACTCTTTCCCAACTTCAAATGTTGCCACCACACAATACATAGAAACTTTCTGAACTTGCGGGACATCGAGGGAATGTAGACCAAGATTAGGCTAAGGGTCGGATTATAATGAGGCTAATCACGAATGGCTATTTTCGAGTGGGGTCTCACCACTCTACAAAAGCTGAGATGGGGACAGGTGGAAAATATGTTCGGGAAGGCCATTTGGCTATGGTTGAGTCAAAGAAATGCCATGGCCTTCATCCCTAACTCCGACTCCAAACACCTTTCTATTTCACCTCAAAAGGATATCAAGCCTAAGTTCTAGTTGCTATGGAAGCATGCTTACATGATTGCATAAAAGTTTGCATGTTAACAAAAGATTGGAATATACGTACTCAAAGAATTCACACTACAAACAAGGATTCACGATTAAAATGCACTTACATGTCACCAAGGTTACTCACTTCATTGAGGTACTCACTCTATCAATTGCAAAACCGTAAATCATGCCAAAAGATGGTTCGTTCAACTTTAAAATGCTCGAAAATTCACAAAACTAAGTGTTTCTCAAACATTTAATGACATTACCTTTTGTTGGACTAACTACGTTCCCACTCCCCACTTACGAACTTGCATTGTCCTCAATGGAAAGTGAGTAGTAAGAAAGTAGTTAGGGAAACAAAAGGGAATCAAAACTAGTCAAAACAAGTACCGGGATGCTATAAAAGGGTGGGTTGGTGGGCATGAAATACAAGAAATGAAATGACAAGCAATCCCAAGTACTATCAAAGTATCAACCAAAATGTAGACACAAAAGGATCATTTGCCACACCGGGCCTCACAAAAAAAAACAAAAATAATATACCAAACTTTTTCGGGCTGCCTCCCGGTAGCGCTTTTGTTTAATGTCGTTTGCTCGACGAGATTATACGGTAGAAGTGATGGAAACTATACAGATCATCGTGAAAGATACCACTAACAATTACTCACATAAGCATGTAGCAAACAAGCACAAAAGACAACCGGAAGATAATGCTTAAGGAATAATAAGAAAGATAGTACCCGTGATTTGCTAAATTTATAGTCTATAGCTAGACTATGCATGGCACATTTCTTTAATGCACGGTTGGTGGGTCATCCTCGCACACCGAATCCGTCTTTTTTTTCAATACCGGTCTCCAACATAGGTTAGACGAATGCCACCAATCCCAACGATTCTTGACCTTTTCCTTTGATTTTCGAGCTTTTGGTTTGTGAGCTTTCACATTATTTCTAGAGTCATCTTCTTCAACTACCTGCATGTTAGTACGATCCACAACAAGGGGACATGAAGTGTCCACAAAAGAACAAGATTCTAATGTAGTGCGTGGATATTTCAATGAAGTGTAGATGTTGAAGACAATGCGCTCATCATTGACTCCCAAACTAATCTCTCCCTTACAAACATCGATCACGGCTTCTCACCGTTGCTAAAAATGGTCTACCGAGGATAAGAGGTGTAGTGTACCCTTCCTCCATATCCATAACAACAAAATTGACGGGGAAATAAAATTTATCAACATTCACTAGTACATCCTCAATGACTCCCTTTGGACGTTTAATGGACCTATCCGCAAGTTGGAGAGTCATCTCCGTACGCTTAAGCTTGCCTATGCCACTTTTCATGAAATCATTATAGGACATGAGGTTTATGCTAGCACCGAGATCACACAACACCTTCTTAGACAAAAATCCCCCAATCTCACACGGGATAGTAAAACTCCCGGGGTCTTTAAGTTTAGGAGGAAGCTTGTGTTGAAGCATGGCGGAACACTCCTTACTTAGACACACCATCTCATACTCTTCCAACCTTTTCTTGTTGGAGAGCATGTCCTTTAGAAACTTACCATACGCCGGCATATTAGTGAGTGCTTCGATGAAAGGGATATTAATATTTAAGTGCCGAAAAGTGCCAAGAAAACGTGCATACTTTTCATCAACCTTCATCTTTTTAATTTCCTTTCGAGGGGGATAGGGAAGTGATGCAAGATAAAAAAAAAATTAGGATTAGAATGTATACCTCCTCTACCCTTAGTGTTGGATGAAGATGATGGAGCTTCCTTGTAACTTTGTGCATTATCAAGATTCCCATTCATCTCTACTTCTTGCTTGGGTGATCCTTGGGAAGATTCTCCACAAAGTTCCAAACTACGACGAGCTTGACTACCTTTCTTCTCTTTAACCAAATCCCTAATATACGTATTGATATCCGGAAAGATGGGAGTGTCGGGTGCCTTTAAATAACGAGAATGGTTCATCCACTACAAGAGAGAAACAACAAGAACACAATCAAATAACACTTGGTAACTTACCAAAGTGGTAAGCACCAAAAACAAAATAGAAATGAGACTAGAAAAGATTGACTTATTCTCAAGAATTTTCTAGCTAGTATGAGTATCAACCGTTACACAATCCCCAGAAACGGCGCCAAAAAACTTGATCAGACTTTTCTAGATGTCCAATCTAACCGGCAGTGTACCGGGTCAATTGTAGTCTAGTAAGTGGTCAAGGTCGTATCCACGAGGATTGTGAGGTTGAACACCGAAAAGCTATTATTATCTTGATCTAAGTCGCAATAATACATGAAGGTAATTGTATCCAAAAATCTACTTCTACAAAGGGTGATAAAATGATAAAAATCCTAACCAAGACAATGCGTAGACTAGTAAATCTCTCGTAGTATCATGTGAATGATTTCCTACCTTCCTACCATTCGTGTTCAAAAGTGTGAAACGGTGCATTCCTAAGCAAGCAATTCCCCCTCATACGAGTGTATGGAATCACTCTCTACTGTTGGGAACTTGTTGTGCCCACAATATCTTGCATATATTGGTTTGATTAATTTTACACGAAGTCACGTGACTTACAACGGCATTTTTGTTTACTTTGCAGGTACCCTGAAACACACTTGCACACACAATCACACCATAAATGATTAAAACGATCAGTTGATTGATATACTTATCATTAACTCAATATATGATATGGTGTGACACTAGTACAAGAATACCATTTTGGGCCAAACATTTTATGAATTCAGTCCACACAAAAAAATCTGTTCCAGAAATTGTTTATTCATAAATAAAATGATTGGGCCTCATCTGGCAACCCAAAAAAAAAACCGGCCCAGCTCATTAACTTGCAAATGAACCGAGCCTGCACTATGTTGTAACCTAAGCTCAGCCCGACTTCCTTCATATATAAACCAAAACCCTCAGATTTTCCAACCCTAAACTCATTTCACATAAACCTGCCGCCTCTCTCTTCAAACCTTTCCCCTCTCTCTTCTCTTCAATGCCAATCCAGAAAACTATGGCAAATCGAAAATCAAACTTCTCCAAAAATTAAATCGCATTTACTCACCGCTCTCTTTCTGAAAATTCACCACCAGCTTCATCGCTTCACCATCTTCAAACCCAGAAATGATGCTATCAGAAACAGCCAACAAAATAATATCCATCTCCATCTCTATCGTTGGTCCTGTCTTCTTATTCTACTCCAAGAGATTCCAAATCAGAGAAAGACTCTGTCTTTTTGTCTCTGCACCGAAGGAAGAACTACCATGAGTTCAGTCTCTCTTCTGTCTTCAAAGATCTAACGATGGTAAGGTCCGATTTAATGAATAATCGGCTCAGGTATTAAGTCTCTCTCTTTATCTCCCCTACGTATGTGATTAAATCTCAGAAAGAATCGTAAAAGAGTCGAGCGGTCTTGCATGTCATTTGATGTCTCGTTTATGTTATCTGCATCTGTATGAATACTTGAATATGTGCTAATAAATCTGCATTTTGCTCTACACGAATGCTATTCTGTTAGTAGAAATCTGAATCTGTTAAAATTATTCATATGTTATTTCGAAACCATAGAGTAAAATCTAAGTATCAAACAATGTGTAATTTATGTGTCTACATCTAGATCTGAATTTGCTAAACACTTTGCTATGTGTCGATTAACTAAGTTTTCTCTTTGATGAAATCAGAATTCCTGTATGGATTGATTTATGATCCATTTTAAACAGTGTTTTGGGAAACCTTGTACTCTTTAAACTGGAAAAATATGAGTTTCAATTCCTGTCAAATGAATTCTGATTAATGATTCAGTTGAATCCGTTCTTATGTGACCTCTGTGATTTAAATTGATATATTTAGATCCTTGAATCAAATCACTATCACACACTCACAGTAAATCGATTTATGTATGTTTGAATGTTGTGACGGACTCTAGGATTGCACTCCATCCTTGAGAAAATACACTCTCACACACCTCACATAACCTGCATGTATTGATACTTATGACATTTTATGTACCTTAAAATGTGTATACAAGTATTGATCTCTTATGAGATGTGATATACTTGAAGGGGCAAATCTGTAAAACCGCTTTTTGTGTGTGATATATGCTATATGATACATATTACAGAAATGATGTCCCTTGTGCCTCGGGAGTGTGAATAAATTTATCTCTATATTTTTGTCACACTAATATATATACACAAAACTCCTACATCTGATTATATGGGCTATTGCATTCATTTAGATAATTTAATATAAAATGAACAAAATAAAAAAATAAAAAAAACGAATAAATAAATAAAAATGTTGAATTAGTCATGTGTATAAAGTAACTTCATTTGTCATTTTATTACTATCAGAAAAAGTCGGCCAGCCTGCTTTTTTTTTTTTACATTAAGTCTTGGGTATCTAAACAGTCTCATTTAAGTCTCCTTGGTCATTGCATAACACGCCACCCTACACTTTTGCTTAGTGTCTCAATGCACCTCATTCATTACACATGCTTTACGCCACTTCACTTCACTGCCTATATATATCAGATACATCAAAACTGATCAGATAACTAAAACTGATCAAACATTTTCTCTCAAACTAAAGATAGCCTTGTTTCTGAGAAAAAGTCTGCTGCTATATTCTTCTAAGTAATACACTGGTATTACTTCTAAGTAATATACGCATTGAGCTGGATTAGGACTTGGACCGCATTCTAGAGTCTTCTTCTCTTATTCACTGCACCGTTTTCCTCTCACACTTGAGTCTTTGACTCTTTCAGTAAGTTCACTGTTTATCTTTTGTTCTCTAAGTGCTGTATTTCATCTGTGTAATTAAAATAGGACTTAGTTAGTTTAGATACCGAGGTTGTAATTTTTACATGTTGTGTTTGGTTTTAGAAACAGGCGTGGTTGAATCTTAGTGACTGTGTCACTACTGTGGTTTAGATTCAATCACTAGCAGTGATCTAAAACAAACAAGTCGAAAACTTGTTTCATCTTGTACCTTTTATTTTTCTGAAAAACGGTCTGTAATAGTGTAGTAATAATCTGTGATTGCTTGCTACACATAGTATAGGCTGAAAACTTAAAACCTTAATCTGTGTTTTTAAAAAGATTAGAAACACATTGAATTTTCATGCTAAACTGATTAAGACAATCAACACGTTAAAACATATTCTGAATCTGTCCGTTCACAAGAAAATTAACCTATACACGTGATATTAGCTAGATCTTCCGCCTAGTTTACTATTCACATTAGGTTAATCAATTAAACTCCAAAAAGGCTAATTAGAATTTAAAAAGCCGTTAATATCCTATTCACCCCCTCTAGGATATATATTGCGCACTCTTCGATCCAACATCTACCTCCTCCTTGGTTTAGGTGTCCTAAACCTAATGACTTGGTATGCTACGCACGTGAATGCAATGGCAATGCCAACTATCCCCGGATAAGAAATCGAATGCCTCGAAAGGTCGATTTTACCTTCCGGTTCACCTACCCTCATCCCACGTTTAACATCTCCGTTGTGTAAATGCTAACACTAGGCAATTACTCCAATGTCAACAAACAATGCAATACAAGTAGGTAAAGCTTCACAACAATCAAAACTAACAACATAAACAATCATTCCCAATCAATCATGAGAGGACAAGCTAATACTACAACATCATCTTGGCTAGTTACCCTAGCCGCTTATAACTACAAACATCAACATGTCAAGATTAACATTCATAATCATAAGAACACTTGAATCAAAATAAAGATTAAGAGTTACCAATGACAAGCAAGAACTCAGAATTGGTGTTCTTCATCCAAGCTTCCAAAACCTCCAATGGAGTCAACACACTAATGTATTTTTAACTCCAAGCAAAGGAGTAAAAGTTAGCTAAGAACCCTTAATTATTACAATCAAAATCAAGAGTTAATTCTACTTAGAATTCGGCTAGGAGAGCCCATGGAAGGTGGAGGTGCCTTCAAGGAGAGTGGAGGTGAGGAAGATGAAGTTGGGTGCTCCCCAACTTAGGTACAATTCGATCCAAAATTAGGTTTATATGGCTGAAAACTGCTTATGTGACGTGTTGGCGCGGCGTCACTATAGTCCATGTGTGTCACGAAAAAGGTCTCGAAACTCTCTCGAATAGCTACAAAGGCGTTGGCGCGCGTCACGATTTCACAGCAGCTCAGAAAAATCGCCATAACTTGAGTTGTAGAGCTTCGATTGATGTGATTCAAAATGCATTGGAAGCTCGTTTCTTTATCTACAACTCTCATTCAGAAGTCTTCCCCAGAAAATGCCTCTAAGATGGATCAAATGTCCGTTGAAGATAGGCTACGGTAGAAACAATAAGGACAATTGATCCGTTTGACTTTGATAGCTTCCGGCACACTCTCCTAGCCCTCAAAAGACGTGTTATGCTCACACGTGGCATCACTTGGGGTCTTGGATAACCTATAATCCTGCAATAAATCACCAAAATACCAAGAGTAAACCCGACACGACGCTCCGGTTACTATAACCGGTACAAAACTTAATCAAAACACGATATTTTATATAATAATTACTGTATACACAATTGGATACTCAAATTGATACGAGAACATCAATAAATGCATGAGAAATGAGGATAAAACATCGTGAAATGCATCAACTAGTTGACTCACATCAGTCAGTCTGCTTATTGTATTCGTAAATTAACTTGAAGGACTTACAAGGTTATGTGTTAGTTAGGACATAGTCTGGATCAATCCCTATGAGTCAATCCACGATAGCTGGTTAGGGAGGTTCTCAGTCTTGAGCCGGCACTTTCTAGTACATATTGTGTGTGGGTTAATACAACCAACGAAGGAGTTTAACTGCACATAGGCACCTATTGTCCGTCCCATGGAAGTAGCATAATATTATGAGTTTGCACCCGTAGCTAAAACTGAATTAAAACACATGTTCTGGTTGAATCGGGGAATTACGTGAGCAATAAATTCTGAAACTTTCAGCACTGACACATTGTTAGTAATCTAGAAATATCTTTGTGTGTAGAGCTCCGATTTGAGTGATTCAAGTTGAGTTGGAAAGAAAATACATTTATCTACAACTTTTATGCAGATGACAAGTCTAGAAAAAGCTTGTATAGGGGATCAAATCGCAGATTAAGTGAACGTATGGAGAAAACACCGACTATTTTTTATCCGTTTCGTTCTCAGGATTCGGTTATGCCACTCTAATCCTCATGCCTTGTATCCCGGGCTCATAAGACACCTATTTCCTGCATTTCACATAGAAACCAACATACCGAGCATAATTCCGCAAGAAAGATAGGGCTCGAATAGGGTCGAGAACACCTAAGATGCCGAGGTTTCCCATCTATGTGACGGTACACCTCTAAGTGAGTGTGCAATGCGTTTTTACACTATAATCGGTCTAGAAGTATCCAAAATAAGCCTAAAGTGTTGTAAACTGGGTTTAAAACATGCACCGAAGCATAGTAAAGTTGACTCTCATCAAGCCCTTATGATTCAACATAATCTCACGTAAAATGATGCAATGGTATCGACCCAAGTCTAAACGAAGAGCACCAAAATTAAAATGGTGAACTTTTCATTATGTTTAAAGATCTAAATCAAATGATAAGAGTGTTTAAAAATGAGAGAGTAAACAAAAACAACAACAAAATTGCCACAACAACATCATCCGTTTTTTCCCTTTTCTTTAAGCTATAAATCTCGTAAAAGTTGTTATTTCTCCCGATAAACAATCATTTTACTTAAAAAAATCTTTCAAAAATCATCATTTTTCCTAAATATCTAAAATAATATAAGCATTAATTAAGAAGATAATTAGGTGTGTATCCTTATATCAATTACTTACGCTCTCATACATGACAAAAAATATTTGGTTGACGGGTATAACGCCTCCGGACTCGAGCTCACGATAGCGTTAAATGTGTCAGAAATGATCCGGTCAACTGCTTAGACCATCGTCCTCACTTGGTCTAAAAGGGCTAACCCGAGCTAACAAGACATTTATGTCTCACATTTATATGAGGGTGGACATGCTATTACTTTACAGTGTGGGACTTTACATTCACCCCCTTATAAGGGACTGACGTCCTCACCTGGACTTGGCCAGGATTTGTCTTAGTGGACTTATCCCAGATTCGTCCCTACCAAAGGAGTCTAGAGGTGGCCCCCACCATCTCTCATGGTGTGGCACTTAGGTCCGTCTGATAGTCGGCTCTGAATACCATTCTGTAACACCCCAAGACCCCGGGTCTGGTAGGGCTAAACGAGTCATAAATGATCCGCTCAACTGCTTAGACCATCGTTCTCGCTTTGTCTAAAAGGGCTAACCCGAGTTGACGAGATCTTTATGGCCCACACTTATATAAGGGTGGGCAGACTATTACTTTACATATGTGGGACTTTACAACAGGAATGTAGATAAAGCTATTACAATTGATAGCCTTCAAGGGCACCATATCAAGGTTTAAAAATAGACATGTATTGGGGTGCCTTTAGAGCAATGATAGATTAAGTGTGATGCCTTTAAATATTCCCTTACATTTTTGCTTAGGTATCAGGCATTTTTTTTTTTAATTTCCGAGAATATAAAAGTTAATAACACTTTCAATAGCTACCGTAATTCCTTTAATAACTCTATTTTAGAGATTTAAGTAGTAAAAATAACACTGTATTAAATACTTTATTTATTAATAAACTCTATTTTAGAAATTTAAATATAAAAAATAACATTGCTTCTCTATTTATTAATGTATACATTCATTTACGTTCACCGCATTCATGCAGATTGTGTCAATTTTACCACTTTATATATAATAGAGGATCTGATGTATATCATCTTGGATAAAAAATTTGTAAACTCGAAAAACTTGTATTTAAATTATAAAATAGGGAATAGAGGATTTGTTGCGAGTACTCTGAAAGGTAAGAAGGGTATTTTTGTCCAATTACTCCGGAATGAGCAGCTCTGATAGAGCTAATGCATCAAACAACCTAAACCTCATACTACTCTCTCTCCCTTATCCTCTCTAGAAAAGAAAAAACGCTCCAAGCCATCTAACTTTCTCTACTATTTTTCTCATCGGAGCCTGCGGCACAATGCTGGCGGTGCCCATCTCCTTATTTTTTCAGTTTCCTTTCTTCCCTTGTAGATCTATATGGCTGATTTGCTCTCTTTTTTGCTTAGCGAGTTTATCACCTTTATGTTGGCCGGAAATGGCTTTTTCCGACAAGATTATGTCGCTTGCTTGGAGTCTCAGGGTGGTGGTGGTTGCGCCTTCTCACGAGATCTGTCTCCCCTCGATCTTTTTCTTCTTCCGTTTTTTGAGTAGATCGAAGATTTTAGCTCCTCCCCATCAAGAGGCTTAGCCCCCCTCCTAACCTTTCTCTGCAAGCTCAGCTTGTATGCGGTGGTGGTGCAAGATCTGTGGTTGTCTTGTATGGTTTGGGAGCGGATCTTCGGTTTTTCAGCTCGGTGTCACTGGCCGCTACATTGCTGTTCGGTAAAAACTAGTTTTATAATTTATAAACCGAAACACCCCAAGTATAAGGATCGTAGTATAGGATGTTTACGGGTCGTCCTAAGGGAGTGGAATGTTTATCGGATTCAGATATAAATCTATATCAATTATGTCACAATTATGAACTAAACTACTAAACTAAGGTCAAAACTAACTAAAACCTAAACCTAAGAACTAAAAACAAAACAGAGTAAAAAAACAAGCACAAAATAAGAAAACAGAAAGATGGACGACGCTCACTCACTAAAGTGAACGAGCGTCCAAAACGGAATCTAACGGACGGGCGTCTCGCTATTGCGACGAAAGGCCCAACTACGAACCGAAACAGTAAAATTGCGTAAAAACAAGCAGGAAACTAGGGTTTATAAAACTAAAACTTGAACTAAAGATTAAACTAATGATTCGATTAATAAACAATAAAGGAAAACACAATGAGGCAACGAATCCACCCATCAACCAACAACCCCAACTAGATAGTGATCTAAGATGTAGTTTTTAGTGGTGATTTATTCACGAATCCAATTAAATATCTTCAATCAAATTCTAGGGTTTCGCTTTATCTTTTCAAATAAACTAAACATGCAATCAACACGAAATCACGAGGTTGTTTCCAAACTCTCACTCAACTAATCATGCATAATCTCTTAAAACACGAATAATCGCATCACTTGAACGAA
The DNA here is from genome assembly GCA_026214975.1 of Gentiana macrophylla. Lineage (NCBI taxonomy): Eukaryota > Viridiplantae > Streptophyta > Magnoliopsida > Gentianales > Gentianaceae > Gentiana > Gentiana macrophylla. The sequence continues at coordinate 25,612,043 of CM047813.1, forward strand.
ATAAAACTTAAACCAATATATTTTCATACATAGATCCAAGCATATAGATATAGATAAATCGTTTCATCAAATCGTTAATTCCAACAAAACATGATCAATACAAAACAAAGATCCAAAGTGATGAAAACTATAAATTAAACTCACTAACATAAAGCATCGAACTCTCTAGTTGGTTGTGTTGATGATGGGCTTCCTCCGTCGACTCACCGCAGGTTTTCTAGCCAACAATCATGTTGGCTATGATTGTTGGTTGGGAGATTTGCATCTCTCGTGAAATTAGGTTCTCTCGCCGCAGCTTTTTGGTGAATTTGCGATCTCAATTATGTGGGTATCCATTAGGGTTGAGAGGCTGCTTTGCTATATATAGAGTTTCAAGTCGGTTAGGGTTAAGTCGGCAACGGACGCCGCCTGGTTCAGGACGCCCGCCCGTAATGCCTCGACGCTGAGTAAACGCCGCTCATCCTCCGCCTCAACTCTCTCGAATGTAAAATACAATTCGACGCTGCTCACTTTATCAAACGCCTGCTGGAATGGAATGGACGCACGCAACGCCGTCCAAGATGCTGAGGGTCGGATTTCACCATCTTTATCCAATTTCTTCAAGCCAATTCCAACTCTATCTTGAATAATTCGACTTGAGCTTCATTTATCCTCTTTATATGCACGAAAATTAACTCCTACATGATAAATAAACAATGCAAAAATGTAATAAAATCCAAATAATAATAATTCCATTAAATCAACACTTAAAATCATCAATTTTGCATACAACCCTCTTAAAATCATCTTTATTAAATAATTACACTTAAACCCTTAATTCTCATGTAAATTACGCAAATGTGGGAAAAATAATAATGAAATACACCCTTAATAATCATATAAATATGGCCTTAACAACACCCCCACACTTAGCTTTTTGTACGTCCTCGGACAAAACAATCAAAACTATAGCTCAACTTTCATGCAATCCACATAGATCTCTAACTCACGTAACACAAGATACAACAATTATAGCAAATGATACCAACACAGTAGATAGATTCGTGTAAGTGTGACAAGCCGTTCTCAATCTAGCAAGCCTTTCAAAGAAATATCCTCTCGAGAATTCCAATGACTATCCTAGTACAGATAGTAACACTCCACTCAAAGCCTTCCCACGCACTCAGTAGGATAATCCCTACAAAGATATCATGCGGTTCTACTGGGTATAAGATCCATGATAACAAAGACTTAACTTTATTTTTACTCATCATTTTTCAAAATTCTCAAATTTGACGATATCGAATAAGCTCTTACCCATCATAGTAGAATAGGATGTCTCGGGATAACACCCTACCTTACTCAAATCATAAGGTAGCTATAAACCGATCGTCGTGAGCCATTGGTCATCATAGTGGTATAGACATACGAGGTATACCCTACCGCACTCAAATCATAAACCAGCTTCCGACAAACGTATTTATTAATAATTGCTCACTCACTTTATTTATTCACTTTTCAAAGTCATAAGTTACATCTCACTCATCACATTCAAACGTTATGATATTCACAGCACACGGTCTAACTTAGGTGTAACTATACCGACCTTCCTAAGATAAATCATTAAAAATAATGAAAGGATATAATTCAAAAGTCATGCTTCAAAATCAAAGGCTTTCGTGAGTAAAAACTAAACTATCTCCATAAAAGTAAAACATGCTATAATTATCTCACCAAGTCACATACTATCATCGTTAGAAAACTACAACTAGCAAGCATCTCGTTCCGATTATATGCTCGAGACTCACAAAAATTTTAAATTTATGAAAATTTTAACTTCTCACTCATATTTCAAAGGATATAGCATAAAAACACACCCAAACACCCCACACTTGAATCACATTATGTCCTCGTAATGTGCAAATAAAAGAAAAGAAAACTTAGTTGGTTTCAACGGTGGTTGTCGGATGAAAGTTGGCGGAGGTCAGCCGAGCATGAACATACCGCAACAACTCGAATAGACAACACTGGACAAGAGGTAACTCAAAACCTCGCTCAAAAGTATCTCGCAACACTCGACATACCATATAATCTCGGGGTACACGGGGTATATGAGCAACACATAACACAAAACACTTACAATGAACGTATGAGGAATAACCAACAACACAACATCAACTAAAGTATTATTTCTAAAACAATAAAACAAAACAACCTAAGAAAAGAAACAAACAAAGAAAACTAGGCTGCCTCCTAGAGCGCTTTTTTAATGTCAATAGCTTGACACAAAGTTCAAAAGATCAACCCGGATCGGGCCACTTCGGTTTGACTACCGCCACCTCGATGCTCGTAATCGTAGTATTGGGGCGGAAATGATTTTCACCACAACAACAAGTCAAGTGCGCAATAAGATCATTAAACTTTTCTCTCCAAACGACACCGACTTCTTCTTCTTGTTCTTGCGGACGATAGGCATAGACACAAAGTGGTATGATCGGTTTTCAAGCAGGCGGTACCTCACGGGTGGAGATAGAACGCCATCGCTATCCGACTCAAAGAAATAAGATGGAATCTCCTCACAAATCGTGACATCTGATTTCATCTCTCGCTTTGGAAATAAAGAATCTCAGTTTTTTCCTTCGGTTGCCCAAAATATTTCTTAAGTCGATGACCATTCACCTTAAAAGCTTGATTACCATACCCGCTCAAAGTAATTACTCCACTAGATTAACCTCGAGAATCTCAGGGACCGGACCATCTAGACTTAAGCTTACCAGAAACAAATGAAGTCTAGTATTATAGAGTAAAGCCATGTCACCAACTTTGAATTCTCGGTCCTTGATCTTAGCGTCATGGAGTATCTTAGTTCTCTCCTTGTCGAGCTTAGCATTCTCGTATGCACGGAGTCCGAATTGTCGAGCTCGCTCAATCAGAATAACCTTTTCTCCCCACAGAGTTGGCTATCGAAATTTAAGAATTTAATTGCCCGTAAAGCTCTGTGTTCAAGTTCGACAGTAAATGACAAGCTTTGCCATAGACCATTTGGAAGGGTGACGTGCCCATCGGGTTTTAAAATGCGATGCGATAAGCCCACAACGCGTCATCCAACTTAAGACTCCAATTAGATCGATTATTGTTCACGGTCTTCTCAAAATTCTTTTCAAGCTCTGGTTGCTTACCTCGACTTGGCCACTAGTTTGAGGATGATATGGTGTACCAATCTTATGTTTGACACCATACCTCTCAAGGATCTTGTCAAGCGGCGCATTGCAAAAGTGAGTACCTTCGCCACTAATGAGTGCTCTCGACAGACCAAATCTAGTAAAGATATTCTTTTGCAAGAATTTCTTTACAACCTTGTGATCATTAGTTTGAGTAGCTATGGCCTCGACCCACTTTGAAACATAATCCACACAGATTTAGGATATACTTATTACCACATGAGGATGGAAAGGGTCCCATAAAATCTATGCCCCAAACATCGAAAACTTCGCATTCAAGAATGGGCTTAAGTGGCATTTCCATCCTACTACTCGCTTTTCCTGTTCTCCGGCACCTATCACAACCTTTACAAAAGGCTTCGCATCTTTAAACAGAGTCGGCCAAGAGAATCCAAATTTGAAGGATCTTTGCAACCGTCTTCGGTGTTCCATAGTGACCTCGGTAGGACCACTATGGCATTGTTCCAAAATATCCCACCGATCATGCTCGAGAACACACCGTCGAAGCAACCCGCCTTTGGAGACTCAACAAATAAGGATCTTCCCATACGAGATATTTGAGATCGAAAAAGAACTTTTTCTTCTCCCGATACGTCATGTCTTCTAAATGACCGCCGCATAAATAGTTGACGTAGTCGACATACCACGGCCTAACCGCTTCAAGCTTCATCAATTGCTCGACCGGAAAATCAATGCCTATATCATTGTGATTTTCTCGCACCCTCATTTACTAAGCGAGATAAATGATCACCACAATATTCTCACTACCTTTCTTATCTTTAATCACAAGGTCAAACTCTTGTAGAATTAAAATCCATCGAAGTAACCTTGGTTTTGCATCCGCTTTGTCCATAAGGTAGCGTAAAGTCGCATGATCTGTCCCATACAATCACTTGAGATCCTGAAGATAGCTTCTAAACTTGTCAATGGCAAAGACGACGGCTAAGAATTCCTTCTCGATCGTAGTATAATTGCATTGAGCCGGGTTCAAGGTACGACTCGCATAATAGATGGGCTCTGAACCTTTTATCCACTCTTTGACCTAAAACTGCGCTTTCACGGCGTAATTAGAGGCATCGCACATCAACTCGAAAGGCTTGGTCCAAACAAAAAGCAACTAAAATAGGGGCACCGATAAGTTTATCCTTCGCACAATTGAAAGCTTCTTTGCACTTCGTGATCGAACAAGAAATCGACATCTTCTTTCAAGAGATTTGATAAAGGCTTGGCAATCGTAGAAAAGTCTCTAATGAAACGCCGGTAAAGCCAACATGTCCTAGAAAACCTCGTACTCTCCTTCACTGCTTTTAGGGTACGTCATCCTTTCAATGGCTTCGACCTTAGCCTTATCAACTTGAATACCAAAGATTGGACACCTTATGTCCCAAAACGATACCTTCGCCTACTAGAAAATGGCATTTTTCCCGCTTAAGCACCGATTTTTCAACAACACACCGTTGGAGTACCATATCTAGGTTCTTTAAGATTTCATCAAAGCTATCGCCGTGGATCGAGAAGTCATCCATGAAGACCTCCATGCATTTCTCCACAAGTCCATCAAAATGGCCAACATGCACCGCTGAAAAGTCGCGGTGCGTTGCACAGGCCGAATGGCATTCTCGCGCGAAAAGCAAAAGTACCAGGATGGACACGTAAACGTGGTCTTCTCTGGTCATTGGGGTCGATGGCTATCCGAAGTAACCGAGTATCCATCGAGAAAACAATAATACTTGTGACCACTCGCCTTTCAATTAGTTGGTCAATGAAGGGTAAGGGAAAGTGGTCCTTGTCAAGAACCTCATTAAGTCTACGATAGTCGATCATGCACTCAGAGCGATCCACGAGACGTAGGGCAACTTCCTCCCCTTTTTCATTCTTTTTCGACCGTGATTCCGCCTTCTTTGGCACAACTTGAGTAGGGTCGACCCACTCGCTATCGGCGATTGCATAGATGATTCCCATGTCGAGCCACTTTATCACTTCTTTCTTGACAACCTCCTGCGTATATGCGGATTCAATGCGTCTCGAGGTTGTCTTACCTTTTAGCTCCTTCCTCCGCTCGGATTTTATGCATGCATATGTCCAGGCCGATCCTCGGATATTACCCACTTGCCAACCGAACGCGAGGATGTTTTTCTTAAGCACTTCTATCACCGTGCTTCTTGCTCTTGGTCGAGTTTCAAGATATGATCAAAGGCAATTTATCTCCATCCTTAAGAAAGATATACTTAAGGTGTTTTGGAAGCGGTTTGAGCTCTAAATCGCAGGTGGTTGCTCAATACTAGATTTTAACGGACCACCTTTCTCCCTATGAGCTTGAAGTGGTTGACAAGAGAACACCTCATCTTCCCGAGGCTCAACCCCGAAAGGCATGGATCAAATCATCCATCGGAATCCTCCGGTCAACACTTGCTTCCTTTTTCTTGTGATCGATCATTTTCCTTAACTCTTCGCCTTTAAGCTCTTCTCGCTAACTCCTCCCAATCATCTACTTCCCAATGAGTAGCTTCTCTCCAAAACTCTACCTCGTCCCAACTACCCATCGTGAGCTTCTTCTTCACCAGGATGAAGTCTTCCTCGACTCAGCTTCTTTGAAATCATCGTTGTTGTCGGGCATCTCCATGCTTCTAACTCAATAACAGCCCAGTGTGAGCGAAAGTGAAGATGACTCGTCCATGCCTACGGCCGGGAATGAATTAGAAGATGGTCCGCAATCGGCGGATCCTCAATGTCCATGACTTCAAAAACACCTATCTCTCGTAAGCTCCATTGCATCTTCATAATAGGCATCTCCTCCGTCCTCATATATGGCTTCGACAAACGATATTTCATCAATTACGGCTCTTTCGTGATGTGTCCTCGTGTGAAGGTGACAGATGTGTCACCGACTCTAAGAGTAATCTGCCTTTGCGTAAGTCGATGAGAGCGTTAGAAGTGTCTAAAAAGGTTCGGCCTAGAATTAGAGGCATCTCCTTATCGTGTGGATAGTCTAGAATAACCCAATCGGTAGGGAAGACTAAATGTTCAACTTGAAGGAGAACATTAGCTACACAACCGGGCCGCAGATTTACTCTAGATTTGTCTACCATCCAAGAGAAATGGGGCGCCTCGCATCCTTTTATCTAACCCGAGCTTTTTGCATACGCTTAATGGCATCACATTAATAGAGGCCCCGAGTCGCATAAGACATTTTCGAATAAATGGCCTTCGATCTCACAGAGATTGAAGGTCCGCCAGTGGTCACCTCGCTTAATAACAATTTTCGTGAAACCATTGCGCAATCTTCTCAAACACTTCTTCACCATCCTCAAGCTTTCTCTCTCCTCCTGCAGAATTTTTAAGATACTTAGTACATTTAGGCATTTCGCATAATACCTCGGCTAAGGGCATACTCACTTTAGTGTCCCTAAGTATCCTCCTCACCCCATCATACGCTTGTCGTTAGTGAGGGCTTTCTTTCTTTTTGGTGGATAGGAAGGGCTTTATCATTCTTCGTAGCTTGATTCTTTATCGCCTCGTCCTCCTTATCCTTCCATCTCACAAACTTCTCTTCCTTTTTCTTAGTCGTGGTACGCCCTTGACTTTCCTTCCTTTCCTCATCATCATCAATTATTTTCATCCTCCAAAGAATTGTCACTAAGCTCCTCCTCATCATTGCTTTCTTCGGCATGTGATTTCGATTTCCCTCGAACTCATGGCGTCGAGGAGGGGCTACTCGCTTCCGACACCTTGCCGGGTCCAAATTTCTTACCACTTCTCAAAGTTACTTCGCTCAACTCCTCTTCTTGCCCATACTCCCATTGTGGTGTAATGGCGGTGCAAACATTCACATCGCCTTTTCGATTTCTCTCGGTATAACTCGGAAGTTTACCGTGAGGTCTCGCTTGCTTGCCGGGTCCCGCTATCCGACCAACTTGTCTCTCAATTGCTTTAACACTAGTAGACAAAGTCTTCACCATGTCTACCAAATTCATCGAATTTGTGTTGAGGACACATGAGGTGGTATGATTATTGTTGTTCTGAGTTTGATTCCACCCACCTTGGGGCCTTTGGGAGTTCTCGAATCGGCCTTTGATAGTTCGAGTTGAAAGAATTTGAATTTGAAGGGCCAGTGGTAACTTGGCTTGATTGAAGTTTTGTCTTTGAAACCCTGAGTAGTTCGGCTTTGATTGAAGTTTCGGAAGGGTTGGTTTTGATTATCCATTAAGTTCACTTCTTCCGTCATCTCACCCCTCGCTGTGGTTCAAGATAATTTGAATCGAAAGGTCGCATCTCAAGATTGGCCAACCGCTTGCTTATCAATTCCATTTGAGCAACCAACAATTTGTGTATCGTGATTGTTTGCGTGACTTTCTTTCTTAACAATATTGGTCTTCTTGGGAGTCGACCACATATTGTTCTTGGCTATTGTCTCACCCACTCTATAGGCGATCTCATCACCTCCCCTAAGAAGGATCCATGAGTCATGAGTCAAGATAGTCTCTATTAGGTTGAGAGACACCTTTGTAAAACAAAGCTTCCAACAACTCATGTCCATCATATCCGTGATTGGGGCACTTCCTCATCAACAGATTTAATCTCTCCCAAGCCTTGCCAACAGCCTCATCCTCCAACCGCTCAAACGTAGCTATTTCCCGCTTCATTTCCATAATCTTGCCTCAGTGAAACCCACTTAAGAGCGAAGGCTCTTTTGACATCATTCCATGTATGGAGGGAATGATGTGCTAACGATTTAAACCACCGACTTGCTTCACCTTTCAAAGCAAAAGGAAATAGCTTTAACTTTACGATCTCAGAATCAACACCAGGATAATGGCCTGCTTCACGATTTGTACGAATGTGGACAAGAAGTCGTGTGGATCTTCCCGAGCAAAGACCATGGAAAGAGCTATTCTCAACCAAAGGCAACAACTCCGTTCTTTAGATCAAAGTTCGCTCCTCCCATGTCGGGAGGACGAATAGTCTATGCCCTCGAGAAAATCTTGGTTTAGATATGAGTGTAGGGGTCCCGGTTCAGATTGATTAAGCGGGTTTTGTCTAAATTGTTGAAGTTGTTGATTTATGCCACTTCTTGTCGATTCGTTGTTGCCGCAGAGCTTGCATCTGCTGAAGGAGTAAATTTAATCGAGCTTGGGGTCGGATTTGGAATTGGTGGATCTTGATCCGCCATTTTGTCCAAATCGAGGAGGAGCCTTCTTCTAAGGATAGATCGTTCGTGCTCGTGGATCAAAGATCGGTCCTTCTTACTTCGCTTGCATAAACCGTAAGAAAGGAAAGAAAGAAATCAACCCTTTGGGGTTGATTAGAATAGGTTTAGAAAAGATTAGATGGTTTAGAGGAGAAAAGAAAAAGAAGTGTCAATTGAAGAGAATGAATCATGCTCAAGATAAGTGAACGCTGCTCGTTCGAATCAAGCGCTCGTTGATGGCAGATGGGGAGAGACGGGTGTTTAGAGGTCGGACGAGCGCTTTGGTAGTTCGAGACGCTTTCGCCTAATCACCTTAAACGATGCAGAGAGGAAGATTTTAGAAACAGCACGGGCGTCTCAAAGGATGGACGCCGCTTAAAAACCGAAAACGAAACAGATCTGAGAAAGAATAGCAGGAAAGAAAATAAAAATCTAAAATAGTGATAATTAAGGCAATATATTTATACGATCTAAAATCTAAGGCAAATCTAAGCTAAATCTAAGGCTTCTAAACTAATAAAAATCTAATGCGACCAATAACATAAAATAAATAAATAAAAACTAAAATAATTAAAATCAAATTTATAAAATCGAAAATCTAAACTATGATAAAGTGAAATAAAATAAAAATAAAAATAAAACGTAGCAATTAGATTATTACCTTAAAAAAAAATAGTACCGAAATAAAAATTGCACCTAGAAGAATCCGACAACCGTTACCGACTCCCCGGCAACGGCGCCAAAAACTTGTTCGGTAAAAACTAGTTTTATAATTTATAAACCGAAACACCCCAAGTATAAGGATCGTAGTATAGGATGTTTACGGGTCGCCCCAAGGAGTGGAATGTTTATCGGATTCGTATATAAATCTATATCAATTATGTCACAATTATGAACTAAACTACTAAACTAAGGCTGAAACTAACTAAAACCTAAACCTAAGAACTAAAAACAAAACAGGAGTAAAAAAAAACAAGCACAAAATAAGAAAACAGAAAGACGGACGAGCGTTCACTAAAGTGAACGAGCGTCCGAAAACGGAATCTAACGGACGGGCGCTCGCTATCATGGACGGCGCCCAACTACTGGCTGAGAAAGAAAATTGCGTAAAAACAAAGCAGAAACTAGGGTTTATAAAACTAAAACTTGAACTAAAGATTAAACTAATGATTCGATTAATAAACAATAAAGGAAAACACAATGAGGCAACGAATCCACCCATCAACCAACAACCCCAACTAGATGGTGATCTAAGATGTAGTTTTTAGTGGTGATTTATTCACGAATCCAATTAAATATCTTCAATCAAATTCTAGGTTTCGTTTATCTTTTCAAATAAACTAAACATGCAATCAACACGAAATCACGAGGTTGTTTCAAACTCTCACTCAACTAATCATGCATAATCTCTTAAAACACGAATAATCGCATCACTTGAACGAAATAAAACTTAAACCAATATATTTTCATACATAGATCCAAGCATATAGATATAGATAAATCGTTTCATCAAATCGTTAATTCCAACAAAACATGATCAATACAAAACAAAGATCCAAAGTGATGAAAAACTATAAATTAAACTCACTAACATAAAGCATCGAACTCTCTAGTTGGTTGTGTTGATGATGGGCTTCCTCCGTCGACTCACTTTGCAGAGTTTTCTAGCCAACAATCATGTTGGCTATGATTGTTGGTTGGGAGATTTGCATCTCTGTGAAATTAGGGTTCTCTCGGCCGCAGACTTTTTGGTGAATTTGCGATCTCAATTATGTGGTATCCATTAGGGTTGAGAGGTCACGCTATATATATAGAGTTTCAAGTCGGTTAGGGTTAAGTCGGCAACGGACGCTGCCTGGTCTCAGGGCGCCCGCCCGTAATGCCTGGACGCTGAGTAAACGCTCGTTCATCCTCCGTCTGAACTCTCTGAATGTAAAATACAATTCTGGACGCTCGTTCACTTTATCAAACGCCCGTCTGGAATGGACGCTGCACGAACGCTCGTCCAAGATGCTGAGGGTCGGATTTCACCATCTTTATCCAATTTCTTCAAGCCAATTCCAACTCTATCTTGAATAATTCGACTTGAGCTTCATTTATCCTCTTTATATGCACGAAAATTAACTCCTACATGATAAATAAACAATGCAAAAATGTAATAAAATCCAAATAATAATAATTCCATTAAATCAACACTTAAAATCATCAATTTTGCATACAACCCTCTTAAAATCATCTTTATTAAATAATTACACTTAAACCCTTAATTCTCATGTAAATTACGCAAATGTGGGAAAAATAATAATGAAATACACCCTTAATAATCATATAAATATGGCCTTAACAACTGCCACATCCGTTTTTGTCTGCGACTCCTTCCGTTAGTTATTTATCTGGTTGGAAAGGAAAGCTATTCTTAGGAGATTTTTCCGATCCGATGGTGGCTAGTGGCGGCGCGTGGGTAGAGTGGTAATTTTCCGGCGGTGGTCCCCTGGAAGAAGGAAAAAATAACTAAAAATTGTTGTATTAAATTTAGTCTTAACTTTTAGTTTGTTGTCTATGCTCGTGTGTTTGTCGGGTAATAGATTGCTCTAGAGAATCCTATGTATCTGAATGTCCTCTCGTTTAGAGAACTTTTTCTCTTGTGTTCAGAACTGTCTTCCCAATCTATTACTTTGATTTTGTTATGTTGTAATCTAGGTTTGTGCTGTTTTGTTAGTCCCGTATTAGGCCGGGTTGAAATGCAGCACTAGGCCGCGTAGTAGTGCGGCGTGTAGTCATGTTTTTAGAGCTGTGGCTAATTTTTATTGTAAATTATTATCGTTGTCCCCATAACATAGCCTAGTGGTAAATGCATGAATGTTTAAATACAGCTGGCGCCGGGAACGGGAGTGTGGAGGTTCGATTCCCGTAAAGGGGACGACCCCTTTCCGTATCATGGTATAAATGCAGCCATGCTTAGGACTGCTAGGTTCCCTGATTTACCTCTCCACTCATTCTGTGAGATAGAAGTGAGGACCATTCCAAGCCCATGCTTAGGACTGCTAGGTTCCCTGATTTACCTCTCAACTCATTCTGTGAGATAGGAGAAGTGAGGACCATTCCGATTGTTGTTTAACCGTTTTTTGTAAATTATTATCGTTCGGTTTTAATAAAACTTTTGTCGTCGGTGGATGTCAATAGTACTTGCCTTCCCATATTCTACCTTAGAGGTGTAATCGAGCCGAGTCGAGTCGATACTTTTGCGCCGAAATGACTCGACTAAAAAGTCAATTGAATCTCTACTTGAGCTCGATCGAGTCTTAAAAGCAAGATCGAACTCGACTCATTAAGATTGATCTGACTCGATTTCGACTCAAATAAGTTCGATTATTTTCCTAGAATTCATTTAATTTTTAATGAAATATGGAAAGATCGAAATTCACTTCGAATAATATTTTTTAACTATGAAAAAAATAATATTTTATAATAAATTTAATTTTTTTTATCAATATAATAAATTTAATTAATTAAATAATTACTTAATCAAACTCGATTAAGTTCATGAACTACTCGATTAATATATTTTAAAACTCGAACTCACTTCAAGTTAATTATTCGAATAATTTCACTCGAACTCGAACTCTAAAAAAATCGAATGATCTTCTGCATGAATGAAAGATTTGCGAGTAGAATTTCATTTGTTCCCTATGAATCTACCTTCTCAATCCACAGTTAATGCGAATTGCAGAGGCCAATCCTGTAGGCTTTGCTACACGCGCCTCCACCACCGGCGTCAAGCGTAGACCTCCGCAATGCAAACCCTAAGTTGGAGCCTTCGTCTCAATATTAATAAGCGTTGTCCGTGTTCTTCTTCAAGGCAAAATGCTCTTATCTCTCCGCTTCAGCTTCGAGCATTCTCTTCTTCATCGGACTACCCCAATCTATCCCGTGGTGGACTCCCGCGATTTTATTCCGAAACTCTCCCTTCTTCTAAGGTACACGCGCCGCTCTCATCCTCTGCCGCTTTGATTCTTTCGTTTTCTGTTTTTTTATTATTGCACAGACAGTGGACACATTGGGGAATGGAACACTTGATTCCTAAGTTCTATTTCTCCTACAAAGATTGTATTTTTGGCACTAACGTTGTGAACAGTTGCTTCAAAATTTTGAATGTTGAATTATCTGTGTGTTTCTATATTGTTATATCACTGATAGCATTAGCAAGGAATGGATAAACGTTTGCAGTTATTATTTTTCAGTTCTTCCCTTTTTTTGTGTCCACTGAGGCTGTGTAACATCCCAAGAAGCATTTGAACCTGAATTTGCTATAATTGCAGGGTGATATCGTCCGTGTTCGAGGTGATGAATTCTGGCATATGTCAAAGGTGCTTCGTTTAAATCTAAACGACAGGTAATTGTCATGATTGAACAACACATTTGGCTTCTTAGGTCATACATTCCTTCGAACAAGCATTGGGTTTTTAGGAAAGAATATAGGCTTTTGATATTTCTGGTAAAGTATTGGCTTTCTCTTGAATTAGCAAAAATAAAAAATAAAAAATTGTTGCAATGGAGGGGCCAGAGCTTCACATAAGAGACAGGACAGGCGAGCTTCTCTCATTTTGCTAGTTGCATCAAATAAATATTTTCTCTTTTCAAGTTTTCATACGAAATGGTTTTAATTTGTCAAATCTATAATTCTCCACTGGTGCGAAAAATGGAAGAACAAGTGGATTTAGTTAAAAATGAAATTTCATAGAATCTTGGGTTTATGTTTTCCAAGGACGTAGGACGTTGAATTGAATACAGACTTAAATGGGCACAAGTAATTTCCCAATATCTTTTACGTGTATTTTTTTTATCAGTCTCTTAAATGATTAAAATGTGCCTAATGCTTGTATCTTATAGTTATATTTACCTTGTAATGATCTGTCATTTGCAAGGGTAGAGCTCTTTAATGGAAAAGGGGGTCTTCTTGAAGGTTGCATTCAGTCAATTGACCGTACTGGAGCTGATATTCTGGCAACTGATCACCCAAAGTTGCTACCTCCCTTGGGCACTCAATGGCATGTCTTTTCTGCTTTTGGTAGGGTCCTAAACATGAATGTGTCCAGCACAAATGTATGTATGCTACGCCTCCCTGCAGTTTTATAAAAACATTTTATATGTTCAATTTATCATTTTAGGAACTCTAAAGGGAGGTAGAGCTGATTGGCTTGTTGAGAAATGCACTGTAAGTATTAATTAAATTTGCTGGTGTCATCTCCTTTTAAACATTACTACAATGTCGTAAACTTTTTCTTGGTCATGTCTCAGGAGCTAGGAGCTAACAGCATCACACCTTTGCTGACTGAACGTTCTCCGTCAATTGGAGAAAATAGGGTTGACAGATTACGACGTGTTATTTTCGCAGGAGCTAAACAATGTAATTGATGGCCTCTAAAATTTGATGTATTTAGCTGACTCAAACATGGTGCATTCTACTTCGAACTTAATTTTTTATTTCTGTTTTTTCACTTTCATTTTTGCCATAGAGAGAGTTCTCATGGACTTAATTTAGGTCAGAGGTTGCACGAGATGAATCTGAATCCTCCTGTCAAACTTGATGGACTTTTGCCCCTTGTAAGTAAAACACGGCTAATCTGTTTACTATTACATTCTTTTCAGAGAAACATGGAATTTGTTGTTCCGATTGATACTGAATGCATAGCCTGGCTACATGTGTGGTCTTTGCTTTTTACACTCATAATTTCTTTTGCAATATCCCTTTTCACTAATTCTTTTCAGAGGTGCCTTTTTTTCTATGTTCTAGGTGGCTCAGTCAAAACTATCTTTTATAGCTGCGGCTGGTTCTCCTCCACTTTTCAACTCCCTGGCCTCCTTAAAAAGAGAGCCCTCTGGAATAGTGATCATTGGACCAGAAGGAGGTAAAGTGCTCAAATACGAACCCTGTCCCTTCCTTTTGCTCTATTTATGCTCTTATGTGTGTGACTTGTGAGTCCGTGTTTTGACAATCCTGAATTATTTTTTTCTATCTTAAGGTAATGTGACTGTCAATGGTTATTATATACTATCTTTCACTCTCATTTGACAAAGGATGAAGTGCAAATCAATGGTGGTGTATAAGATTTATTTATCACATGGAAGGGTCAAGACCTGCACTGATTTCAACAGTGCTGTTAAAGTCTATACATACATATGGATTCCATTATATAATTTTTTTTTTTTTTTTGGTTCACAAAGGGGCAGAAAAGCCTAAAAAAGAGGGATCGAAGTCTAGGAAGAGAACCCTTTGATCAGCAACTATGTTAGCTTGACGAACTTTGTTTTTTAGAATAAGATCCGGACTCCCCTTGCAGTACACCACTCTTAGAACTCCTTGATGATCACATCATAATAACTCAGCATATCTCTCTCCCTGGATAGCTTGAATGGCAGAAGAAGAACCGGACACAATGCTAATCTTTTTACATCCATCATTGCAGGCAGTTAGCGGAGAACCGGACACAATGCTAATCTTTTTACATCCATCATTGCAGGCAGTTAGCGGCGCTTCTCTGATAGGCATAAGTTCAATAGTGAAGACGGTATTGGAACTCCAAACCCAGGAAAACCGCACACCCATTTACCTTGAATTATATAACTGTGCCATCAGGAGAGTATTAGTGTCTGATGTGGAAGGTTAATCTCAGTTAAAGTGTGGCTAGCTTGTGAGAAGATGGTAACTATCTAGGATAGGATTGCAAAAAACGGGGTCACATTAACACAAACCAATGCTGCTCGTGTAAAACCTTGATTGAAACACATACCCATCTTTTCTTAAGCTTTTTCATTTGCTAGAAAAGTGCAGTCTCAGTTTTCAAATATTTACTCGATCCTAGAAATATTTTCGATACAATTGAAATACTATATTGTTAACTATCTAGTAAACTTAACCTACAACTATTGTACAAAGTTTGATTTTCTTGTTATTTCTAAATTGTTTCAGACTTCACTGAGACTGAATTGAGGATGATTTTAGAGGCCGGTGCAACTCCGGTTGGTCTTGGCCCACATCGCCTGCGAGTCGAAACTGCAACAATTTCTATTCTTGCAGCCTTGATGTTATGGTCAGACTCCCATGAGATTTTGAACAAGTAGCTAAAGTTGCAGGCAAAACAACCTTTATATTTTCTTTTCATCTACAGTTATTTGAAGTACCTTCAATATAAAACCGGTATGTAGGGAAAATTATTGTATTATGACCGATTATATATATATATATATATGTATTTTTCTCCTTGCATACTTATTCTGACCCAGTTTTAGAAAGAATGTTGGAAAATTTTCTTTCCTAATTTAGTCAGGATAATGAAATGTGCTTTGTGACATATATTGGGTCTAGAAAGCGGGAAATTCTTTAGTGGGGCTCATACAATGAGTGATTCTGCATTTCATTCTTGTGTATGTGCAAGAAGAGACAAAAAAGACGCACACTGCACAAGACATCTAATGAGATCTTCACAAGAGGAGGAGTCACTAAAGAATTATCCCTAGAAAGCACTCAAATACTGTGTTAGTTTAAGTCAGAATAGTCAACTGCTTTCCGACTCATACTGTGTTACAATAATATGTAGGGTGAAAAGATGCTCCTTAAAGTAACTGAATCCTGAACTTCCTTTGTTATTTCTTGTTAATTCTTCTGGTGTTTCTCATTTTTTGTTGGGTAAGGTAATGGTGTTTCTCATTTCTTGTTGATACATATATTTCTTTTCCGAAAAAAATAAAAAAATTACATCATGCATGCATATAAAATGTTTGAGTCGCATTTCTTATTCACATTAATTACATCTGTTAATTAATGATTACTACATCCGTTTTAAAATATGGGTGAATAAGGGAGAATGACAGAAATATTTCATCAATTGAGTAGAAGGACAGTATTTTGAAACTTTTGCATAAAGGACAAAACTATTTATTCACTATCAAAATTCACTGTTTAAATTCACTGTCGAAATTCACTAATTTTCAAAATTCATTGTCAAAATTCACTGATTTTTGGGATTCATTGTCGAAATTCACTGATTTCGGGATTCATTGGGGAGATTCACTGATTTTCGGGATTCACTGTTTGTCCATCTCGTTATAAAAATTATGCAGTTGTCCTTCTCCCTATAAAAAAATATGTAGCTGTCCTGGTACTTAAAAATATTCCAGATTGTGTCCTTATTCCCAATTTCCCATTAAAATATAAGTCATCATAGTTGTTTTCACACAGATTAAGAAAGTGTTTGAATGTCATAAATTTGATGGTTTATATCTACAATGCCCCTTTGACTATCATTAATGTAATAGTTGTTAAGTAGTGAAAAGTGGTTGAATTGATAATAAATTAGGGGTAAGACAGAAAAAATAGTAATAAATGTTGTATTGGTGATGTAGAATGATTTATATTGTGGGACAAAACAAAAAGTGTAGATGACTTATATTTTGGAACGGAGGTCATGTATTTTTTTTTTAACTATAGCTAAATATACAAGTGTGATGATACAATCACAACTACTTAGAAATATCAAATGACACAACATATTTTTACACCATTGGTTATTATATAAGACCCATTGACAATTTGTAGGCTCAACGAGTGTCACAACACATCTTTACACCATTGATTATGATGTATGACGTATTATCATATTGTCGACACATTATAATCAATAGCGTAAAAATATTAGACATTGTTAATCGCACCACAATCAATCTATTCGGGTATCACATCTCATACAAATTTCGATTTAACAAAGATGGAAATCTATTTTCATATATCATTTTCAGAGTCGAATTTTGTGAGGTTATAAATTCATTTTACACTTGCATGTTTGACATGTTCTTCGTTGTCAACCCAAAACGCATTCAAAAGAGCTACACAACGCAGACCTCGTCCATGCGACTAGTTAAAAATTTCTTCTTTTAATAAATCAAACTTTCCGACTCCTTCAAATTTGATAATCCTATATCAATATATATATATATATATACATCGTAACCATTAATTGATTCTCTCATCACTTATTTCATTAATCTAAAGAAACCCATCATTTTTTTTTAACAAACATATTTCTGCATCTGATTAACAATCTCTTCCCCAAGAGACATGAAGAATACAAAATCAAAAAACCAAAGCAAGATTATACGCTATTTAAAGGCACCCTTTAAAATGCTTAACAATTTTTACACGACAAGCATCTCCAGCTGCGCCACCGGAATGGATTATCATGGCGGCGGCACAGTGAACATGTCAATGGCTCCTCAAGTTTCTCAGTTTACAAGAAACTTCAGCGTGAACTCATCATCAAAAGAAAGCAACGATCAAGATGATCTTACGGAACTTATTCGGGTCGTGTCGACCCGAGGACGACTCAGTAGTACAGGGGATAATCCGGCGGTTAAAGTGCAAGTATTTGATCGCCGGAAAGAACCCATCTCCACCACCACCGGAGTAGGCCGGAGTTATAGTGTGGGGATTGGATTAATTGGGAAAATTGATGAAAATGAACCGTGTAGTTTTGAAGAAGGAGATATTACTGTGGGAGAGTTTCCAAGATGCAGAAGTGTTTATGGAGTTACCAGAAGAAACAATTCTGTCAAGAATAATAATGTTATCAGCTGGAAGAATAGTATTTGAATCAATTTTGATGTAATTAAAAATTTGAAATGTTTTTTTTTTCATCTAAAAAAAAAATTTGTTTTTTATTATTTTATTTTTTGAAGGGAATTTGAAATGGGATTAATTCAAAGGTTTTAATCACTCAACAATAATGGATATTTCTCTATCAATTTACTCATATTAATGTAATGATTTCACATATGTTGTTTTTATACCATTGGTAAATGACGAAGGTCGGATCAACACCTCGCTACGTGTTATCCCCACAATGATCCACTTATGAAAGAAGATAGAGAGCGCCCACCCCGAGGGACAGAGTCCCCAGAATCCGAGCTTTGCAAGCTCAGTTGCTCTCTCCCAACCTCTCTAGGTCGGCCAATGCATAAGGTCAATCTACTCATGTCCGACCCTACAGGTCGGCCTAAGTCCGCCTCGGACCATACTCCCTGTGTGCACGTTAAATCAGGATAAATACAGAAAGAATCCCAAATCATAACTAATTTTAACTACTTTGGTCCTGACATTTAAACATGTCCATAATTATCTTCTAGAATCAAGGGATCAAATTATCATTATCTATTCCTTAGGGAACATGAAATTAGAGTCCAACATGGACACGCTACACGCAAACGCTAGGGCACAAGCCCCTCTATATAAACCATCCCTAAGGAACTACGGAGACTTGATTTCAATACAGACATTGGATACGTAGGCAGTTTGAGATACAATTTCTCAAGTGCAGTCTAAACCACCACAAAAACACCCCCCGCTCCACCTCTCTTTTAGGGTTCCGCCTTGAACATATTGTCATTCAGGGAAGGAAACTACCAGATTTATAACCCGACGATTTCCAGCATCGTCAGTTGGTGCTAGAAGGAGGGCCTCCCACTGACAATCTTGTTCGAAGTTCCGGAAATCAACATGGTGACAACACGACAGCAGGCGGCCAATGGTAACCACGCTAATGACGCGACATATTCGGATGCCAACAACCAAAACCAACAGTAGGAGGAAATCGCTCTCAATGCCACCCACCAAGCATTGGTGGATCAGCTTGTGGCTCTTTATGATGAAACCATGCAAGCCATCCTCGACGCCGCCTTGGCAGAAGAGGATGAGGAATAGGAAGATCTGGAGCAGGAGGATCCTCTGGATGAAGATTTGCAGGGATAGGATGCAGGAAGAAGATCTGTCGGAAGAGAACTCGCAGGAGTAGAATTTAGAGGGGGATGACCCCAACGATGGGTCATGGGAAGAAAAACCTACTCCTCCCAAGCATAAACGGGCCAAGAAGGACGACCATTCGTCCTCGTCAAATTTGAGAAAGCAGCTGATAGTCCCCCACACAATAGATGCAGCCAGAGCTGAACTGGATATCATAATCGGGAAGAGAGCCGCTCAACTAACTTTCGAGTCCCCTTTCACCGAGTAGGTGGATAGTTACCCCCGACCTGCGAGATTCAATGTGCCGAAGCTGGATCCGTACAACGGAACCAATGATCCTTAGGATCACCTGTTTCAATATCTTACTGTTGGGAGGATTTTGCATCATAAAAACAAAAGAAAATTTATAAACCTATACTTAACATGCAAACTAACTCCTAACCGACCAAATATCGGGTAGTTGATAGCATAGTAGGGTAAGTACAGAGGTTGATCCACGAGGAAAAGGATGTTGAATCTAATTTCACTAATCTCCTAAATTGTTACTCTTAAACGAAATAAACGAAAGAAAGAGACATAAAAAACAAAGAACAAATCAAATAAATCTAACCTAGAAAACAAAATAAAACAATCTAAACTAAAGACATGGGATCAAACAACCAATATACAAACCTATGTGATCTCAATCCTAGTTAATCTCATGATTCTAATTCGATTTGTGGTTTCACCTTTTCACGAGACATAAACCCCTAATTCCTTAGTGAATTTATTCTCAAGCTACGGATTCCTAATTCCTTAGTAAATCCAATTTATCAATCTCTACTCTCTCGTAAGTTGAAACTGATTTCCATACAACACTCGGTGTAGATTCAGGTTAACTCTCGTATTTTAGAATCTAACAACCTAGATAATTAATCGATTAACTTGTCATCATTAACGATTAAAAATCCTATCTTTCTATGGTGATCTAACGTTTATGCAACTTCCGTATTATAAACATCAATAGAAAACAAATCTTCCAATCTATTCTCATGGCATCATAAACACATAGGAAAGATACAAAAAGAACTAAACTCATGAAGAAAAACTGAATTGAATAAATCAAGAAGAACTCACATAGTCTCATACATGAATTGATCCAAGAACGAAAACGAAAAGCATCTAAACTACTCCTAATCTAACCTCGGTTCACCCGAGCACAAGGCTCGGGTGACCGGCCTTCAAATCTCCAAAGTCGGCTGCTGCCCTCGCTTTTGATGTGAAGAGAAATTGTGTATATTTTAGGGTTTGGGGCTGCTGCTCTTTAAATAGAAAACAGAGGCGGCTGCTACAGTAACCTAAGTCGGTTTCAGCAAAAACGGCGGTGGACGCCCGTTTGCTATGTCGGACGCTCGTCCGGAATGCTTGGACGGATACTGGACGCTAGTTTAGCCAACGTCTGAACTCTCTCAGATTAGTTTCGACTCCCGGGCGCTTGATTCACTTCATCAAACGCCCGTTCGAGTCTTGGGCGCTGTCTGGCTCAAATGAGCGCTCGTCGGCTTTTGTTTGACTTCGATTCCTTGATAATTATCTTGATTCTTCCACCTTTATCCATCTTGTATCATCTCTATCTCTTCATCAACACTTCAAATTCGACTTTAGCCTCTTCCAAATCAAAGATATGTATCTACACACATCGAAAAACATACCAAAACGTAACACGATTCCAAAACAACATAAAATCACCAAATAAGCATATAAATCGATACGTTTTCATATTTAACTATTAAAAACACCATTTACTCAATTAATCAATTATAAGCTCGATTTCTATGAAAATCATACATATATGGGAGAAAATTGATATATAAAATATATGTATAAATACTACAATTTAGCCCTTAACAACACCCCCACACTTATCTTTTTGCTCGTCCTCGAGCAAAACAGAACAAAGTCAAGCTCGAGACAAATAAACATCTATACAAATATAAAGTATATTCAATAACTTAGAAGTTCACCCGTGTAATGTGTGCATAGCCATAATAAACTTCCACTAAGTTCCACAATTTGAAAGTTATTCAAACCAAAACTAGCCCGGTTTCCCATCTAAGTTAGAAATATTCAAAAACTATAATGAGACACTTTACAAAACATACATATCCCAAAAAGAAACAGTAGAGAATATCTAAAACATTTCTGACAAACTCAGAGGATAATCCCTACAACATATCCTTCAGTTTATACTGGGTATAAGATTAACGATAACTAAGTCCTTACTTATTCATACTAATATATTTCAATATTTTCACTTTTTTTCACATTTTTCTAACACACATCAGAATAAGCTTTTGCCCTCATAGCAGAATAGGACATTTCAAGATAATCCCCTACCTTACTCCAATCATAAGGCAGCTTTTTCTAACTGTCGTGAGCTTTTGGTCATCATGGTGGAATAGGACATACGTGGTATACCCTACCGCACTCAAATCATAAACCAGCTTCCGACACACACATTTAATCATTTAGAGATTTACATTTGGCGAAAGTAAAGATTATTTTCTAGTAACACGACCCACTCGAGCATAACACCTCAAGTAAACAATTTATTACTATTGCAAAGACTTAATCACGTTTCACTTATCACATTCAAACTTACAGATATTCACAGTATGTCATACTTCAATCCTAGAATACAAACTACTAAACTTTTCAAGAATTGTACATAAGCAAAGAAACATGCTATAATCATCAAAAATCTCCAACTAAAATGGGGTAGGCTTTCAACATTTAGCTCATCATTTACTATGGCATGTGAAAAAGAGTGTCGGGTGAAACAACTAAAATTACTAAATATACAGAATATAGCAAAAATGATATAAACTCAAGCGCAAAGATATGCCTTTGTCTACTCGGGACTTAACAAAAATTTTGAAAATTAAGCACTTTTCATAGAAAATTATAACTAATATGAGCAAATGAAAGTAGATACATAAATCATCTATCCCCTCCCCCACACTTAGATTGCAACTTGTCCTCAAGTTATACAGAAATAAAACAAATAGAGAATTTAGTTGATTGGATGCTGGCAATTCCGGAAAAATCGGTAAAAACCAAAATTGCTGCATAGCCCAGTAGACTGTGGAGCATCACAGGTAAACTGAATTCATCGTGAAAGTGCACAATAGCTATCAAAAATATCCTGCAGACTTGATCAGTGCAAAAAGAGTCTACGGGGAAAAAGAAAAGATTACATATATAAAGCACATGGAAAAGGAGATATAGAGATATTTCAAATTTAAGCTCATATAAAGATGGAATACTATACATGAAATACTACAAAGTCGTAGGCTAGGCGCAACTACATGAAAATGCAATCTATATGAAATGAAGATCTATTAAAAAAAACTCTCTGACAGGCTCAGTGTGATCAGGTCGGTCTGAAACCCTACAGTGACTACGGCCCGTGCAGAAACAAAATAAAAATGACGAGGTAGTATTATGGAAACCGACAGTTAACTACACTCAAGAAAAATAAAAGAAAAATAGAAAAACAATGCAACTAGATGACATGCAACTAAATGATATGCATCTAAATGATATGCAAAAATAAAAGAATATAAAAGAAAGAAAACTAGCCCACTAATTAGCAACACGACATGTATATAATAAACGTCTACCAAATAATGACAGGTTACGATAAACGACAGTTCTGTTCATTACATGCAGTGTAGACGCGCTTTAAGACTCATAAAAAAAAAGTGATAGCATTATGGAAACCAACAGTTAGCTATACTAGACAGATATAACTCATAAGTCTTTAGTAGTAGCATACGGAAAACCGACAGTAGCTACCCATATGAGTTACATAAACAACAAGGAAGCACATAAGTCTCAAAGCTCACAAGACTCATCATAACGATATGTAGCATACGGAAACCGACATTAGCTACTAATTAACAATAAGAACAGTTATAGCGTACGAGAACCGACAGTAACTATAACATGCCTAGATGAATCAAGTATAAGGAATTGATCAATTATCTAACATGGATTCATAGATGGAAATGTAAAAAACATATAAGTTCAGGACATCTATGTAAACGCAAACAGCCACAGAAGCTCTAATGAAAGAAATACATACTAAATAAAAGCATTAAGAATGAGATCAAGAAAAAAAAATTATGGAACCTGGACTGGCATTTATGTGATCAGACGAACGTTTTCTGGAAATTTGCAGCTCCGGACGAGCGTTCAGCCAAACAAACGCTCGGTTGGCTTGAAAACCAACCGGACGGGCGTTCAGAAAGTATAGACGCTCGTCTGGTCCTTCAAATCAGAACAGAGTCGAAAATATTTGAACGGACGAACGTCCAATACTTTCAACGCTCGTTTACCTGCAGTTAAAGAACTGGACGGGCGTCCAACAGAGCAAACGCTCGTCCAACAACAAGAATGCAAAGCAGGAACGCAGAAAATAACACAAAGAAACCCTAATATTCCAATTATAAACACCAAGAACGAGGCGACCACATCAAATTCAAGCACGACGGTTAGATTAGAAACAACTAAACATATAAACTTCACGTAAAACAAGTTGAGTAAAAAACTTTTGGACATTCTTAACCTAACGGTCATCGAAACACGGCAAAATAAAAACTCTCAACTTGGTATACGCTACTTTTATTAAAAACGAAAAATAAACGTAACAAAATCGAGAACTAACAAAACCAGATTCAACATGACACCTATTCCCCGGCAACGGCGCCACTTTTGTTGGGAGGATTTTGCATCATAAAAACAAAAGAAAATTTATAAACCTATACTTAACATGCAAACTAACTCTAACTAACCGACCAAATATCGGGTAGTTGATAGCATAGTAGGGTAAATGGTGGTCGATCCACAGAGGAAAAGGGATGTTGAATCTAATTTCACTAATCTCCTAAATTGTTACTCTTAAATGAAATAAACGAAAGAAAGAGACATAAAAAACAAAGAACAAATCAAATAAATCTAACCTAGAAAACAAAATAAAACAATCTAAACTAAAGACATGGGATCAAACAACCAATATACAAACCTATGTGATCTCAATCCTAGTTAATCTCATGATTCTAATTCGATTTGTGGTTTCACCTTTTCACGAGACATAAACCCCTAATTCCTTAGTTAATTTATTCTCAAGCTACGGATTCCTAATTCCTTAGTAAATCCAATTTATCAATCTCTACTCTCTCGTAAGTTGAAACTGATTTCCATACAACACTCGGTGTAGATTCAGGTTAACTCTCGTATTTTAGAATCTAACAACCTAGATAATTAATCGATTAACTTGTCATCATTAACGATTAAAAATCCTATCTTTCTATGGTGATCTAACGTTTATGCAACTTCCGTATTATAAACATCAATAGAAAACAAATCTTCCAATCTATTCTCATGGCATCATAAACACATAGGAAAGATACAAAAAAAGAACTAAACTCATGAAGAAAAACTGAATTGAATAAATCAAGAAGAACTCACATAGTCTCATACATGAATTGATCCAAGAACGAAACGAAAAGCATCTAAACTACTCCTAATCTAACCTCGGTTCACCCGAGCACAAGGCTCGGGTGACCGCCTTCAAATCTCCAAAGTCGGCTTTGCCTCGCTTTTGATGTGAAGAGAAATTGTGTATATTTTAGGGTTTGGGGCTGCTTGCTCTTTAAATAGAAAACAGAGGCGGCTCGCTACAAGAACCTAAGTCGGTTTCAAAGAAAAGCGGCGGTGGGCGCCCGCTTGCTATGTCGGACGCTTCGTCCGAATGCTTGACGGATATCGGGCTAGTTTAGCCAACGCCTCGAACTCTCGTATTAGTTTCGACTCCCTGGACGCCAGTTCACTTCATCAAACGCCCGTTCAGTCTTGGACGCTCGTCTGGCTCAGATGAACGCTCGTCCAGCTTTGCTGGACTTCGATTCCTTGATAATTATCTTGATTCTTCCATCTTTATCCATCTTGTATCATCACTATCTCTTCATCAACACTTCAAATTCGACTTTAGCCTCTTCCAAATCAAAGATATGTATCTACACACATCGAAAAACATACCAAAACGTAACACGATTCCAAAACAACATAAAATCACCAAATAAGCATATAAATCGATACGTTTTCATATTTAACTATTAAAAACACCATTTACTCAATTAATCAATTATAAGCTCGATTTCTATGAAAATCATACATATATGGGAGAAAATTGATATATAAAATATATGTATAAATACTACAATTTAGCCCTTAACACTTACTCACATGAATCTCGACTGCGTTGCGGATGAGATGAAGTGTAAAGCTTTCCATGCGTTACTGACTGGCCGAGCTAGGGAGTGGTTTAAGAGAATCCCACCAAGGACGATCTCCAACTTTGAAACACTGGGGAAAATGTTCCTTAACGCCTTCATCACGGTGAATTTTTTTTAGAGGAATGCAACCCACCTGTTTACTCTTAAACAGAAAAAAGGACGAAACCGCACTGCAGTACCTGAAGTTATTCAATGAGGAGTCGATGCAAGTTTACGAGGCAGATGATCACATCTGAATCACCTCTTTTGTGGCTGGGCTTAGAGAGGGAAGGCTATACGCCAAACTGAGCAAATTACCCGCAACCATGGAGGAGTGCATGGAAATGGCCTTCAAGCATTGTCAATGAGATGAAAGTTAACCGGCTAAAACGAGAGTCGACAAAATCAGAGCACAAGAAGGAAAAGACCGAGGATCCCTCCGATAAGAGAAGAAAACCGACTGGGGATCAGATTCACGACTCAACCACGGACCGATCCGAGACAAGATATGCCTTATAGCGCCAGGATTTCCCAACGTTGAACAGGTCCTCGCAGTTATGGAGAGAAAGGGTTTAGCACGAACTCCCCCTCCGATGCGAAGTCCTCCAGAGAGGAGGGACCAAAGTAAAATTTTCACGTATCATAAGGATATTGGGAATGATCCGGATGGTCGCAAGGATTTCCAGAGAGATGTGGATGCAAATGATTGCTAAAGGAAAGTTGGAGGAGGTCGTAGATCGATCTCATTCTACCAAACATCGGGTCGGCGCGCGACTACCGTGAAGGAAGTTTAATCAAGGCAGAGGGGCGACATGGTAATCCCTAGAAAAGAAGAGATCGATCTCCGGAAGGAGACCGACAGATAGATAACCGCCCGATCAACACCATCAACACCATCGTGGGCGGTCCAGGAAACACATTTGGGGAAGTCAGCAGCCCTAATGATCGACTTGGGAGCTCACATGCAAACCGAGGAGGTCGAACCCCAGCCTGGGAAGTGACATATGGTCCTAGGGACCCGCTCCCACTGGTTACGAATAATGAAGGCTTGGTCATTGAAACTGTGGTGTACAAGAATCTGGTAAAGAGGGTTTGCGTCGATACAGGTAGCGCCATCAATGTCCTTTACTATTCGGCTTTTTAGTCAATGAACTTCAAAGAATCAGAGCTGAATCCGGTCTTGGCACCACTGTTCGGATTCGCCGGTCCCCCAGTTCATCCTATGGGAATGGTTCGGCTCGCCACAACATTTGGGAAGGAACCAGAGGGCAGGAAACTCATAGTTACTTATGTCGTAGTCAATGCCTCATCGGCATATAGCATTATCTTGGGAAGGCCCGCTCTAATCGACCTCTGAGTGATGAAAGGCTCACTTTTCAGGTTGCAGGCTCGGATTAACTTTTCTAATGCATCAAATATAGCCGTGGGAAGATGCGAGCCTAGGATGCTCTAAATGCTCGTCAAGAGGATGCGGTTCACCTGCCACTCCATTTGTGGATCCCACTATATGGATTTGGGATGCCAGTGCCCATAAGAAATCGTGGAGCCATCCATTAATAGTAATAGAACTCTGCGCCCCGGGGTGGATAGGAACGGATCGAGTCCTGAAGAGAGTTTGAGAAAGTGTTATAAACTAGAGTAAACTTCAACTCATTTTATTCATTGAGTAAACAAGAGTATAAATAGATACAACTTTAATAAAGTAAACTAGTTATGCTATGGGTGGCAACTAAGGCGGCCAACTTGAGTATCTATATGGGCGGCTAGAACTAGAACCCAATAAAGTAGAAAAGTTATGACAAGTGACATATTAATTATTTATATAATATAATTAATATGTCATGTGTACAAAGAATAAATAATGTGTACAAGTGTTACACAAAGAGTATATTTCTACACCCCTCTCAAACTGGGTTGTATATGTTGATATAGCCAAGTTTGCTACTTAGTCTGCTGAACATAAGAGGTGGAATAGCCTTGGTGAGAATGTCAGCATTCTGGTCTGCTGAGGGAACATACTGAAGTTGAATGATCTTGGCATCAATCTTCTCCTTCAGGAAGTGTCTGTCAATGTCCACATGTTTGGTTTTGTCATGATGAACTGGATCCTCTGCCATGCATAATGCTGAATTATTATCACAAAGAGAGTGTGATAGGTTCTTTGAGTAGGTCGGTGAAGGTCGATCAGAAGTACTCTTTTGAGCCAAAGAGCTTCACAAATGCCCAAAACAAGTGCCCTGAGTTTAGCTTCAGCACTACTTCTAGACACAGTAGGTTGTTTCTTGCTCCTCCAAGTAACAAGATTCCCCCATACATAAGAACAGTAATCTGTGGTAGATCTTCTGTCTATATGACAACCAGCCCAATCAGCATCAGTGTATACCTTGATGGACCTCTCAGTAGACTAAGTGAAGTGTAAGCCTTGACCAGGAGTTGACTTTAAATACCTCAGTATCCTATAGACAGCATCCCAATGTTGCTCAGTAGGACAATGCATGAACTGACTGACCATACTAACTCCATATGCAATATCAGGTCTTGTATGAGAAAGATAAATGAGCTTCCCTACCAGCCTTTGATATTGTTCCTTTCTGACAGCACTTTCACCATGACGTAGGGTATTGCTGGGGTCTACTGGGGATACAAAGAGTTTGCATCCCAAAGATGCCGCTTCTTTCAAGAGATCCAGTACATACTTCCTTTGGGAGACTGAAATGCCTTTGCTGTTTCTAGCTATTTCCATACCAAGAAAGTACTTTAGGTAGCCCAGATCTTTAACTTGAAACACCTTTGCCAGTAGAGTCTTCAAATTGTGGATCTCAGTAGAGTCATCTCCTGTAAGGATGATATCATCCACATATACAATAAGAATAGACCTTCTCTGGTTGGTTGTCTTGATAAACATAGTGTGATCAGAGTTGCATTGATGATATCCAAAGAAGCTTTAACCACGAGAGTGAGTTTTCCAAACCAGGCTCTGGAGGATTGCTTCAGGCCATATAGAGATTTCCTGAGTTTGCATACCTTGCCTTGAGTGTGGGGATTGACAAAACCAGGAGGTACATTCATGTAGACTTCCTCAGTAAGGTCACCATTGAGAAAAGCATTTTTGATATCCAATTGGTGAAGAGGCCAGTCAAGTTGGACAGCTAGAGAAATTAGTACCCTGACAGTGTTGAGCTTTGCCACTGGTGCAAAAGTTTCTTTATAGTCAATGCCATAAGTTTGAGTGAAACCCCTTGCAACCAACATGGCTTTGTACTTGTCAATTGTACCATCAGCATTGTATTTGATAGTGAATAACCATCTGCAGCTGACTGTCTTCTTGCCTTTTGGAAGAGTTGTGAGATCCCAAGTATGATTATCCAGGAGGGCAGTCATCTCTATTTTAACAGCAGCCTTCCACTTATCATTTTGAAGAGCCTCCTGAATATTTTTAGGAATAGAGTGAGAGTCCAAGTCCTGTGTAAACATGGCAAAGACAGGAGTGTCACGGATTTTATCAACACGAAATAAACAAGTAATAATCCGGTTAACCTCAAGTATAAGGATCGTAGTAATAGCGGTTAATGCCGGTCGATCTTACGGGGAACTAAACGATCGTGATTTCTAGTTTTTATCTAACTAACCTATGTCACGATTACTAAGCTAAATAGCGGATAAAACTAAACGAATACAGTAAATTAAACCTAACTAAAACGTAAAAGCTGGACGAAGAGATGATCTAAAGCCGTGGAAGGATACGGGTCACGAACCAATTTAAACTAACTAATCTAAGATGCGAGATAAAAGTAAACTAACTAGACAAATTCAAGCTTTTAAGGATTTAAATCAAATTTATAACGAGCAAACGAGGATTGATCCACCTATCCAACGAGCATTGATTCCCTATCTCGATTATATTGCGCTTTTATTCAGTTGTGATTCACCTTACCTAAACATGAACCCTAATTCCTTAGAAAGTTCATCTATCAATCTATTATCTTCCGATGTAAGATTAACGCGTTTAATAACCAAAGGTGCAAACTTTGTGTTTATAACCTAGTAATCGTGACCTATTAACTTCCGTTATGATAGATTCGAATTACTATTCTTATTCATGGTGATCTAGGGTTTATTAAGACTTCCATCAACAATAAACAATCAACACATGCATATCTTCCGATATAAGAGCAAATTAAACATGAATAAGCATGAATAAGAAACAACCTTTATTAAAAACTCACAAAGATAATCGAAGAAAACGAAATCAACAATTGTTGGACGGCTTCACAATACTCGCTTGATGAAGCTTTTAGCCTCTGAGCATCCTCAAGAACTCAAATTTGCGAAACAATTGCATAAAAAGTAACTAGTGTTTAATCTAAACTAAGAGCATAAAAATAGGAATAAAAAGATGAAAAACGCAGCCTAAAGCCGCCCCTAGGTTTAGGGTTTTGAATAATGAGTGTATGATCCTCTTTTGTGGAGAAAACAGCCGACTATATATAGATTTCAAAGTCGGTTCTCGCTAAAGTCGGCCACCGGACGCCTGCCTGAACCTTGAGCGCCCGTCCACTCTTCAATAAAACTTGAATCGGGCCGAGTCATGACCAGGCGCTCGTCCATCCAAATGTCCACTCCAGCGTCAAACTTCCCGAATCAAAGATGACATCCTGGGCGTTCGCTCAATTACATCGACGCCCGTCCCACCGGACGGAGATTCAGACGCCTTGATTTGATATGATCGATTTTGATTTATTGATCTTTATCTCTTCTATCTCTATCCCACTTCTTCATTATCTCTTTTATCATCAATTAGCTCGAACTTAATCAACCTTTGATCATCTTTTGAGCCTCAAACATGTATCTATAACACATAAAAACATCGCAAAATGTAATAATGCTCAAATAATCATAAAATCACAATTAAAACGCCAAAATTAACCAAGTTTGCGATTAACTCATTTAAAATCTCATTTGCTCAATATATCCATTAAACCCTCGTTTCTTATGCAATTTAGTACAAATACGGGGAAAAATATCGTAGAATATAGCGTTATAAATCGTATAAATTCACCCTTAACAACTCCCCCACACTTAAGCTTTTGCTCGTCCCGAGCAAAACAAAACAAAAGTTAGGCTCGAGAGAAAAACAGGCATCTAAACGTGCATAACACATATCCAATAAATCAGAAGTTCACCCTTGTGCGTGTGCATAGCCATAATAAACTTCCACTATATCCAAACTCGAGAAACTCAAAGCAAAACTAGCTAATACCCCCTTGTAGACTAGTAATAAAGGACACTCATAAGATGCACCCTACAAACGTGACATATCCCGAAAAGAATGATCGAATATATCTAGGGCCTTTACAAATACTCGAGAGGATAATCCCTACAACATATCACATCGGCTTCTACTGGGGATAAGGCGCATTTATAACTTAGTCTTATATACATTTCATAACACTTTATCAGTTGATTTAACTTTTCACTTAAAACACACATCGAATGAGCTCTTGCCTGTCATAGCGTAATAGGACATTTCGAGATAATACCCTACCTTACTCCAATCATAAGGCGCTTTCTTCCGATCGCCGTGAGCTTTTAGTCATCATAGTGGCATAGGACATACGTGGTATACCCTACCTCACTCAAATCATCGACTAGCTTTACGACACACCCAATAATTCTTCATATTTTACTTTTCAACTTTTTCATTTGACAATAAGTTACGTGTTACTTATCACATTCAAACCTTAGATATGCACAGATATCATACTTGGATCTAAATACAAACTATCATAAATCTCACGATATATACGTAGCACTAAGCACATGACTTACGAGAAAATCAAAAACCACTAATCCAAAAGGGTATAACTTTATAAATTAGCTCATCATTCACTATGGCTCGTGAAAAATAGTGTCGTGAAACATCTAACTTACCAAATATATGATACATTTAATCGAATCGCCTACTCGGACAAAACAAAAACAACGATGTCGGAAAATTTCAAAAATTTTAGCTCATTTGCATAGAAACATTACTTAATTAGGCAAATGTGTAGATACATATCGAAACATTCCCTCCCCACACTTAAAAAGCAACATGTCCTCATGTTGTGCAAAACGAAAGAAAAGGAAAAGACTTAGGCGATTTAAATCGAAACTCGAATCGTTGGTCGGCCGGAGCCTTCATAATGATATCAAGAATGCGTAACTGGACAATGTAGATACACTGCACGCGTCTTAGACAAACATGGAACCATCTCGGGAAAACGGGAGTCATACCAACATGAAAAGAGATATCAAAAATGAAGATAAAGCACAGTGAGAGCACACAATACATCCAGAAAGTTGAAACACAGTTGAAATGAAAGTACGCGCGCCTTATGGCTTACATGATCCATCGAAAATAAATAGTAGCAATATCAAAAATACAACGAACCTTATAAGTAAAAATTGCGAAACAAAACAACCAACGTGAAAATAGACAAATAAGATCAAGGTTGGCTCGGTGCCGCAGAATCATCAGCGGAGGATCAGAGGAGGGTCCGTAAGGTGGTGCCGTAGCCAGCCGCCGAGTCAGTCGCTTCATCATCTGAAGATGACTCGTAGTCGTGTAGAACATCCGCAATGACCCGCTCAATCTCATCAGCAAAGAGATAATCAACGGAGCTCGGATTGAAAATCCTGTCATCCCACGGTTGCCGGCCTTCACATATACACTGTAGGATCGTCAAAATGTTGTTCTGTGTATCCCGAATATCACCGAGCCATTCCCGGAAACTATTTGCCATGCTTAACCGCATCCTCGACAAATGGGAGATAAAGGAGGAAGGGAGGATGCACGAGGCGCTTGCCGATGAACCAGGCTCGGAGGTGCCTCCGCTCGAAATGTCCCGAGGGCTTACTCTTTTCCCTTTGTAAAGGCCTCGGGTTCTTCGGCTTATGATCTGCCCCAAACTCAGGCACACCGGCATCGAGGCACAAACTGTGGATCAAATGAGGGACGATCAAGCTCCGTGTATAAACCTTCTGATTGATCGAGATCTCGCCATACAATGCCTGGCCCCACATCCACATTCAAGCCAAATGTCAACGCATACAACATGCCCAGTCACCTATATGAAAATGTGTCAAGTTGTTCTTAGGCAACAACCGACTCAATGAATCGACACCGACCTTCCAATCCTCCGTCCAGTCGTGGTAACCAACTCCTTCCGGTCTCCTCCCGGTCTCAATGTCCGAGGCCACATCCGGGCAAACTCTCAATCTCAACTCCTCCAAAGGATCTGTCCCCAAACTCGCATCTATGCACAATCTCCTCCTTATAATCCCGACCCTCGAAAGCCGCTAAGTTGTATTTACGATTAATCACCTCCGTGTAAAGGGAACTTCTACCCTCGAACCACAACTACCTTTGTCCCCAAGTCGGTTTCCGAACAGTTTGCATAAAATTCCCGAACTAGGGAGCTATTCACCGGGGTAGTCGGGATTGTCATCAAGGCTTCCCATTTCCTATCCTTAAGCAACTTAACGAACCCCGGATCGACCTTCGCCTCCAAAATAGCCCTCTCAACCAACATGTTTCTCGAAAAGTAATGTTTAGTATAAACTTCATGGGCTCTAGGGTTCACGAATCGATTTGGCAATGGCATCGGGCAACGGTTTTAGATTTCTTTCTAGGAGGGGCTGCCTAGGTACAACCGGTTCCTCTTCCCGGTAGCATCGATAGCTTTCCTCGACCCTAGACGAACCTCCACCTTTCTCGAACTCTAGGCATCCGTACTCAAAGGCACATCATCATCCGTCTCGCACTCCGAGGTTGGCTCATCTCTTTAGGTCGCCTCTAGTTTGGGTGGCTCTCAGGGGTTGCTCACGAATACTCACACCCCGGTTAGGATCAACTAAGGCAGGGTCAATCTCTTTACGCTTTTTCCCTGCCTCCCGGGCCACTTCCTTACCATGCCTCTTCACGACTGCCTTCTTATGAACCATTTCCACGCCTAGTCCAAGCCAAACAATCCTAATGTGCACAAAAGATACCCGTTTAACATCCAAAGCGGGATTTCAAAACAACCAAACCACAACCACCACCATAACCATCACCAAACAATCCATTCATCACCCATCACAACACCACATCACCAAAACAGAGCAGAAAGAAACACCAAAACCAGAAAAAAAACAAATTAAGGTAACATTCAAGAAAACGAGCCGACCCAAAGATCGAACTCACAAAAACGTGAATGAAATCTAGGAAAGTTGTTACTAACTTACCGAGTAGGGTGAGTAGATGTTGATTGAGGTGAAAACGAGTCCAAACAACACAAAAATGACCTCCAAAATCAAATTTTTCTTCCAAAAAGTCGGACTGCAATGGGGTCTGATTCTCCAAAAATATCGTGTTTTGGGGGATTTGGTTATGAAAATCAAAGAGAGGGTATCAAGGGCGGCCTGTAGCACTTTGAATCGCCCAAAACGGTGTAGAATTGACGATTTTAGGGCAAAAGGAGGGAGAGAAACCGTTTTTGCTTTTTGAAATCCTGAAAAATGAAGGTTCACTCGAAGAAGGGGTATATATAGCAGAGGTTGGACGCTTCGTCAACTCAATGGACGGGCGCCCACCGGAAATCGAGATGAATCGGGCGGGCGCCCGGTTTATCGACGCTTCGTCAAGAGTTTGAATCACATACAGGATTGGAGGGAATAAAGCAGACGGGCGTCCAGGCTTAGTGGACGCTCGTCCGAAAATTGGTCAAGGTGGACGGGCGTCCAGGGTTCTGGACGGGCGCCCAAGCAATATAAGCCAAAAATTATAAATCAAATTCAAAATTGCCCTTTTTTATTAAACTTATATAAAACTTCAAAAATACAAATAAAAATCAAATGAAGTACATAAAATTACTAGAAAATAAATAAAAATGATGGAAAACAAAGGGGTTGCCTCCCACTCGGTAGCGCTTTGTTTTACGTCGCTTGCTCGACGAAACATCCTAAGAACGCTTAGTCATCATAAATGTCCGACCAATCGATCACTGAATGAGACGGCGGAGCATGTCAATCGCCGGAGGAAGTCATACTCATCTTGTAAACCCCAGTCACCACCACATCAACACCTCGAAGTGCTCGGCTTGCGGACTAGCGCTAAATCTGTCGAAGATCGGATCATTGAGGATGGTGTAAGGTCATCCTAGAGCTGCCTGTAACTCCTCAGTAGTAAAGTCTCCACCTCCCGAACAACGGGGAACAATGAGAACATAGGTGACCGTCTTGACGCTGGTACTAATGTCGAAATCTACGTGCAAACGATGGTTCCTCCCGGTCCGTCATCTACAGTAATGAGTGGAATCCTCCTAAGGAAAGGTAACTCCTCTGGCTGAACACCGAAATCCATATCTAGAAAGCACAACTAACTGGACGTATAAAAACAAAAACTTAATAAGGCTAAAACTGAATAAACTAAACTTAAATACTAACACTATCAAAGCATAAAACAAAACAACTAAAAGAACGATATCTAGGTTGCCCCTAGTGGCGCTTTTTTGGTTAATGTCGTTAGCTCGACACCGCTTAAAACTCACCGGATCAGGCCATTTGACTTTTCTCGCCACCTACTACCTCGTAAGCTCGATCGAGAGTGTGGTCGCAGAAACAGCATCTCACACATGGGGTGAAATCTTTAATAGCTTTCCACATACGCTTGAACTTCCCCATGGGTGACCTCCTCATCCTCTGAGCCCTCTGATGACGCTTCAACTGACGCTCCCTTTCAAACTCTTCCATATCAGCACTACCTGCTAGAACTTCTTCATAGGGGTCACTTCCGTCATCCTCGGAGAACAAGTCGGGTGATAACTCGCTAAAGTCTTCGACTCGCGGAACACCACATCCGAGAATATCGAGAAATTTAACAATCAAAGATGTCTCTTTAGGTTCACCAATATAGTGTTTGCACCTTTGACCGTTAACTTGAAACGGTTCACCACTATAACCACGAAGTTCTAGAACGCCCCCCGAATGATTTGGAGAATCTCGAAAGGGCCGACCAACGTGTCCTTAACTTTCCAGAAACAGATGTAACCTGGAATTATATAGAAGAACTTGTTCGCCGACATGAAATTCTCTTTTCTTAATCTTAGCATCGTGGAGTAGCTTCATCTTATCTTTACTAATCCTGGCACTTTCATAGGCCTGAGTCCGACCGGCCCACCTATGTAATGCTTGAGTCGATGCTTCCCACAAGATTGGGAATCAAAGTTCGAAAACTTTGTAGCCCAATAAGCTCTATGCTCTAACTCGACAGAGCAGATGACATGGTTTCCGTAGACCATTTGATATGGTGATGTACCCATGGGGTCTTATAGGCGATTCGATATGCCCACAAGACATCATCCAACTTTAGACTCAGCTTTTCCTATGATCATAATAGTCTTTTCCGGGATCTTCTTAATGCTCTGGTTGCTCCTTTCAACCTGACCACTAGTCATCGGATGATATGGTGTGCCAATTTTATGACGAACACCATATTTCTCAAGTACTTTCTCTAGGGGTCGGTTGCAGAAATGCGTCCCTTCATCACTGATCAAGGCACGTGGACATCCAAACCTCACGAAGATATTCTTCTTTAGAAATTTCATCACCGTCTTATGATCATTGTGAGGAGTGGCTTGGGCCTCCACCCATTTAGACACGTAGTCCACGCAGACTAAGATGTATTTATTACCGCAAGATGATGGGAATGGTCCCATAAAATCGATACCCCATACATCAAAGACTTCGCATTCGAGGATGGGTTTTAAAGGCATGTCAAAACGCCTTGTCAGAGTACCGGTTCTTTGGCACCTATCACAAGCTTTACAGAAAGTTTCCGTATCTTTAAAGATCGTAGGCCAATAGAAACCGGATTGAAAGATCTTAGCAACGGTTTTCCAAGGACCAAAGTGACCTCCTGTGGGTCCACTGTGGCACTGCTCAATGACGTCACGTTGCTCAGATTCTGGAATACATCTCCTAAGCAAACCATCTTTACAGATCTTGAAAAGATAAGGTTCATCCCAAACGAAATATTTTAAATCCGAGAAGAACTTTTTTCTTCTCTCGATAAGACATCTCTGGATCGAGATAACGGCCATGAAGGTAGTTTACAATGGAAGAATACCATGGAACATCAGGGGAGCGGCCATCGATCAACATGATGTTTTCTAGAGGAAAGTAAAGATCTATATCATCTGGTTCATCCTTTTCCTCACTTAACATTCTAGAGACGTGATCCGCCACTACATTTTCACTGCCCTTTTTGTCCTTAATTTGAACGTCAAACTCTTGTAGGGTCAATATCCAACGTAGTAAGCGCGGTTTAGCCTCTTTCTTAGTCATCGTAACGCATAAGCGGCGTGATCATCCACCCACGATCACTTGAGCTCCTAACAAGTAACTCACGAAACTTGTCCATAGCAAAGACTACGCCGTAGTTCCTTTTCGATAGTAGTATAGTTAACTTGAGAGGGGTTCAATGTGTGACTTATGTAATAGATAGGTTTGGAACTTTCCTTTGATCTTTTGCCCTAGAACAAAGACCAACAAAGATAGTTTGACGCGTCGCACATAAGCTCAAATGGTAGGTTCCAAATCAAAGTGATATAAGAATCGGAGCGGATATTAAACGATCCTTAAGCTCCTCAAACGCTTGCTTGCAGCTCTCATAAAAAATAAACTCAACGTCTTCCTTTAGTAAAGTGGACAGGGGCTTGGCTATCTTGGAAAAATCTTGAATGAACCTTCTGTAAAAGCCGACATGTCCAAGAAAGCCTCTCACTTCAAGCACATTTTTAGGATAGCTCATTTTCTCAATAGCTTCTACTTTTGCCCCACATCAACTTCTATACCCTTGGTTTGAGATCTTGTGGCCAAGAACTATTCCTTCATCTACCATGAAATGGCATTTTTCCCAATTAAGTACTAGGTTCTTTTCCACACATCTAGATAGCACTGATCAAGATTGTCAAGGCAATCATCAAAAGATCGACAAAAACCGAAAAATCGCCCATAAAACCTCCATACACTTTTCTACAAGCCCGTCAAAGATGGCTAGCATACATCGCCGGGAATGTAGCTGGGGCATTGCAGAGACCGAACGGCATTCGCCTCAGAGGCGAATGTACCATAAGCGGGTGAAGGTGGTCTTTTCTTGGTCACCGGATCAATGGGTATCTGGAAATATCCCGAATATCCATCTAGGAAACAAAGAGAATCGTGCCCGCCAGACGCCAAGCATCTGGTCAATGAATGGAAGGGGAAAGTGATCTTTCATGGTTACCTCATTGAGCTTTCGATAATCGATGCAGCACTCAGAATCAGAACAAGCCTCAATGCAATTTCCTCTCCTTCTCATTCTTTTCAATTGTAATTCCACCTTTTTGGGAACTACTTGAGTCGGGAAACCCATTCACTATCCGCGATGGCATAAATGATTCCCATGTCCGTAAGTTTAATGATTTCTTTTAACGACTTCTTGCATATGAGGGTTAAGCCTTCACTGGGCTGCCTCGACACACTTGGCGCCCTCATTCGTCTTGATCTTGTGCATGCGGATGTCGAGAGATATTCCCCGATATCTCCTACTTGCCAACCAAAAGCTTTTTCATTCTTCTTCAAGACGTTGATCGCCATTTCCTCTATACGGAAAAGCTTCGCAGATATGATTAAAGGAAGCTTGTCGCCTTCTCTTAAGAACACATACTTAAGATGTTTAGGTAACGGCTTCAACACCAAATCCGCAGGGGGGGCTTCTAAACTAGACTTTAAATCTCCACTTTTCAACTCAATATCATTGAGTTTACTCTGTGGTCCCACCGCCAAAGCTTCTCCTTCCAACAGCTCTTCCACAAAATCAGCTGCTAGTTGATCCAGATTCACCCTACCATGAGTATTCAGATTATCAACTAATCGCTCATATTCTGCTTCTACAGCCATGACTTGCTTATCCATATAGTCGGTGAAATCATCCATCATATAATCAATGGAAAAGCCGGTTGGAGGGCCAGAGGGTACTTGAATGGACTTTAAGACATTGTAACTCACCTCTTGATCACCAACTCGGATAGTCACGTGCCCACCATCGCAGTCGATGAGAGCTCTAGCTGTAGATAGGAAAGGTCTTCCTAGAATCAAGGGAACGTTTTCGTCTTTCTCTATATCTAAAACGTACCAATCAACTGGAAAGGTAAATCGATCAATCTGAACCAAAACGTCTTTTAGGATCCCTGAAGCTTTCTTAGAGGATCTATCCGCGAATTGTAAACTCATAGTAGTGGGTTCTAGAAGGCTTTGTAAACCGAGTGCTTGCATCTGAGACATTGGCATAAGGCTTATAGAGGCACCTAGATCACACAAAGAATTTGGGAAGACTAGACCTCCCATCAAAAGCTGTAAGTACAAATTTGCCAGGGTCACCTCTTTTAATTGGTAAGCTTTCATAATTAATCATGGAACAATCCTCACCAATCGCTTTTCCATGCCTCTAATTTCTTTTTCAAGACACAACATCCTTGATAAATTTTGTATACTTAGGCATCTCGACTAAGACATCCGACAATGGAAGATTCACTGAGTATTTTTCAAAAGGTTTAGCACCTTTCGTACTTCTTATCCTCAATCAAAGGAATGTTGCTCTTTCTCGGTGGAAATGGAAGTTTCTTAAGGTCATCCTCGGAAAACCTTTTCGAGGATGCACCGACTCTGCCTTCCGAGATCCTTCCAACGAACAGTTTTTCAGATTTCTTAGTAGTCGGGGATCACCCTCGACTTTCGCTTGCTTTTTCGGTCCTCAAAGGATCAGCCACTTGAGGATCACCAAACTCTTCACCTCTCGAGGATCACCCACCGAGTTTTCTCTTTGCATTGAGGGGAGTGTAGGTGCTCACTTTCCCTCCTGCCTTATCAATGGCGGGAGGGGCTGGTGGTTTCCCGGATGGGAAGGACCACTAACTTGAGTACCGCTCCTTAGATTCATTGCACTGGCCTCCTCCTTACCGTATTGAATTGATGGCACGAGGTCGGTACATGGGCCTTTGTTCAAATCACTGAGCAACTTGACCACCCTTTGGATTCTTCTCGGTGGCTCGGCAACCGCGCCTGGGTCTAGAAGCCAACCGCTCACCCAGGCTTGCCCAATTTGTCTCTCAAGATTCTTCATCGATCTACTTTGCTCTTCCAACTTAGCCTCAAGATTTGTAGGTTGGGAGGGGCCTTGAGAGTTTTGGAGATTTGGAGCATAGGTCGGGTGGGGCGACTTTGAAATTGAGAATTTGAATTGGAAGGCCAATTCGATTGAATTTTTGCGTAGGATTGTAAAGATTCGAGTTTTGATTCGATTAAACCAGGGTTTCGTTGAAATTGATTCAATTAAAATTGAGTTGGGATTGAAATTTGAAGATGGATTAAACCCTTGGTTTTGAAAATTGCCCTGGCCTGGAAACCGATTGAACCTTTGATTGTTCTCGCCATAGAATGCATTCACTTCCGCATTCATCCGTTCATAGGCGCGAAATTTAGAAGTGTGCCCCACCTCGTCACAATTCGACATGTGACTTGATTGTACTTGTCCATAGTCATGAACAAAGATTTACTTGATAAGGTGCAGAAGGATTAAATTGACATTGGCCATTCATATGGCCGGTCGTGACAAATTTTTTTCGCAATACGTAACCCGAGAGGGTTCATGGAAAAGAGGAAGTTTGATTCGTCCGCATATGGGAAGTTGATTCAGGATTGGAAACTTGAGGTGGGGCCATCTCGCTTTGCAAAGATGGCAATCAAACTTTGTAAATTGACTTCCTCAACCTTGGGAGGAGGAGGTGCTTGAATTGCTTGATAAGAGGGGCATAGTTATATTTTGCAATGTCCTCAAACAATGCCCATCCCTCATCAGGCGTTTTCTTCAGAAATGCCCCGCCAGAAGAACTATTGACCATGCCTTTTGTAAGCTCGGTCAATCCACTGAAGAATGTATTGACTTGCCTTTCCAGTGGCAAGCCATGGTGGGGGCATTTTCTAAGAAGGGACTTGAATCTCTTCCAACACTCGAAGAAAGATTCATTCTCTCTCTGATAAAATGTGAAAATGTCATTTAAGCAATCGGGTCATCTTTGAAGGTGGAAAATATTGACTCAAGAACTCCTTTTGAGTTCTCGCCTGTGGTGATAGATTCAGACGGGAGAGAGGTGTACCACTCTTTGGCCTCCTTTCAAATCTAAAATGGAAATAGTTTCAGTTTGATAGCATCCTCACTTACTCCTTGGATGCGTGTAGTACCGCATATCTCTAAGAATGTGTGTAAGTGGGTATGCGGATTCTCTGATTGGTAGCCGTGAAAAATTGATGCGTG
This sequence comes from Gentiana macrophylla, assembly GCA_026214975.1. Taxonomy (NCBI): domain Eukaryota; kingdom Viridiplantae; phylum Streptophyta; class Magnoliopsida; order Gentianales; family Gentianaceae; genus Gentiana; species Gentiana macrophylla. The sequence goes on from CM047813.1 coordinate 25,652,916, forward strand.
CTGCATCATCTGGATAAGTCCTGGCTTCAGCTCAAAGGTTTGTGCAGTAATGGCTGGAATAACAATAGCCGGGTTGACCTTGACTTCGCCTGGCATGGCGTAGTCTGCCAATGTACGTCTATTATCAGCGGCCATTATCACAAAATCAGTGATTTCTCTTGCTAGTTGTTCTTCAAGATCTCGCCGCTCTCACATGCGCGTAACCGCAGAACGGAAATTCCGCCTGTTTGGTCGGACTATGGTTCGCTCGGGGTCAGGGGTGTATATTAACGGTCCCTTTTGACTCCGAGTTTGCATAAACCGGACCAAAAACAAGTGGAACAAAACCTAAAAACTAAGAAAGTAAAAGCCTAACTAAAAATTAAAAACCTAAAGAGAGGAAAGGGAAAGAAGAAAAGGAAACCAAAAGTGTTAAGGAAAACAATACCGGACGGACGTCCAAAAGATTGGACGGGCGTCCAGATGAAATTGAGATCGGACGGGCGTTTAGTAATTTAAACGCCGCGTCGATGATTGTAATACTCTGAACGGGCGCCCAAAGCTTATGGACGCTCGTCTAAGTGGATGAACCTGAGCAGATTGATAATTTCAAATGACGGGCGCCCAATAACCAGCACGCCCGCTTTGCTCACGGGAAAACTTAGAACAAAAGCGTGAATTTGCGATAATGCAAGAAGGGAAGAAAGAACGTCGTAAAAAAGGCGAAGGACGAAGATCTAACTTCAAGAAAAATACTAAGGGAAAGTTTTAAACCCTAATTATCTACTTAACAACTACCTAAAACAATTATCAACTAAAAGCAGAATTTAAAACGGATTAAAACAGAAAAGCGAAACAAAAACAAATGAAAAAAATAGAAAACGAAAACAAAAACTAGACAACCGTCCGGTCCCCGGCAACGGCGCCAAAAACTTGTCACGGATTTTATCAACACGAAATAAACAAGTAATAATCCGGTTAACCTCAAGTATAAGGATCGTAGTAATAGCGGTTAATGCCGGTCGATCTTACGGGAACTAAACGATCGTGATTTCTAGTTTTTATCTAACTAACCTATGTCACGATTACTAAGCTAAATAGCGGATAAAACTAAACGAATATCGTAAATTAAACCTAACTAAAACGAAAGCGACAAGAAGAGATGATCTAAAGCCGTGAAGGATACGGGTCACGAACCAATTTAAACTAACTAATCTAAGATGCGAGATAAAAGTAAACTAACTAGACAAATTCAAGCTTTTAAGGATTTAAATCAAATTTATAACGAGCAAACGAGGATTGATCCACCTATCCAACGAGCATTGATTCCCTATCTCGATTATATTGCAGTTTTTATTCAGGTTGTGATTCACCTTACCTAAACATGAACCCTAATTCCTTAGAAAGTTCATCTATCAATCTATTATCTTCCGATGTAAGATTAACGCGTTTAATAACCAAAGGTGCAAACTTTGTGTTTATAACCTAGTAATCAGACCTATTAACTTCCGTTATGATAGATTCGAATTACTATTCTTATTCATGGTGATCTAGGGTTTATTAAGACTTCCATCAACAATAAACAATCAACACATGCATATCTTCCGATATAAGAGCAAATTAAACATGAATAAGCATGAATAAGAAACAACCTTTATTAAAAACTCACAAGATAATCAAAGAAAACGAAATCAACAATTGTTGGACGGCTTCACAATACTCGTTTGATGAAGCTTTTAGCCTCTGAGCATCCTCAAGAACTCAAATTTGCGTAAACAAAGGCATAAAAAGTAACTAGTGTTTAATCTAAACTAAGAGCATAAAAATAGGAATAAAAGATGAAAACGCAGCCTAAAGCCGCCTTAGGTTTAGGGTTTTGAATAATGAGTGTATGATCCTCTTTTGTGGAGAAAACAAATTGACTATATATAGATTTCAAAGTCGGTTCGCTAAGTCGGCCACCGGACGCCTGTGCTGAACCTTGAACGCCCGTCCCACTCTTCAATAAAACTTGAATCGGGCCGAGTCATGACCAGGCACGCCGTCCATCCAAATATCCCACTCCGGCGTCCAAACTTCCCGAATCAAAGATGACATCACGGGCGCTGTTCAATTACATCGACGCCCGTCCCACCGGACGGAGATTCTCGACGCCGCTTTGATATGATCGATTTTGATTTATTGATCTTTATCTCTTCTATCTCTATCCCACTTCTTCATTATCTCTTTTATCATCAATTAGCTCGAACTTAATCAACCTTTGATCATCTTTTGAGCCTCAAACATGTATCTATAACACATAAAAACATCGCAAAATGTAATAATGCTCAAATAATCATAAAATCACAATTAAAACGCCAAAATTAACCAAGTTTGCGATTAACTCATTTAAAATCTCATTTGCTCAATATATCCATTAAACCCTCGTTTCTTATGCAATTTAGTACAAATACGGGGAAAAATATCGTAGAATATAGCGTTATAAATCGTATAAATTCACCCTTAACAAGGAGACAACTGATCATAAGATAAATAAGTATGAATAGAGTGATCAGTGCAAGATCTCTTTCCCTTCCTGAGAGCAATAGGCCTATTATCAATGTCGCAGTCGCTTTGAGAGTCATGTAGATTGCCGAGTGTCGAGAGGCTCGGTGTCGCAGGCTCTGGGTCGATAGTATCAGTCCAGGAGGTTGCCGAGAGATCGAGAGGGTCGCGAGAGTCGAGGTGCCGAGGTTTAGTCTGGCCGAGAATCGATGAGGTTCTTGAGGTTAAGAGTTTGCTGAGGGAAAGGGTTTAGGTCAATTTCAATCAGGTTTCCATCAGTGACTGCCTCAGTGGACTTGCTGTAGTAGGGAGTCCTTTCAAAAAAATTTACATCCATAGAATTGTAAAATCTCTTTTCAGAAGGAGAGTAACACTTGTAGCCTTTCCTGTCCTTTGCATATCCTAGGAAAATGCACTTGTGAGCTTTGGGATCAAGTTTGCTTCTGTGTTGGGCATGGATGTAGACAAACACCGTACAACCAAAGATTTTTGGAGGTAACTGGGAAATAAGATGGGGGCAGGAGTGTGTGGCCAGTAGGGTTTTGATAGGAGTTTTGAAGCCTAGTACCCTGCTGGGAAGTCTGTTGATTAAGTATGTGGAAGTCAATATAGCTTCACCCCACATATATTTTGGAACATTTGTGGTAAACATGATAGACCTAGCCATTTCTAGCAAGTGTGCTGTTTTTCTCTCAAAGAACCCCATTTTGCTTGAGGAGTCTCAACACAACTACTGATATGGACAATCCCCTTATTCATCAAGAAATTACTGAGATTAGACTCATAATATTCAAGAGCATTGTCAGTCTTCAAAATTTTGATCTTGGTGTCAAACTGAGTGGAGACCATGTTGTAAAACTCTTGAAAGATGGATCCAACTACAGATTTATCCTTCATTAAAAATAACCAAGTGGTTCTGGTGTGGTCATCTATGAAGTTAACAAACCACCTCTTCCCTGTTATGCTTTTTACTCTTGAGGGTCCCCATACATCACTGTGAATTAAGGTGAATGGTGTGGATGGCAAGTGAGGTAATTTTGCATACACAGATTTGGTGAGTTTGGCAAATTGACAAATATCACATTGAAGATCATTCAAATTACAACCTTTAAACAATTTAGGATCTATAGACTTTAAATAACAAAAACTAGGATGTCCTAGTCTATAATGCCATAACATGATATTGTCTAGGTTTTGAGTGCAAAGTCTTGAGGCGGTTCGGGCTTGATCTTCTGCCTTCACAGCAGGGTTAACCACATCTGATCTGAGCAAGGTTTAGCAGATCCCAATCACGCCTTTGAGGAATGATCTGGAATGTGCACGATTCTCATTAAAAACAACAGTCCAGCCTAAATCTTTAGTAAATTTACTGTGAGATATATGAGATTGCAATCTAATTTTGGAACAAATAGGACATTCTGTAGGCATATCTTATTAGTAAGTCACACTTACCAAAACCTTTTGCACTAGAGATAGATCCATCAATGAGCTTAACATTGTGAATTTGGGGACATAGCTTAAGTTGAGTAATGAGATTTTTATTACTACCATATATGGATGAGGCCCTGAATCAACAATCCAGGTTTTCATTACTAATAGATGAGTAGAATGTACCATCTTGGCATGAGAGGCTATGTCGGTAGAGTGACTACCTCCTTTTGTTGAGTTAGGAAGGCTTTGAATGCGACAAGTCGTGCATTCAACTTTGTTGTCATCTTCTTCCTCACTTATGTGTCCGCTCGACTTTCCTTTAGCGGTCTCTGAGGTCTTGGAGGAGTTAGGCTTGCCATGTAGTTTCCAAAGTGTCCTTGGTGTGATTTGTGCGTTTGCAAAGGTCACGAAACAGCTTCCCGCTTTTATCGGCGAGGCTTCACAGTAAGCCTCAAGAAACCTCAGCAGGTTTCCCGACATCGGCAGGTGGCACTCTCAAGTAGGGTTGTCGGCGGGGAGTTCAAGATAGCATCACTTTCCTCCTCGCTTTCCTCATGTTTGACCTCAAAGAAACATGGATTTGAGATTTGGGAGAGGTTTAGTAGCTGCATTCTACCTCTAACATCATCAAGAGTAGGATTCAGTCCAGTGAGGAACTTGAATACTCTCTTCTTTTCTATGATGTCTTTATACAGAGCAGCATCCTTGACATCATTCTAGGAGTGAGTTTCCAACATATCTAGGTGTTGCCATGCCTTAGATAGTTGGTTGAAATATTAAGTCACGCATATATCTCATTGTCTGCAGCTTTGAATTTGAGCTTCAAGCTCATGTGACCTCTGATGTATTGTCTTTCTTGGAGTAAAGATCCTGTCATTATCCTGCATCTCCTTTGCAGATCATACATCATAAAGTTCTCACTAATCTCTTTTGTCATTGATCTTATGAGAATGGTCATGACTTGATTATTAGTAGTATCCCATGCTTCAAATCCTGGGTCATCTTCAGCAGGGGCATGTTTAGAGCCGGACAGGTATCACATCTTACCTTGTCCAGAGATGTACATTTTCATAGACCTTGACCACATCAAGTAGTTGTTGCCATCAAGTCTATGATTAGTGTAAGATGAAGAGTCATGACCCCCAGTCTCACGAGGCGCACTGACTCGATCGAGGTGAGGAAGCTTCAGATAATGAAGACATTCTTGATTCAGCAGGGTACTGAGAATTTGCAGCGGATTCAGGAGTTTAAGTCTCTGATACCATGAAGAGAGTTTGAGAAAGTGTTATACACTAGAGTAAACTTCAACTCATTTTATTCATTGAGTAAACAAGAGTATAAATAGATACAACTTTAATAAAGTAAACTAGTTATGCTATGGGTGGCAACTAAGGCGGCCAACTTGAGTATCTATATGGGCGGCTAGAACTAGAACCCAATAAAGTAGAAAAGTTATGACAAGTGACATATTAATTATTTATATAATATAATTAATATGTCATGTGTACAAAGAATAAATAATGTGTACAAGTGTTACACAAAGAGTATATTTCTACAAGTCCGTATCGCCGGAGGCTCGAAAGCCGGAGCGCTTGTAGTTTTCTTCTTTGGATTCTTCCAAGAACCGAAGCGAGTCGCTATGTGATCTCTCCGGCTCATCATCACTGAAACTTTTACGCAAGAAGTTAGTCCGACCTGGCCCAACTCACCATTACGTAAAAACGAGAAGTCAGTCCAATCTGGCCTTGCTTGTCCGAAGACATTTAACGCGAGAAGTCAGTCCGACATGGCCCAGCTCGCCATTACATAAAAACGAGAAGTCAGTCCAATCTGGCCCTGCTCGTCCTAAGACATTTAAAGCGAGAAGTCAGCCCGACCTGGCCCAGCTCGCCATTACAAGAAGTCAGTCCAATCTGGCCCTGCTCGTCCTAAAACATTTAAAACGGGAAGGTAGTCCGACCTTGCCCAGCTCGCCATTACGAGAAGTCAGTCTAATCTGGCCCTACTCGTCCTAAAACATTTAAAACGGGAAGGTAGTCCGACCTGGTCCCATTCGTCATAACTAAATGGAATATAGGCCTAAGTAGTCCCAGTTCGCTCAAATTCGGTATCCGACCTAAGAGCCCAGCAAAGGGAAAACCAAAACGAATACTGACTCCAACTCCCGGACATCGGAGTCGGCCAGACTGCCTTACGATGGACAAAAATTTGAAGTATGCCATCCCAAACCACGGCTAAAGAATGGAATATGATGGGTATAAATAATTCCACCACCTCAACAGTAGGGGACAACCCGCCGCAGCCTCCCTCCGGCATGACAAGAGAGATCGCAAAATGGGCGGCCGATGTCTCACCTCGCCGCGATCAAGGCATTTGCGGTCCCGAATCAAAGGCAACAGATCCCGTGAAATCTCATCCAGGCAAGTCAAGAAGAATTCGCCAGGGGCGAGGCCATAGAGGGCTTGCTCCTTGCGACCTCAGAGAGGTGGTCGCCTATTGATCCGCATCTTTTCCCACTTGTAACTTAGATATTTCATCTTGCTTAATATCTAAGTAAGATCTATCTACTAGAAAAAGATCTAATAGATTACTTGCTCCCTAAGTTATCCACCTCTATAAAGTGGGTGGTCATTGTAAACTAAAAGGAGATGAGATATGAAATACACACTATATTCCCGTGCAAAAGCTCTCTCCATTCTAACTCTCCACACCACCACCCGCCGGTGCATCACCACACCTTAAATACAAATGATATCCACCGTCGAAACACCGCAAGACACCCGTGAGGATTTAGACGCGTTCTTGCTTGGCTCCGTTACCGAATCCGATTGTGTAAAAAATCACCTAGAGCTCTCATTCAGGAGGAGGTAATCTTACAAAGAAAAATCCTCAAACTACCTTTATTTCTTCCCTTTATCAAAGAAACCGCTCGAAAAGCCACCACGCAGAGATGGCTGGAAGTAAAGGGCATCTAACACCCCAAACCCCTGCAAAGGTACTATGCTACATCAAGCTCGTGGGGAAGGCGCAGGAGAAACACTAGACAATCTCCTGCAGAAGAGAAGGATCCCGAGAGAGGGTCTTAGCACCTAGCGACGCCGAAATGTCATTAATCAAAAACCAAGTCGAAAGAGGCTATTGTTGCCTGGATGGAACTCGCAGAGAGGTCACAAAGAAAGCCAAAGATCGATCCCAGAAATACAACCGGGCCTCCGGAGGACCCAGAGGTCGCCGAAATGAGGGAATACGCCAGTGTGCACGCTAAACTATGTATCTCACCAATTCCGCTTTGGTGGCTAAGGGCCAGGCCCCTATGACGATTCGACCCGCATCCTCCCGTAACGAAATCCTCTTGCGGTCGCAGCACTGGGCGCCAGAGCCAAATTCAACAAATCGACGTAGAAGAGCGTGCACTCTTCAGTCGCTATGGACCGAGGAAAGAAATTCCACGAACCTCGGCCCCCAAGATCGCGACCATCAAAAAGGAAAGAGGATCGACAAAGGGTCCGCGTTTAATAGGTTGGGTGAGAAGGACAAGGCTTTAGCCCCAAGTCGTCTCAACCTTTCCTAGAGAGAGATGCCCATCCATCGGGATAGACCCGCACAAGATGCTCGCACAATTATCAGGGAAAAAGGGCCCGCCAAGAGGATCACAAAATCATAGGGAATCGTGAGCGTAGAACGGAGCGAGCCGACACGCAAGCACATCCACGACCGAATCGACCATATTTTGGCGTAATGATGGAGGTAATGAGAAAAGAGCTTGCGAAATTAAAAAGTCGAGGCCCGTCGAGAAAATCGCCTATTTCGGGATCGACGTACTTTCGCTTCAAAGCGGATTACCAAACATTGCCTCCCAAGTGAGAGAAGGTTAGCTATCCCATTATAACTATTACAATGGAAATTCATGCCCAAACGATCGCTCACCGCTGCGTTCCAAGGTCGCATCACCCTTGCTACACAAAATAAATCCGCTGGTGCATCGCATTGGTTGGCAAAGATGCGGGATAGGGCTGCCCTGGATACGCGGGCTCCTCGCGCTCGATTGAAAGTTGGGAGGACTTGTCGGAAAAGTTTGTCGAGAGTTTGAGTCGGCAAGCAGGCAAGAAACCATTGAGGACCTATATGAGGTTCAGTATGGGAGGACATGAATCTGAAAAGAATATTACTGAACGGTTCGTCGAATATATGATCAAACAAGGAACATTCCGACGATGCGGTCATAACATGTTTCTCACCGGAATCGCCAAAGGCCCGATGAAAATCGAATTCAATCTGCGGCCCCCAAAGCGGGTCTCGTGGAGATGTTAGAAAGGGCCGAATGATGGGGTCGACGAGGCGCCGCCTGCGGAAAGCAAAGACTAAGACAGAGCCACGTTCGCCGGGCTGAGGATCGCGTGGATGACCGTAAAAAAGAAAAAGGACGAGATACTAATCGCGATCGTGAGGTAAAAAGCCGTACAAATTTAGCGAGGATAATTTTACCCCGCCAACACCAAAGCATCCCAAATATCGCTTGAAATTCGTGAACATTTCGACAAACCAAAGCTTTATGAGGGCGATCCTCGATGGCGCGATAAATCCAAATATCGCGACTATCACAAGGACCATGGCCACATCACCGATGAATGCTTCACCCCGAGGCGCGAGATAGAAGGCTGATCCGTGAGGACCAAACAAGAAATATAAACGCGAGGGAACAACACTCCCGACAAGGACGCCACCTCGCGTCTATCGAGAGAGGTTCAGTCATCCACGGAATATCCTCAAAGAACCATCAACTAAAATCTCGGATAAATCAAATCAATACCCGCGGCTTCAAAAGCGGTGTGTTGGGAGAGAATGAGAAGGGAATCATATTCACAAAAAGCGAGCTAACAACAATCGGTGGCCTATGGAGATACCCTCATTCTAAAAGTGGGGTGAACGACAAACACGGCGCGTCAACCGAGTAATGGTCGATACAGGGCCGGCCATGCGATGTCATCTATTTCGATTTGCTTAAAACAGATCGGATTCGGGAGGCCAAGTTAAAACCCTATCTTGGGGTCCTCGGTTTTTACCAACGACACAATGCGGGTCAAAGGCACGATCGACCTCAATATCATTTTGGGCGACTATGAGCCCTGTAGAACGGAGATAATAACTTTCTTGGTAATCGACCGCCTCTCTTACTACAACATGATTTTGGGAATCCCAAATATGAAGAAGTTCCAAATGGTGGCGTCCGCTCCCACCAACGGGTCAAATTTCACGTAGGGGAAGAAGTTGGGGTCGCCACACCGACCTGAGCTTTCCTCGACTATATGACCAAAAATGGGGTCGACTCTAAGCGACTCACGACTGGATGGTCATAACACGCCTACGGATCGATTGCTATGATGAAAGAAGTCTCCGAGAAGGCCGTAGAGGTAGAAACATTGCAAGTTCGGGACGAGCCCGACTTCACCGCCAAGACGAGTTGATCGAAGTTATAATAAACATCAAATACCCCGATCAAAAGATAAAA